>JABSTQ010009285.1:0-559401 GCA_013358835.2 Ixodes persulcatus
CTTCCCTGAACTCCACTACTGTAATAAAGTAAAAATTTGGCTGAGTTGGTTCGTGAGTGAATAAAGATTAAAACAGCACCAAAAATAACAGCAAAAATTTAAACAAGTGGATGAAACAGCACCTGTTCCGTCCACTTCGACTTTGTCACCGTCATTTTAGGCGCTGGTTTAGTTTTCATTCATCAAAGTCCACTAGCATTTGGATGGAGATGAGAACAAATACGGTAGAAGACATTCAGTTGCCCTACCCCCATAAAATCCAACCTTAAAAGCACCAATAGTATCCTCGCTTATAAAGCTGGAGTGGCAAGGCACACATATTGTAGCGTGAGCTACACTGGCCGAGGTTGAGCAGTTTCGCGTGGCTTTCAAAAAGCCGTGCTGTGCAAGCAGCACGCGAGGAGCAGTGAGCAGTGTGCGCGAGGAGCAGTGACGTCACACGGCGCACAGCTGGCGCGCCGGAGCCGCCCCCGCGCGCGCCTCGCCGGTCTGCGCGTGCGCGAGGAGCAGTGACGTCACACGGCGCACAGCTGGCACGCCGGAGCCGCCACCACCGCGCGCGCCTCGCCGGTCTGCACATTCCAGAGGAGTGACGTCATAGCCACGGCAGACGCACTGGCGCCGCCGCGTGCCCAGCTGTGCGCCTCCGTTGCGCATTAGCAAGGTCTGACGCTGCACCGAAGCCGCTTGATAGCGCCTCTCATTTTGTGCGCATAAGCTCAAGCTACGTACATCCTGGCATAGCCGAGCTAAGCCACCGAAATTTTTTTGACATTAAACATTTGGTCTCCTTGAAAAAAATAAGACGTAAGTATTTTCAGAAATCTCGAGAAGATTATAGAAAACCATTTTACAAAACCTTACAAACCACTGAGACAGCAAACAGGCCAGAGGTTGGCAATGGTGCCACGTCCGCACGAGAAGTACCGGCGAAATCGATCTATCGCCACGGGCTACCACAGAAACCTTGCCAAGACCCCCAAACAGTTTTTCTGGCTATTAAACAAAGACAACCAAGCGATGCCCACACAAAACCCATGACCAATGCCATGAGCGCGTCTAAACGGCACAGAGCCAAGTGGGGAAACTCACCGCGCTGCTTGTTCATCTGGAACCGGTTCTGGCCAGGCTTGCCGACCATTGGGTCTGCTTTCCCTGTTTGCCCAAAGAGAACGTCCTTCAACTTCAAGCAACGAGAAACAGCAACAATCGCGTGCCACACAAAAAAAGACCACTGAAAAACATCGCCGGATTTAGACATTCCATCAAATGCAATGAAGTGGTATCGCAAGGTGCGAAAACACTTTAATTAATTCCTTCCATTTATTAATACTGTGAGCCCATGAGGGCTATTACGGGAGTGGAAATCACAACATTAAAACCAAAACACACACTTTAACAGAAATGATATACAAACTAGACAGTCTCCTAATAAGAAATGCCAGCATCTTGCCATGAATAATCAAAGCATGGGCCGAGAAGAAGAATACCAAAGAAGAAAAAAAAATTAAGGCATATTTGTTTCCATGGACACAAAAAGAAAATGTCACAGCCGAATCGCGATAGGTAGTGGGCATCTCAAACAATACTTTCCAACGCATTTGAAAAATTCACTTGGAGATGTTAATGACACAGCTTTATTGGGTAAAGCCTTCCACTCTTTGATTGCTCTAGGCAAGAAATTGAAGTCAGAACAGTCATTAGGGGGGATGGCACCTACCCCCCAAGGCATCGTCGGACGGTGGCGCCATCATCTTGTTCTCCGCTTCGCCCGGACCGGCGTTTTTGTCCACCCAACACTTCTTCTGGTCGTCCCACACAATCTGGAGAAAGCGAAACAGAAATAGGGACATGTTGCTTCACCGACGCTGTTTGTACTGCAAAGTGTTAATCAACGCCACCGAAAATGGGCACCCAATAGTGCACTCAACACTTCTGCTATCTCAAGTTGCGTGCAATAGGAAGATGACTGTATAATTTAAGAAAATAGTTAACACGGCAGGAGCTCTTGAGAGAACACTGCACTTAAAAAAGCTCCACGCTTGCACCTGTGCCCTTTCTGACACTGCGTGCAGCTTGAGAGATGAACTGAAATATTATAGAGTTTTAGTGGATCGGTCAGATAGCGATGCGATGCATGCACAAAGGCAGTGGTGGAGTATACAGCATGTCGTTGTCAGAGTCATCGGAACGAACTACCGAAACTCTTCCTTTAATTATGGTCATTTTATCACGACAACTGCTTTATTGAATCCTGTGCAAACCATTTCCTTCTCTTGCTTTCACCCTTTTTATCTTTTTGATTATAACTACCATAACTTTTTCCTCCTCTCCCTTGCAATTGCATAAAAATGCCAGCTATGGGCGTAGCACTTGTCCCGTCTTAAGGGGGATCGGTGGCCGAGTGGGCTAGCGCACACCAGCTCGGAGCACGTGGAGCGAAAGCTCGCGCTGCAGAACCCAGGGATCCTGGGTTCAATCCCCACCCCTGCCCGTTTCGATCTGGATGAGCATCGTACCGGCGTGCGGTCGTGTATCACTACTGCGTGGTGCACGTTAAAGACCCCAGGCTAGCGGTTGTACCGCACTGGCTAAATTGCTTATCTACAGTGGGTAACAATGTCGCCATGTTCTGGCAGACTAAACTCCTGCTGTATAAACAACTAACGACTAATTTGTTTGTTTTTGTCCCGTCTTATTCGTGTTCTTGTCTGTCCATCAAGCTATTTATTGTTTAATGTTCTTGACAATCAACAAGTCACTCGGGTATTCTTGGTTTTATAAGAGTGTGGCATCCCGGCTAAAAATTCCCATTAGATACAATGGACGTTTTTCGAGTAACGAGCGCCGTCTGGGGAGTTGTCTGCGAACTACAATCGAAGAGCAGCCCAAGATGCATCCTCCTTTCAAAACACATTGGCATCGTGCCGTTGTATCGGTTTTCAGTGCTTTTTATACTCCATACTACCGATACTAAAAAAACAAAGCGTCAGAATAGACTAAATACGCGCGAAGACAATGTTACCGTCGCCATTTTCGCAGGGCACCGCGTCCCGGTGTCCTGCGAAAATGGCAACAACGGGAGCGTACGCATGCGCAGAAGCTTACTGGAAAAAGGTCCATTGGAATTCGAACTGGTTTTAATTCACACCAACTGGTTCTAGTGGGTTCCAATTAAAAGCACAATGACCAATGGGTCTCAGCAATTTGAATAATTTTTCCAGTTGGAACCTGAATGGGTTCCAAATAGTTTTTGTTGGTTCCCATTGGCGCCCATTGTCAGTGACCAATTGGTTGTCCGAAAACCTAACTGGTACCAATGGGAAATTCCAAATGAAGTCTAATGGAAATTGTCAACTGGGATAGTATGCTAGAAGCCTGAGGTCGGCTGCATGCAAGGTGCACTGGGTTGACAAACTCTCATGCACATATTCCCAGTCACACAAACCAGAAGTGCTAACTGTACAGCTAAAACTTAATTCTTCCAGGAAACGTACAAGTGATTGGCACCCGACTTTAAAATCATACGTGATTACCCAGTCCTAGTGTTTAGCGATTTGTTTTCCATGATTTTTGCCCACATCTCCCTCATAAAATATTTTCCCTGTATGGCCCTAAAGAGGAGGGCCACTAAGGAGGGCCACTGCTCTATCATAAAAAGGTTCAACTGTACCACAGGTGCAAAAGAAACAGGATTTTGACACATTTCCTTAGAAGCACTAGGCCTAGCTGTTTTAGACCAATTTCCGTACTACTCTACTGAGCTAGAGTCAAAAATCCCGTTTCTCACGTCTTTCAAGACTGGTTTGCAGCCCTTTAGGTACGTAGGACTCGTGCTTGCCACAACTTTAAAGCACCCTATCGATATGTCAAAGTGAACATCATGGCGAGAAGTTTTTTCCCCTACTCATTGTGTCGACCTGCTTTAACTTCCAAAAAATCATTGCCGATGATCGCATGTGGACCTTGTATTCACTAACCCGACACAATAGAGCTTTCTAGAGTTGTGGTTAAAACATGTCCCACATACCTTCGAAGGGCTCAGGGAGCAGGGTTTCCTACCACCAAGCCACTTTTCCAGACCCAAACACCAAAGTAACAAAAGAAAAAGAAAAAAAAAAGAAAAAAAAAAGAAAACGCCAGCCACCAGTGTGGACAGTGCATGCATGCCCCGAGGAGAAACGAGCCACGTACATCTGGGTCCTTATCATCTGGGAGAATCATCTGATTCGACGCTTTGGGAAGCAGCTTCCCAGAGATTCCTCCTAGCCAGCTTTTCCCAGCCACCTGTTGCAAATTGGCAAATGTGTACGGACACAGGTTTACACAGAGAAACCAAAGGAGTCCCCGGCCAAGTCTTTGTTCCATTCTGGTAGGTCTTCACTCAAACACACAGCAGTCAATGCCCCTCCAACACAAGCATATGCTCCAAAATCATTTTTTGTCAAGAAACTTACCCTGTTTCATAGTTAGTGTACAATGCTGTTAAAGCCGCTGGCAGGAGTGATAGGCTTCACCTAGCGCCTTGCTCCCCTGCAAATCAGGCGCTTGGACAGTGTTGTACACCGAGTACGAAACAGAGTACAACTTTGAGAAAAATAACCTATAGTAAATGTCCACAGTAATCAATCGCCCTATTTATATATCAAGGAGCAGTTATATGTCTCTACGAGACCCCTTGCACCACAAGCTGGAATTTACAAATGACATGAAGCGATTACTCTTGTGGCAACAAGCTCATAAAGCAGCAAGGAAGGATTCGTGGCTGTGATGGTTTAAAATGAACAAGCTATAGACCAGTGTCTGAAATCCTAGCCCCCAGTGATGAAAATAAAACAATGATCTCAAACGCAGGCTCTTGTGAAGAGAGGGGCTGCACATAAAACAAGATTTTTGTTTCTTACAGCACTCTTGGCATCAATGTTAATCTTGGACCTTCGTGACTATGCACTTCTGATGTTCGTGCACTATGATATGTGAGAACGTTTCTAAAAAGAAACGGAGTCTTGCAAAAAGCGCAGCCCCCCTACTGTGCCATGGCGTCAGCATAAACAAACATGGCGGCGCCCACAAAACAGAGCAGAGACTGGTCTATAGAGTGAATACTCTTCGGTAATAACAATAAAGAGAAGCTCAGAAGTTCTAGATGGTAGTAGTACAATAGAAACTGCGCCACATGCCCGAAATATTGAACCACAAATGGCATGGAGGGCAGCACCCGAGGGTGTACATTTTAAACCACAAGCAGCCACAGTTGTTGTACACTTTTATGCAAATAACGTAGTAGTAAAATAAGCTGGTGAGCACTTGCAAGCACCTTCCTGGGTTTTTGACTAGTTTTGCTCTTTTCACCCCTGGCGCACATGAAGAAGGGAAGTCTCTTCCCAAACTGTTTGTCATCTAAGAACGCCTCTTTTGCTGCTTGATCCATATTTTTAAACTTGCCTATGAGGAAGCCGTCCTTTTCCATTCAACTTGACCGATACAAAATGCAGTTACTCGTAAGCCATTTCATGATGACATATTCTTTCGTTATGCATTAGGTGAGTCTCCAAAAAGGTCTTCGCTACCATGCCTCAAATTCGACTTTTGATCCAAATGGCTTTTCAAAAACAAATCTGAATTACACATCATCGATAACCTAAACATAAAGAGAGCAATCTTATACGAGGCACAAAGATGAATGGAGAAAAAAGGTAGGCAAAACTAGCTTGAAAATAAAAGATGAAGAGTTGTTACAACTCTTCATCATAGAAAAAGCCGGGTAAACTGAGCTCCAGCTTTGGTTAAACATGAAACATGCCCAACTTCTTTACTCTTGCCTCCCTTAGTTTTCATTTTCTAATATTTTGAAGACGATGGCACTCTGTTGCCGTACAGGCTCACACAATATGAACGACCCATCCGCCCATATAGGTGACGCGGTGGCATTAAGCGCACTTTGGCCAGAGGAACTTTCATTTTAGAGAGTCAACAGATTGAAGTTTAACTTATTTCCTTATCGCAATTCATGTGGGCCTGGCTAGAGAAAATCCAACGCAGCCACTTGAAACTGCCTCGTCTAATGGGTCTCTCGTACTGTTGGAGACTGTCCACCGTAAAGTGAAACAAGGTAAAGCGACACATTCGGACAGTGTCAGCTCTTCGCAACACATACCCGCCTGTTCACATGTTGGGAAAAGGCCTGTTCGCTCTTCTCGCAAACGTACACAGGCAAACATGCATCGGTGCCTTTCACCAGATCTCATTCAAAGGTAAGCTACCCCAGGATGCAGGAGACGTTTCGAGGTCGTCCGTAAGACGGAGGAGGCCCTTTTCCCACAAACATTCTGCGCACGCAATTCTTCCGGCGACGCCCATCGCCTCGAGGCTTTCGCTTGGTGGCGGCGACTTACCGGGGGCTTGGGCTTGTTGCCGGCGCTCCGCGTCCTCTCGGAGTCAGAGCCCGAGGTCTCGGTCTGGAGGGAGCCCCTGGGCCCTGAGGGCACCCGTGGGCGCCCCGTAAACCCGCTGCTGTCCACACTGTCGCGCCGGGAATCCCGCGGGTCGGCGGCACTGCTGATGCTGCTCAGCCGTTCCCGCGATATCCGCCGTGCCTGCTGCTGGGCCTCCTGAACACGGGCGGGGACGAGAACCATGGGATGACATTAGGAACAGTGTATTACAGGGCTTTCTGTTATCAGTGTTTTTACGGCAAAAAGTTTGACGAGTGTATGGCGAATATTATTTAAGAGGACTGGTAAAAAGCAGATACAGAAATGTTTATTATTTGATGTTCAAAATTAGTTAGTAGCAATGTCATTCACTTTTTTTTTTGCGAGTTCATTATTTTGCAAACACTATCCAAGCTAAAGTTTTGGAATATCTTTGGTGTACCAGATTTTATGAGACAAAAGATACAGAAGTACACAAGCTCCTGTGTGGAATGGCAGATTTTTCGTCAACCGCCTATCGCCCTCTCAAAGGATAAAAAGTAAATTGGAGTCTACATTGCTTTTATTCCAAGTTGCATTGCTGCGATCAAGTTCACTTCTCAAGGAAGCAAAGAATGGTCCGCGGTGATACCGTCATGGGCTTTTGTAGCCGAGCAGCGCCCCATTTTCCGACGTTGAGAGAGTAAGGCAAGTGAGAAAGCTCCATCTCAGTGAGACAGGCCCACGACTGCCTGATCTGCACGACTTGAAGATCATGGGTGAGTGGCGTCCTTCAGGACTTTGTTTGGATAAACCTACAGCCAGTGATTGTTTTTAGAGGAGCACTGAAACTCCCATGCTTTCACTTCCAAGCAGTGCAGCAGCACTGAAATCAACCATCACAGTACTGCATCAACATGGCTGACATCAGTCAATCAGAAAGCTCAATTAACTTGATTCTTCCAAGCAAGCGGATACCATGGATTGTGGTACTCTTGGAATATTCGGTGGTCTACCTCGGCAGGTTTTGGTAAACCCAAAGTAGGACTGGCGCGGGAGTCATAATAAAAAAAATGCCGAGGTTAAAAATTATTTCACAGCAATAAATTATACGAATTAATTTTAATACGAATTCAGTGATAAATGCAACGACTGGCCAGGAAAAAACTCTGGGTCTGTAAATAGCTTTTGCACATAGTTTAAGCAATGTACAGGGTGTCACAAAACAAAAAATTACAGTTTTTTTTTTTTTACCGCAAGAATAAACTAGGTATCGCCGAACGCTCATTCTCCGCCCACTGTAGTGCTAGAGGTCACAACCAGATGTCAAAGTTTCAGCCCGATCCGATACCTTATTCAAAAGTTATGAGTGACTTTCTGAAACGTTCAATGAGAAAATGGTGACCGACGGAGTTTTCGAATACATGGAACTCTATGGCGCCAGAAACCAAAAATGGGCAAAAAGGGGCTCCATTTTTCCATTGAAATTTTCAGAAAATCACTTTTGAATAAGGTGTCCGTTCGGGATGAAACTTTGGCATCTGTTTGTGACCTAATGCTACCATTGGGTGGAGAATGAGCGTTAGGCGATGCGCAGTTTATTCTTGCGGTAAAAAAAAAAAACATGTAAATTTTTTTTTGCGACACCCTGTACCAGTCTTAATTTGGTGATTTATGCGCGCAAGTAGAGGTGTGCAAAAATGAAAAAGATGCAAACGGATAGAGTTTGACGTTGTATAAAATATAGTGTAAGCACGCACATGGTACGCTGATTAAGAATGAAACAGCTCTACATTTTACACTAGCGGTGAGCGTATCGAAAGTTAAGGGTGCATCAAAAGCTAAAGCATGTACACATATACTGCTCATGTCATTATGTTTCAATGTCCATAGTACTTTATTACCCTCAGATTTGGTGTAAGTTGTCTCCCGATTGCTTACAAGAGAAAGAAGGAAACATTCTAACTCTGGGCTGATAGAAAATCTCCACCTGCTGACAGCTACCAATCATCTCGGCGCCGATTACTATAGTCGGTTGCAAGCTAAGAAAAAACCGGAAATGCCTCTCAGAGGAAAATGTAATCCTACGCCGAGAAACGCCAGCCAATCGTTTTCATGACGTCACGATTCCGTGGACCAATCGCGATCCTTTTGAGAAAAAAAAAAGCTCAACATGGCTGCTGGCCTTAGCAACACGACGCTAGTTTCTCGTGACAATTATTCTGCTTTTTTGCACCGTGTTTTACGGGCCCGAGGTTACGCCACGAAATCTTAATGGTATCGGCTTGCGTTTGCAGCAGTTTTTGCGCGACAACGTGGGAATCCAGCGACGCTATCGCCAACGAAAATTTCGAAGCGGGCGCGAGGCTTAGCACTGCTGAGAGGTGAGAACACTGATCTCTATTTTAGTAGGCTGGATAGCGGATCGGGAGCCCGTCGGTGTCGCCACCGGCGGCCATTGCTTGACACCAGGCAATACACGCAAGTCTATGGGAGAAACGCACAAAAGTAAGAATATTGAAGCATGTACGCTGTGCTCGGAGGCGAGTATTTTATGGTGTGCTGCGATCCTTATGTCGGGTGTCTGGAGATCGAATCAATATTTGTCAAACGTCCGGTCGCCGAATAAAAAAATCAAACGTACCGGAGCACCTACGGCTGAGCTGGCAAGCTTGCTCTCGTAGTGGAGTAAACAAAGGAATTTGCCGTCAATAAGACCGTCCTTAGGGAAGCCCAGAAGTTGATGAATGACAAAGAAGTTCCATCTCGACAGCGGCTTTCCGGGAGTGAGCGAATTCCGCGTAGCAAAGCCTTCGAGCTTGTCGTCTGCTAAACCGGCTAAACCCAACTCAATGAAACCGCCACCGACTCCGCGGTAACTCTAAGTAACTCTCGCCTCATTAAGGTGCACTACAGCGGAGTCACTCTCGACCACAAAATATTTATTTATAATAACTGCGAGGGCTGTCAGTTTTAATGTTTGTACGCAAGCTATTTGACGGGCTTATCGAAAAGCATCCAAAAAGTTTCAGTGCGGACAACAGCTTAGAAACAGGCGAAAACGGCACTTTTTCTCGTTCTTCCCATAGAGTCGCATGCATTGGCTGGTGTCAATCAATGGCCGCCGGTGGCGACACTCGGCCCCAGCTGCCGAGGCCGCGGTCCGCGATCCAGCCTACTACAATAGAGATCAGTGGGTGAGAAGCTACGCCGGACGTCGTCTGCTTCGTTGGATTTCTGTCGCCTCTGCCCCACGTTGCTACTCAACATACTACCGGCACCGCTGCTTCAATTCGCTGTGGTTTCCGCGGGGTGAGCTGAGATTGCCGTGCTTATCAGTCGCAGGTGAGATCTGTATACCGGGAGTCCCAGCGCGGTGTTCCGTCGTAGAATGGACCGCATAAATCAGTCTGTGAACGGAGCGCGATAAAACTTTCCACGGAGGTGTATTTAGACGGTGCGTTTATCATACTAAATTTTGATGAGACTAGGTTTCCTAAACGAAAAGCGAGAAACGAAATGCCGTAAATCCATGCAGACTGGGACGCGGTCCGCGTCCCAGTCTGTCTGCCCATAGAGATTTACGGCTTTTCTTTTCTCGCTTTTCGTTTAGGAAACCTAGGCATGAAATGTTGGTATGATAAATGTCCACGAAGGTGTATCCAAATACACCTTCGTGAAAGGTTTCATCAGGCTCCGTTCACCGACCGATCTATGCGGTCCATTCTACGACGGAACAGCGCGCTGGGACACCCTGTATATATACCTTGCGTGAGATGAGCATAAAAACTTCCAGCACTGAGTTGCTTCACCAGACGTCGTCCGCACTATTGGTGGTGCTACACCAAACAAATAAACATTGCGAAAATGGGTTTGTCAGCGGTATTCATTTATATGACAAGCCTGCCGTTTTCAGTTTTCGTCGTGATCAGTCGTAAGGTAACATGATTGCCATAGCACGTTCCGTCGGAATAGCGACCTGATAAAGCCAGTGGCATTTGAGACTCAAACCTTTCCCTGGTGTCATTTTGGTTATCACCGTGCAGGAGACGTTGGTCAGTGTGCGAGATATTTCAAACCCTGACTTGCACCCCTAAATCATGGGCCCCTGGGGTCAACCAACTTGAGACACTGCAACACTACCAAAAAGACAAACAACACTGCTGCTATGACCTCGACTGTGAAAACCAGAGCACCTTAACACCAAAGAATACCGTTCATTCCAAGCAAAAACAGTTCCAGATGCAAGTCAGGCACCGTATTTACTCGAAAATAAGTCAACCCCTATATAATGAACCCCCATAAAAAAAAGAGAAGATAATACGAATATAAGTGGACGTGTATAATAAGACAACAGTACAGGAGCAGCAGCAACTGGAGAACGACACGGCCAGAGAAACAGCTTAAAAATAATGATAGCAGGTCGAAGAAGGTTCGCAAAAGAAGAACAAAATGTGACGGAACTAACGAATCGACCCTCGCAGTCATGATAATGTTTTGTACTTCGCTTCTCTTTTCTGCAAGGTGGAGTCACTGTGCATGCCACTGCTGTTAGACGTACAGCGCAGATGTAGTGATGGGCGCAAGGGCAGCCCATGATCTTTGATGACGATTACAAGTTGACATGCTTTGGTCACGTTGATCTGGGTCCCCCTCAGTCTTCGGTTGAAGTTGTTGAAGGTGTTGTTGTTGAAGGTGAAGTTGTTGAAGTTGAAGGTGTAGGCTTCACACTTCCTCGAGCGGCTCCACACCAGACAGGTCGCTCTCAGATGTGTCGTCTTCACCCAGTTCGATGACGATCGGCTGTACATGGGCACTTGTAGCACCGCCTTGTCTGTAGCCTTCCTCCACTCCAACGACATGCCTCACAGCATTGCGCCAGTTGTCAGCCGTGACCTTTTCGGCTTCTTCCTTGAGCAGCCTTTCAACGTCGCTGATCTTGAACGTTGTGTTCCTGACTGCAACGCCGTTCTTGATTTGTGCCCAGATGAGTTCAATGCGGTTGAACTCACAGTGGTAGGGTGGAAGTCTCACTACCGTACAACCAGCCTTCTCTGCAGCAGTATCGACGCGATACTTCAAATACAGTGGCTTGACCGACGCCACGATGTCAAGGAGCTGCTTCTTCTGCATCTTGGCATCCCACGAGATGTCCTTTGACGTGAGCCACTGCTGGATCACCTCCTTCCGGGAACCCGTCGTTGGCACTGCTTCCAACCGCCGAGAATGGTAGGAAGCATTGTCCATTACGATGACACTCCCTGTCGGCAGCATCTGAAGAACAGCTTCGAACCACGTCTCAAATCGTGTGCCGTTCATCTCCTCGTGGTAGTCACCGGTCTTTACTCCGCGGAAGACGTATAGGCACCCAGCGACGAAACCGTCCTCGCTGCCGATGTGCGTGACGATGAGGCGCTGGCCCTTCCCCGATGGCTGCGTCAGGCCCGTCGACACACCCCTCATGAAGGCGTCGTGGGACGAGGTCACGGTGCAGTCCACCCATACCGTCGGGACAGTGTGCCCTGCCGTCACCCACGTTTCGTCGAGGTAGAAGATCTGCCGACCCTCTTGCCTGTGACGTGCAATGTCCCGCAAGTACCTCTCTTGCCACGTGATGATCTCGTCTCGCTCGATCATGCGCGAGTTTCGACCAGTCTTCTTTCGCTCGAAGCCAATGTCGTGCAGAAGGCGAAGCACAGTCCATTTCTGCAGCGAAGGGAGCTCAGGGCTTGCACAGAACTCAGCCATTATCTTTGCGACGGTCGGGATCTCGTTCTGGCGGAAAAAACGGTGCACACAAGATCTCATTGCACACAGCACAAAGTCGCCGTACTTCACCCTGCGCCGTTGCTTGCCTGAACTCGCAGGTCGCTTTCGAGAGGGTGTCGCAACCTGTCCGTCATTCTCCTTTGCCTCCTTCCTGATCTCGTGGACGCTGGACACGCCGACACCAAGCAACCGGCTGACAGTTTTACAGACCTCGGTGACTGTCAACGCTGGCTCGGTATGTCGCGTCCGAACGTAGGCGTTCAGGATCAGCTCCCGCTGGCCGCTGTTCAAAACCCGACCTCGCTTGTGCTTCTTGAAGAACCGCTTTGGTGTCGCCGGTAAGGCAGCACCAGGCTGTTTCGTCCAAGAAGAATCAGGGGAATCGCTTTCCGATGTCACCTCAGTGGGATCCATGACGGAAGACAAAGAGCGGGGCGCGGTGGTGGTGTCGATGACATGGGAGGGCACACATTTTGTGCGCAAAGTCCACAAAACTAAGTAAATCACTAAATATTTATTATTTGCAGGAACTATAAGTGCTTCGCTTTCCCTCAATCGAAGGCGCTGGAAGACGGTATGTTAGACAGTATCTTGGACAGAAAATGAATTGGGAAGACGGTACATTGGACATGACTTTCTTTCTTTACTAAACAGCTATTTCGTTGACAAAAACGTATTCTAACTTATTTAAACGTCCTGAATGAATTAAATAAATATTGTAGTAGTTTAAGACACGTTTACTGGAGGAAGAAAAAGCAACGTTGCTAGCGAACTACTTTCTCGACGGCGGAGCCACTTCAGATGGGCGCAATGCGCTTGTGGGTGGAGCTAAAAGATTGTTCTTAGGTTGCATCCGACTATAGTATTCCCTGCATGCCAACGGTCACGTGCTTAGAACGAGTTTTTCGCACGTGATTTCATACAAGCTCAATTGTTCTTGAAAAACAACAATGTTTACTCAGGCAAACGGTCTGATGTGAAGCTTAGGATATTTTGTATTGATTGTGGCCCACATGGCAAGTTACATAGGTTTCTTTTACAATCCGCGCAATAGAATGCTCCTGAATTACCTTGGTTCCTAGTGCATGTAGCACACAGAAGAGCACGAACTGAATCGTAGTGGGAAACGAAAACAATAATGATAAACAAACATTTAATCACGCGAAAACTGAGGGCACTGCACATATACAGAAGGTAAGCTTTGTTTCATTAAATACATTACCAGTAAAGCATTTGGTTTTATCCTGCGAGCGAAGCGGAACATACAGGTACGAGCACACTGCCCTGAACTACACTTCCAATGAACAAGCGCACCATCCAAAGCATCGAGCTCGCTTTTATAGCTTGTGGTGCACTCAAACCTTTGAAGACACAATTATAATCAACTCTATTATTTCAATTATTTTTATTAGGTGCACCTGTGTGTGTGTGTGTGTGTGGTTGTGTGTGCGTGTGTGTGTGTGTGTGTTTTGTCTTTTGTGTTCACGTGCTATTTTCTTAGTTATATAATATTTTTTTCAGAAGTTCGACAACTATAGTCTGTTTCATCATAAGTAAGAACCGCATAATCAAAGATGTAGACAAAAAAAAAAACGCGAACATACATTAAAAATATAATGTAACGGCGCATTCAAAGTTAGTCGTTAGTTTCTTAGAGAGCAGCAGTTTCATAGGGCGACGTTGTTACCCGTTGAAGGTTATAAAAAGTGCAGTACAACTGTTAGCTTGGGGTCTTTAACGTGCATTACGCAGTATATGTGGTACACGATCGCACGACGGTAAGATGCAGATGGCCGACTGAACCCAGGGTCCTTGCTAAAGCCCCTTGATAAAGGCGTTTTTTACAAGTATCACCAACCATTGTTGTGGAAACGCGCAAGACACGTGCCACGAGCGGGTGCTCCACTGCCATTGGCTTTCAAAGACCAGTCATTTTAGTGCTGCGCCGCTTTCAAGGACCAGTCAATTTAGTGCTGCGCCGCCATTTGCCTCCAAGGGCCGCTCGAGATACGGGCTCGTGCACTGGCACCTTTGAGGCAGAGCCGTTTATTGAGAGAGTTTGGCCATACATTGGTTTGAATAGGCGAGCATCTCGGGCCAACCACAGGCCGCGAAACAGCCCCTAGCGGTGGTCGCGTGCTCTAAATTTGTGCCACGACTATACTTCGTTTCACCTTATGTGCGAGCGAAGGCAAAACTGGAAGCGCGAGCACGGAAGCTCCGTGCGTTCAGGCTTTGCTCGAGCGCGCGAGCTGGGGAGAAATGCAAAAAGCGCTGGTCTCGCGCTTCTAGCTTTGGCTTCGCTAGCAGGTAAAGTGAAACGAAGTATAATTTGAGCCGTGCCGAGCGGAACTCCGCGTCTCAAGACGCTCGCGCACCCCACCCTTTGCACTGCTTTCTTTCAGCCAGTCTCAGGACGCTGTTCTAGCAGTGCAGACAAAGGCATGGGCACGAGCGCGTGGCTTTGGAAAGTGCCTCCTATGCACGAGGTCTCGTACAAACAATAGCGTTTCGCTGAGCTAGGCTCACGCGCCTGTGCCTTTGTCTTCACTGTCGACATTTGTGAGATGGAGTAGAGGTCTCCTGATTGGTCGACGCTGTGTCACAAATTTAGTTTACACTCTAAGCGTGGGGGGAATATTCGGCGCTGGCGGCGGCCTTTGCTCCGCCTATTGTCCAAACTCTCCTAATATACGGCTCTGCTTTGAGGTTATTTGAAAAACCAACGCAAACACATCGAGGTGATTTATACTCTGTTTCACCTTGCGTTGTACTGCAGGAAAGGCTACAAGCGCGAGCTCCTTGCTCTAGGGCACATCTCGGCGGCACAAGCTCTCGTGCACCAAGGGCAGCGGCAACACTATGAGCTCGCGCTTCTAGCCTTCGCTGCGGTACAACATAAGATGCTCTGCAGCGTGAGCTCCGTGCTTTGAACGGAGCTCGCGTCGCGAGCATCTCTCCACGTGCTCTGATAGGTGGTGCCACAACACGTGTACAACACACTCGGCCAACGATCCCTCGCCGCACTTGGGGGGGGGATCGGTGGCCGAGTGGGCTAGCGCACACCAGCTCGGAGCACGTGGAGCGAAAGCTCGCGCTGCAGAACCCAGAATCCTGAGTTCAATCCCCACCCCTGCCCGTTTCGATCTGGATGAGCATCGTACCGGCGCGCGGTCGTGTATCTACTGCGTGATGCACGTTAAAGACCCCAGACTAGCGGTTGTACTGCACTGGCTAAATTGCTCATCTACAGCTGGGAGACTCGTCGCCCATTGAGGCAGACCAAGTTCTAGGCTGTATAAACATACACACAACCCAATTTTTTTTCACCGCACTTGGTTTAGCCTGTGAGCTAAACCAAATGAGCTACGCTTAGAGTATCGGCGCTTTTCCCACCGATATTGTTGTGGGCGCCGCCATCTTGATGGTTAGTATCAAATCAAACGCCACTGTCGATCGTCATGATTGAAAGGTGCGACATCCTCAGCATTAGTTTCGGTGTCAGGTAGCTCGCGTAATATTGCTTTGCTTTGTCGCGAACTGTTTAAACATTTGTGGAGGACGGAAAAGCGTTTCCTGTTATTTCAGATAAAGCTTCAAATAACTGACAACCATAATTTTAAGCACCAAGATGTGCATGAGGCGTAGCTTATTAAGTGGCTCTAGTTTAGCCCGACCGCATAGGCACAGAAAGAGAACGAACAGCTTGACCGCGCGCTCTTGGCGCTGCTTCAGTGGTTTCATCAGCCCGTAGCGTTGGCTGTGCTCCGAACGAAGGTAAAGCAAAGCAAATACTCAGATCTTAGGGTTTCACAAGCCAACCTAACAAAAATCACTTAACACGCCCCAATAAAAAAAAAACTATCGGTTTTATTTTGACTAACTGGAGATCGTTTGACGTGCAACCGAAATCTCAGATTGGCCTCCGTCGGATTGCGGGCACCTCGGCTGATATTTAAACCCGACAAATATGAATTCATGGGCCAGCGCGTTGGCTCAGACACTGAGACGATTTAATGTTTTGTTTTGTTTTAATACTATTGCCATTTAAAAGCCACCGAGGTGGGTTTTAAACAAAATATAGTCAAACCATTCCGACAAGCATATAGTTTGATTGCGGAAATGATTCTTGCAAGTGATAAAAACATGAAAATGTTTTCGCATACGTGGCGGAATCTGAAATGGCAGAATGCATTTCATGGCGCCCATTTCATTTGGATCGCGTCGGGCGTGTGTACCGACGCACATTAGAACGCGCGCATAAGGAGCTGTGGTGCACCCGCAGCCTTGCGCTTGTTGGTCTGACATCTCTTTCTCGCTCACTGCGGGCGTCCAGGCATCTGATACCCCGACATCTGGCGCTTTTTCTGTCTTTCACGTGGCGTTCCAAGCGGCACACGACGGAAAATGCACATCAAGCTGTTCTTGAACACATTTCGCCATCTGTACTTTATACTAAGAAACTACAATTTGTCGCAACTGAATGGGAAAAGTTTGAGGTCTTATAACATTCTTCACGTGTAATATATCAATATGGAAGTTCTGGAAAATGTAATATCGAAGCATGCTTCATAATTTAATGTCTCGTTATTTCGATTAGTTGACGTGATTCCGTTTTTATAGCGCCATAAAATAATACAATTTTAAACTTTATTTTTCATTTTAAAATATGCATTATCTGTACAGTTTGTTGCTTACTTTCTTAATTTGTTACATCCAACCGAACGCTCACGTAAAATATCGTGGACGATAAAACGTTATAACTCGAGAAATATTTTTTTCAATAATAGAGACTGCGTTCTATTAAAAGGTGAATAACTAACAACTAAATATAATCGTAATATCGAGACATTAAGGTATTGTTGAAAACCAGCTCTTTAATTTGACATTACCTTTATAATTGTAAGATATATAGAAAGAAAGTTATAAGCCGTCAAAAAAGCACCAAAACGTCATGCATGGTGGGGTTGCACCTTAAGATGACAGTGAAATTTATGGGCTTCGGGCCAAAGGAGAATAAAGTCAAGTTTTTCATCTACGCGGTGGTGTCTGGTGTAAAAGGTAAGCGATTAATTGGTCTAACAAGCACGTAGCTTTCACTTGTAGAGATGAAAGCCTGTATTTAATCTCCTTTGGTCCGAAGCCCATGCATTACAGTGTCCTCTTAAGCGCGAATGGGGGTTTTTTACGTCATTTTCGTTGCGTGTGCTCGCGCACATCGGCGGCTGCTGGCTCGTGGAAAGAACGTGTGCCACTTATTATGGACACTAAATTCTTTGGTTCAGTATCCCTTTAATAGACCACAGTCTTTAATATTAAAAAACAATGATGTCTCGAGTTATAACGTCCCATCGTCCACGATATTTTACGTGAGCGTTCGGTTGGATATATTAAATTAAAAAGTAAGCAATGAACTGTACAGATATTGAATATTTTAAAATAAAAAAAAGTTTAAAAAGGTATTATTTTATGGTGCTATAAAAAAGAACTTCGTCAACTAATCAAAATTACGAGACATTAAATTATTAAGCATCCTTCGATATTACATTTTCTAGAACTTCCATATTGATATATTACACGTTAAGAATGTTATTATACCTCAAACGGCTGCGTATTTTCGGCACCGATTTGGTATACGAAGGGCGTGGCCAATGACGTCACGGACGTCAAAATAACAACTTTTATTTTGACGTCTTAGTTATTTTGACGTCAACAACACGTCTTCTTTTGATGCCACGGACTGCATTTTGAAACGTCGGTCGTGCGGCGTGTGTGTGGCCGGGTGCTCGGCGGCTCGGCGGTGTCCGCGCTGGTGCGTGTTGTCGACGTTGCCGCCTGTACTCGTCGCGTTCTCAGGAACATCAAAATAAGCGTTCTTCCTTTTCAAACTTCGCCCAGTGCCTTCCGTCTCTCCTATTGCAAATGAAGATTACGTGTACCGGAGGCGACAGAGCCCAGCCGCTGTAATTTTGTGCGCATTTTTCTGGAGCTGTACTTGTGTGCAATACGACGGATTATCACCCTTGTATAGACGTTTTCTGTTTCCTGTCCTTCTTAGTCACGTGGGTTCCATATCTGGTATGCGGGACGAAAAAATAATGAAACATTTTAATGTGGAATATGCGAGAAAATGTAGGTGGGGCAAAGCAAGAATGTGTGACAATCACGCATTTTTCGTAAACGCCTTCCAGCGGCGTGGAGAAATCAAAACGATGTTTTACAGCATACCAGAAGTGACGAAACTCAAGATGGCTGTGCCCTTGTGGAAAAGGTGTATACACCTTTTTGTTTAGCCTCGGACCCAGCCACGTTGTCCCCATATCCGGTATGCGTTCCGAAAAAAGAGCAAGAGATTACAACACGGACCAAGTAAAAAAGTATAGAAGGGTCATAACAAGAGTGACTTACGGTTGCAATTAAAATGTTAACACGTTCTACTGTCGAGGCGAGAAGAAAGCGATGTTTTCACGCATACCGGAAGTGCCAGAATTGAAGATGGCGGCGCCCACGTTGAAAAGGTGTATAAAATAGCACTAGACCGTGCAAGCGGCGAGCGAGTAGCCTTGACTGGCATGACTGCGCCCGCTGCAGGAGCGCTCGTGCCACGTGATCCAAAGCAACTATACTTCGTCTCACCCTAGCATGGACTAACTGCGAAGGCGGTGCTAGCGCGAGCGGCCAGCCTTGACTGCCTTGACTAGAGCGCTTGCTGCACGAGCGCTCGTGCAGTCGGCGCGGCTTCATTCAAAGCGACTAGCTCGCGCTTTTAGCACGCGTGGCTAACTATAGTCCATACTAAGGTGAGACGAAGTATAGCTCGCGCTTTTAGCACTGTCGTCGGCAACATTTTCTTTTTTCAGTGTTAATCGTAAAAAAAGAAATCTCATAAATATCGCCAAATGCCACAACAACAAAAAAAAAATGTAAAAAAAAAGCAAGCCACCACTGCTGATCGAACCCACGACCGCACCGCACTTGGTTTAGCCTAGCGAGCTATACCAAATGAGCTACGCTTAGATTATCGGCACTCTTTTCCCCGATATTGTTGCGGGCGCCGCCATCTTGGTGGTTAGTACAAAGCAAACGCAAATTCTGATCGTCATGATTCAAAAGTCCATCTTCCTCAGCATTAGTTTCGGTGTTAGGAAGCTCACGTAATATTGCTCTGCTTTGACGCGAACTGTTTAAACACTTGTGGAGGACGGAAAAGCGTTTCCTGTGATTTCAGATAAAGCTTCAGATAACTGACAACCATCATTTTAAGCACCAAGATGTGTATGAAGCGTAGCTTATTTATTGGCTCTAGTTTATCCTGACCGCACAGGCACAGAAAGAAAACGAACTGCTTGTTTTTGCGCTCTTAGCGTTGCTTCAGTGGCTTCAACAGCCCGTAGCGTTGGCTGCGCTCCGAACTAAAGTAAAGCAAAACAAATATTCATATGTTTGGGTTTAACAATCCAAACTCACAAAAATCACCTAACACGCCCATTACAAAAACAAATTGCGCGTTTATTTTGATTAACTGGGATCTTTTGACGTGCAACCGAAACTCAGATTGGCCTCCGTCAGATTGCGGCCATCTCGGGCGGTATTTTAACCCGACAAATAGGGAATCATGAGCCAGCGCGTTGGCTCAGAGACACTGAAACGTTTTCATATTTTGTGTTTTGCTTTAATATCTTTGCCCTTTAAGAGCCACCAAGGTGGTTTTTGAAATAAAATATAGTCGAACCATTCCGACAAGCATAGTTGGATTGCAAAAATGATTTTTGTAAGTAATAAAAACATTCAAATGTTTTCGCATACTTGGCGGAATCCCAAAGGGAGGAATCGGTTTCATGACGCTCATTTCATTTTGATCGCGTCAAGCATGTGTACGGACGCGCAGTAGAACGCGCGCAAAAGCAGCTGTGGAGCACCCGCAGCCTCGCGCTTGTTGCTTTGTCATCTCTGGCTCGCTCACTGCGGGCATCCAGGCATCTGAGATCCTGACATCTGGCGCTTTTTCTGTCTTTCACGTGGCGTTCCAAGCGGCACACGACAGCAAATGCACATCAAGCTATTCTTGAACACGTGTCGCCATCTGTATTTTATATTAGGAAACTGCGATTTACCGTAACTGAATGGGAACAGTTTGAGGTCTAATAACATTCTTAACGTGTAATATATCAATATGGAAGTTCTGGAAAATGTAATATCGAAGGATGCTTCATAATTTAATGTTTCGTAATTTTTATTAGTTGACGTGATTCCGTTTTTTTAGCACCATAAAATAATACCACCTTAAACTTTATTTTTTATTTTAAAATATACATTATCTGCACAGTTCGCTGCTTACTTCTTTCATTCATTATATCCAATCGAACGCTCACGTAAAATATCGTGAACGATGGGACGTTAGAACTCGAGAAATACTTTTTCATTATTAAAAAATGTGGATTATTAAAAACTAAATATATAACGAACTAAAAATAATCGTAATATCGAGATAATAAAGTATCGTTGAAAAACGGTTCTTTAATTTGACATTAACTTTTTAATTGTAGGATACGTAGAAAGAAAATTACAAGCCGTCAAAAAAGCACCAAAATGTCATGCATGGTGGGGTTGGACCTTAAAGGCCGGCCCGCAAGCAGAGAGAAGGAACCCGACCCTCACTTTCCTTCTCGCCACTGTGAAAGGAGAAAATAGCCCCCCGTTTCCTCCTCGCATTTTCTAATTTTTTTGATTTGTTTTTTTTGCCGGCTGCCTGATTTTTTTGGGGCAAGTTTGGAGTGGGGAAAATGAAAGCTTGAAAGATTTGAAAGATTATCCAGAAGCCAGCCGGCACACCTGTGACAAGGAGCTGAACCAACCGAGGAGCTGTTTTGAGCGAGCTTGGCACTTGCTCTTCCCAACAAGTTGGATTGGCTTTTTTTAGCATAGGTTTGGAGGACGATTCTCACTGTTGTGAGAGCACAAATAACTTGTTTTGTTCAAAGAAGTAGTCATTGAAGGATCAATTTTAATATAAATATCTGATTTGGCATCTTTCGTTGTTTAGGCGAATTCATGGCGACAACGGGAAGTACAAGCGGCGTTTTTCGGTATCTCAGGGATGGCGCTCCATAGACCAGTGGTTCTGAATCATTATGGTTCGTGGACCGGCAGAAGTGACGGAGGATTTCGTACGTAGTGGGTCTAGTACTTTTCGGTGTAGAGCGTTTCGCTGTAGGGCATTTCGGTGCGAACTTTCCTGTGCACAGACATTTCAGTGTACGGACTTTTTGCTGCAAAGACTTTTCGGTGCGCGGATATTTCGGTTCACGGACATTTTGATGCATGGACATTCAAAGCTATGGTTCGCTCGCCGGTATCTCTTTTCCAACGTACGTACTACACGCTTCACATCGTGTTTGCGCGTTGAGTCGATAGAGATGGTCTCCTCTATAAGGTTTTGGCTTTAATATTGGTACTGCGTCTAGGAAAGGCCCCAAACAGCAAGAAGCTTGAGAAGTTGTTTGTGTACTCAGAACAATTTTGAATATCTTCAAATGCGCCTCGCGTAATCGAATAACTCTGATTGATAATAATTTGTTAATAATAAATTTTTAATAACCTCAAACGACGAAAAACAATATAATTATCACTTGTACCTAATTAGGGAATAAAGTAGGCGTTTGCAGGTACAAAATAAGTGTAATCAAATCAAATATCGATTTGAATCAAGTAAAGAAGCCGAATTTGGGAAATGCTAAACCTAATTTATTTGGTATCAAATGCTTGCTCATTCTCGCACGAAAAAAAGAGTGGCTGTGTATGGTCTGTGGTCAACGTCTTTTCCCGTGCCGTAATAATGTCGCCGGCCGTAAAAAACTGCCTTACAATCGTGTTTATACAGGATGATTTTTTAACGACTAGAAATGTTTCTAAAAAAGACGTCAGAGTTACGCAAGTGCGGTTTGTGCCTTATCTGTAGTCATCAAAAACACCAAATCATTCATTTTAAAGAGATGTAACGCACGTAAAGTAGTTCACGGCGTCCTAAAAAGCCTAATTTGGACGCGAATCGTGTTACCGCAATCTTTTCGGCCGCCGCGCTCCTCGCCCCTTCTACAGTGGCGTTGTCACAGCGATGCGCATGATTTATCGCTTTGGCTTCATGGCGTTGGGCTGTGCCACGTGGAGATGGAGGCCACATAAAATCAGAGCTATATTTTCGAGCCCAAATTAGGAGGACGCCGTATAATAGTGTACGCGCGTTACATGTTTTTAAGAATGGACGGTTTGTTGGCTTTCGATTATGGCCAACAACTTTCTAAATACACTATGCCATTTTCTTTTCTAGTTAAAAGGTTAATTAGCGCATTTTAGGCAAACAGTCGGTTTTAGTTGCGTTCTTTCGTGAACCTAATCCTCGCCTGGCCGCATAGCTCACCTTAACAAACCGCAATTGGGCTAATTTTCACTGGACAATTTGGTGACTTTCGATTATGCCCAACAACTTTCTCAATAAGCTTTTATAATTAAAAAGTGCATTAATAAATTTTAGGTCATCAGTCGGTTTTTGTTGCGTCTTTTCTCGAACCTAATCTTCGCATGGCCGTATAGCTCACATCCACAAAACGCAATTGCGTTAATTTTCACGTTTTTTCTAATATATAGTAGATGAAAAAATAAATAAATAAAAACGCTGTATATAAAACAGAGGGCTCTTCTTTTCTGATATAAATAAAGCGTGAGGCACGCGTCTCGCATGCATCTTTTTTTTTTTTTCGGCCTCTAAAGATATATCCCGGTACATTCGAAATTGAGTTTATGATGGGGCGGGCGCTTTATCACGGGTATTTCGTCATGTTTTATAACCTTTATTAATGGTCACAAGAAAGCCGCGCCAGCCGTATCACGTTGCAAACAGCTGATTCGGGTGTTTCTCAAGGAGCTCTAGAACTTTCCAATTGACATTTCGGTTCTTAATACATTTAAAAAGTTGGGTAATTAGTCCGAAACATTTAACTTATTAGGCGTAATTAAAAATACTGCAACTCCCGCAAGACGTTTGCTAACAACATAAAGTTGGTTTCGTTGGCGTAAAGTGGCTGCGCTCTAATTTGGCGTTACAGAGATTTGTAAACGTCTCTCATTTTTATGCTTGGTCTTTAAAGATTCGTGAAAAACTTTCGCGACCTTATCTGTCAAGCCGCGTCCGCGGACAGCGCGACTTCCTCGGCAAGTTGTTCCCTCATCGAAGACGACGATGAATAAAAGGTACGATCAAAATCTAAATTCCTGAATAAAGCGCAAGTTTAAAATAATTCTAAGAGTGTTAATTGATTTTATTTCTACCATATTCAAACTTCAACACTCGTCGCAGGCAGCACGAAAGGAAGCACTGCACTGTTGCCGCAAACGAGTGCCCAGTCAACGGTCCTACACTCAAACACGCATGACCACCCGACCTGTTTGAAAAATAAATAATTTCCAGTACTTTAGGTAGAAAAGGCGAATTTTCTACCGAGCGTGATATTTTGTGGACCCAAAAGTCTTGTAGCCGAAATCGGTAGTTCACAGCTTGAGGAAGACGAAGATTTTAATTTTCTTTATTTTATTTTTATTTATTTTTGTGCGTTTTTAGCTCTTACTATATCTTTTTATCCACATCCCTTCCCCCTAACCAGAGTAGCAAGTCAGGAGATACTTCCCGGCTAATTTCTCTGGCTTCCTTTTCTCACATCAATCAAAAAAAAAAAATATATTTTCCGCGGAAGTACTTTTTGACGTTGAATTCCACATAAAATTGTATTTGCACAAATTGTGGCATGATGACGAACTTGCTTGATTACTTTTCTTTTAGAGTCAACATAACCAGGCATAATCTACGGATATTGCAGATTTTATTTTAATTGGCATGCAGCACGAAAGACAAGTAGGGAAACAAAGAACTCAATGGAGCTCAGCATTTCTACTGCATTTTTTTCTTTCTGTACTTGTGGGCAGTTAGCCCGCGTGACTATATTCGAAAATGGCCAAATCGTTTAAGCCTCCCTCTTTTTATAGTTTGTTTCGTAGATTAATTAGGAATTCTGGCGAATCCCGGCTGGGTTTGGGTACAGATCTCGCACGTGTTCAAGGACACATTTCGGCATGATTTCCCGCTTGGTGATGACGTTGAGCTGGCCGCTGTTCCGCTTGATTTCTAAGTAGGTCGGGCATCGCCAGACGCCTAAATTAGCCAAGCAGCCCCAAAACTTGCGGTAGTACACATTCCGAATTCCTAGGTTTTTTGGAGATGGTCGCTGGCCTTCGCCCACCCTGACAGAGCACCGAACAATTATGCAAGGGCTGCAGAGGCTATCTGGGCATCTGCGAACAAATGGGAAGAGAAGAGAATGAAAACTTTGTAATACCTGCTGTCTTTTAATAAATGGCATAATATGCTACTTTTGCTAGTTGCACTATTTTACGCGAAGAAAATTGTGATTTTGCAATCAATCTCTGTGTTTCCCGCTCTCTTTGCTGATACGCAAGATATTTGTAGGCTGTCGAGTTTTCAGTTACATTTGTTGACAGAAACTAAATGCACGTTTGGCAACGAAGAAATGTTTTTAAAGGCTGAAGATACATGAAATATACCATAAACCGTTTCACTTTTTATGGAAGTTTGTTTTTTACTCTTCTTAGTTGCTTCAACGAGGCGGCCGTTACTCTAGAAAACACCTGTAGTACAAACATATATATTATGCGCCAGAAAGGGTCAGACTGTGTTCATTTCGATACATGACTATATTGTCAAAATGCAACTCATTTTACGTGCTTCGCCCTCTTACTGCAATATTTTTTACTTGTATTTACCCATGATTATTACTTTGAACAAAAAAAAAATTAAAACGAAATAGCGATACAACCACTTTACAGTGTGCCGTTGTTAGATCGACCATTTTCAACTCTCTGAGTAGAACTCAAAGTTCAGATAAAAATACCCACATTTTTTTTTCCTTCTGCTGTGATGTTCAAGTTCCGTTCACTCGAGATAAATATGCGGTGTTGTAGCGTATGTGGCCGCATGCGGAAGTATCTGAGTGTGTTTTAGAGCTGCAGAAAAAGAGTAAAAAAAAAAAGAGAAAAGCGGGACAGCCCGAACTCTTCCGAGCTCATATCCAGCCTGCCTAACTAATCCCTGGTGTTTGGAATTGAAGCAGAGAACCTTGAAGAGTTAGAGAGATTTTGTCGGTTGGCCGGTAAGCCCATTAGCACTCGTGCGAGAAGGCCATAACAAGCGAGGAGGAAAATGAAGGAGGAAAGGGGAGGAGGAAAAAACGACCAGAGGGGGAATCTTCTGCCATGCTGAAGAAAATTTTGAGCGCCCCCCTTTAAAGATCCCGAGCTAACAGTTGTACTACATTTTTTATAATCTACAAAAGGGTAACAATGTCGCCCTACGAAACTCTTTCTCTCTAAAAAAACTAACGACTAATTTTGAATGCGCCGGTACATTGCATTTTTAATGTGTGTTCGCGTGTTCGCATTATTTTTATTTTGTCTACATCTTTGATTATGCCGCTATTACATATGATTCAACAGACTATATTTGTCGGACTTCTGGAAAAAATATTATATAACTGAGAAAACGGCATGTGAACGCAAATACAAAAAACAAAAACTACAAAAAGCATAGACACATTTAATAAAAAGAAATGAAATATTAAAATTGATTATAATTGTGTTTTAAAATGTTTGAGCGTACCAAAAGCCATCAAAGCGAGCTCCATGCTTTGAACGGTGCGCTTGTTCACTGGAAGAGTAGTTGAGGGCAGCATGCTCGCGCTTGTCTGTTCCGCTTCGCTCGCAGGATAAAACCAAATACTTTACTGGTAATATATTTAGTGAAACAAAGCTTACCTTCTGCATATGTGCATAGCCCTCAGTTTTCACGTGATTACACACTTGTTTATAATTTGTTTTTTGTTTCCCACTGCGATTTAGCTCGTGCTCTTTCGTGTGCTACATGCATTAGAGACCAAGGTAACCAGGAGCATTCTATTTCGCGGATAGTAAAAAACCTATGCTACTTGCAACTTGTGCAACAATCAATACAAAATATTCTAAACTTCACATGTGGCCACTTGCGTGAGTAAACAATGTTGTTTGTCAAGAACAATTGCGATTGTATGAAATCACGGGGGAGAAACTCGTACTAGGCACGCGACCGTCGGCACGCAATGAATACTCATAATCGGCGCCGAGATGATTGGTAGCTGTCAGCATGTGGAGTTTTGTTATCAACCCAGAGTTATATTCCGTTTCACTTTATGCTGTACCGCAGCGAAGGCTAGAAGCGCGAGCTCATAGCGTTGGCGGCTGTCCTTAATGCACGAGAGCTGTGCCGCCGAGATGAGCCCTAGAGCAAAAAGCTCGCGCTTCTAGCCTTTCCTGCGGTACATCATAAGGTGCAATGGAGTATAGAATGTTTCCGTCTTTCTGTTGTAAGCAATCAGGAGACAACTTATACCAAATCTAAGAGTAATAAAGTACTGTGAACAATCAAGCATTACGGACTGAGCAGTATATGCGTACAAGCTTTAGCTTTCGATGCACCCTTAACTTTTGACACGCTCAACGCTAGAGTAAAATGTAGCGCTGTTTCAGCGCTAACCAGCGTACCATGTACGTGCTTACACTATATCTTATACAATGTCAAACTCTACCTGTTCGCGTCTTTTTTTTATTTTTGCACACCACTAATTAAGCGCATAAATCACCAAATCAAGACTCATTGCTTAAACCCTGGGCAAAAGCTAACCACAGACTCAGAAACTTTGCCTGGCCAGTCATTGAATTTATTACTGAACTCGAATTAAAATTAATTCATATCATTTATTGCTGCGGGGAGATAAGTTTTAACCTTGGCATTTTTTTTTTATTATGACTCCCGCACCAGTCCTATACTTCGGGTTTGCCGAACTCAATATCTAAACCTGAGTGTTATTTTTTGTGTTTTCCAGTCTCGTGGTTTTGGTCAAAATAAACAGCCAGCTACCTAAATGAGACACCTGACCGCCAAAAGATAGTTCATTTGTTTTGATTTTTTTAGGTATTTAATTCCTCAAGCTAGAATTTTGGAAACCAAAGTCTATCACGTCATCACGTTTTTCTGGAAATCCACAAAGAACCAAACTCATGCACGACAAAAGGGCCGGCCCGTTATATAGATCTGATCACAATAAAATATGTGCAATTTGCCTCCGAAATCCCCGCGGGGAGCTAACGGCGCACCGGCAATTTTACATTTTTCAACGCGTCGGTTATTTTGTTGGGCATGTGTCTCAGGGGCCTTTGGCTAAGGACGATTTTCGCGTTTTGTTCTGACCAGATTTGCTGGAGACGTGAGCTCGGAGCGTAGGCAACTGGGGTGCTATGTTGCGCTTTTTGGACTCCCAGGAGACTTGGAAGAGGGAAGTGACGTCAACGACTAGAGAAAACACAGATTGGATTTGACAGAAAGAAAACAAAATCAACATCAATCTGCATTTGCTGGAGTTTGACGTCACTTCCCTCTCCCTAGTCTCCTGGGAGTCCAAAAAGCGCAACATAACCCCCCTGGCCCCCTTGCACGAGAGCTGGCGCAGCCGTGCGCGTTGCAAATAAAGCTCGTGCAGAACAAAACAAGTGAAGGACCAGGGATGTCAAATTCATAAGACGCTTTACAGCAGCTGTGCATGGGCGCCGCCATAACTGACCTTCAGTTTTTGTTCCCTCTTATTCCGTTCGCTTGACTTCATCATTTCCACAGCAGGACAGGTTATTGCCATTTTAAGTGTTACTGTGTCCTTGATCCCAGCATAGGCCGTTGTGGAGACTCGTCAACGCCCGCTTCAGTGGCTCGGCATCTCGGTAAGACAAGAGAAGGGCGGCTATGGCGGCTCAATCTGGCGCGTGTGTAAAGCGTCTATAGAATAGGAACCGTGCACATCTAATTCAGGCCCCGACCAGGGCGCCCCTAGCGGCAAACGGGTTCGTTGCATCGGGGAACTTCTGCCAGTCGCTGCGTTGGTTGTGCGTTGTAGCGGGTTAGCGCTGTAATTTCCAAGGTAGCAATTCCGCACTAAGAAAGCCACAACAATTGA
Organism: Ixodes persulcatus; assembly: GCA_013358835.2. Lineage (NCBI taxonomy): Eukaryota > Metazoa > Arthropoda > Arachnida > Ixodida > Ixodidae > Ixodes > Ixodes persulcatus. The sequence continues at coordinate 28,286 of JABSTQ010009285.1, forward strand.
TGCGGCAAACAATAGGCGACCGCCTCGACGCGGCCGGCATTGAAAAGGTGCGGATCTAATTCAAGCCCCGACCAGGGCGCCCCTAGCGGCAAACGGGTCCGTTGCATCGGGGAACTTCTGCCAGTCGCTGCAGAGAAAGAAGAAGACACCGTAGCGAACGTCTGTGTTTTTCATGCTCTTCGATCAAGAAATGCTCGGCGCCAAGCCCAGCCCCGTGCTACAAAATTTGGACCCTTCTTCTGAACTTCATGGAGGCCGTAATCCTCCGGTGAATCAAGAAGAAGTGACCAAGACTTGTAGCCAACCTGGGGGGCTATGTTGCACGTTTTGGACTCCCAGGAGACTAGGAAGAAGGAAGTGACGTCAACAACGCTCTTTGGATGTTGATTGGTGGAGTCGCTGATGACGGTATCTGCTAAGATGCGTTCGTTGGTTCATTCACACCTACGTCACTTCCTTCTCCCTAGTCTCATGGGAGGCCAACACGTGCAACATAGCCCCCTGGCCAAGACTAGTGTCACTAAATAAGCTACGCTTATTTAGTGACACTGCGCTAAATAAGCTGCGCTAAATAAGCGCAGCTCATTTAGTGGCTCTAGCCAAGACCAACCAGAAGCCATGGACACGAGGACCACTGCCGCCCGACAAGGCAACGCCGTACTTGTCGCCGACACGACGGGGAAAGCAGGCCAGGCCAGTACGCCCTCGATACTAAAGAAACTGACCTTCGAGGTTCCCACTGTATTTCAATTCAGTAAGCAAGCCACATTTCCTTCAGCTAGCACGGCGCCCTCAGCCGAGCAAGCCTCGAGGGCTCTTCTTTCGAACATCTCAAAGGACAGCCTCATCGACATCTTCAAGAGCATTCTAGGCGAATCTCACAATATAGTTCCCGCAGCCAAGGCAAAGAAGAAGAAATCGGCGGCCAAGAAGGCCCCGGCAAGTACCCCATTGTCGGTCGCAAGCGAGATGGTTCTGTCGGTACCGGTGGTGCCAGCCGCTACGCCTGCACTTCCAGACGTTACGTCTGACAAAGCCGCGACGAGTCGGCAACACGGCGCGACACAAGCTACGTCAGGAATCAAGAACACCGTAGGCGCGTCACAAGCTGCGGCCGAAGAACAGTTACCAGAGAACGACTAGACAGTCGTCACGAACAAAAAGAAAAGGAAAAGGGTCAGGGGAGACCCAACACAGCCAGCTGCCGTCGCCGCCGCTACATTCCGGCAACGCCGTCGACAGTTCGAATACAAAATCCGCCTGACGAGATCACGTATACCGATCAAGCCACTTCTACCCCAGCTCAAGATGCACATCTTGGGCACGCAGAAGAACGCACCGTTCTCCATGCATCTAATTGAGAAAGCCAACACGATCTTGGTCAAGACCGACTCGAAAGAGGTGGCAGAATTTCTCGAGAAAATAACGGAAGTTAAGATTGAGGACCAAACAATTCCCGTACAAGTTTTTCGCACGTACGGCAACACCTACTCCAAAGGTGTAATCTACGACATTTACACAAAGGAACAGGACCCCCAGGACGATGTCCTTAAACTTGAACTAGAATCAAAGAAAATCCACGTGGTTGCTGCCCGGCGCCTGGGAAAATGCAACACAGCAGTGCTCACGTTTGACGGCGAAAAGCTGCCGCGCTCCGTCCTATATGGAAAGCGGTACATGCGGGTCTTCCTGTACAAACCAAAAGCAGTGACATGTACAAACTGCCACCGTATTGGACACAAGCCGGACATATGCCCGAATGCTACGGTTTACACCACATGCGGTAACCACCACGACCCAAATCAACAGGAATGCCCCACTCCTAACACACCTTTCTGCCAAGGATGCAAGAAGGCGGGACATATCGGCACGGACCGCGCGTGCCCGACCTGGCAAGGAACGAACAAAAAAATGCGCGAGGAAGTAAGAAAGTACAAGGAGGTGCATAAGCTCCAACAACAACGGGAGATCGCGAACAAAGAAGTCAGGACTCCAGTCCCACACAGCGCCTCCTCTCTGTGGGCCGACTTGCTCAAGGAAGGCAAGAACCCTGCAGCACTTCAAACTCCACCGCCGCCGGCACCGGAAGTCCAAGAATTGCGCAACACCTGCGCATTCCTCAAAGCCGAACTGGACCGCCTCAAGGCAATAGTCCAAGTTCAGCAAGAAGAGAATAATCACTACAAATCAGCCCTCAGCCAAATGAGAGTACTCACATCAACCTTCATCAAAGCATGATAAGAGTGCTTCAATGGAACTGCCTGGGGCTGCGTAAGCGGGCGGCGGAGCTCAGGGCACGACTGTTAGATAAGCCTGATGAGAAACCTGACGCGTTACTTCTTCAGGAAACCAATGTTACCGACATCAACTTTACAGGCTACACGGCCTACTCCAGCCCATCAATTACATCAAAACGCCCAGGTCAATCAGCTAACCCCCGGGGAAGGTTATTGTTTATGTCAAAACGGACTGGCCCCAGTACCAAATAGACCTTACACTTTACTGCAATGAAAATCAAGAAGTAGTGGCGGTCCGAGCCTTGGTCCGGCAGCAAGACGTCATCTTCACTTCTATATATTACAGGCCCTTACAGAGAAAGATATACAACCACGGGTGGATCGCGCACCTGCACTGACCTTCCACCCACGGGAACAGAAACTTTACGCCGGGGACTTTAATCTCCACCACCGGGCGTGGGGCTACGACTCCAACCACGAGAGTGCGGAAGAGCTGCTGGGGGAGATGCAGACTTACCGTTTGCATCTCGTCAACAGGGCAGGAACCAAAACGAGGATCGGAGATGTCAGGCAGAAAGACAATACCCCGGACCTCACCTGGACATCGAACACACACACACAACACCACAAGTGGAAATGCTCCAAGGATCCCTGGGGCAGCGACCACTTCCCGATTTTCTTCGAATTTTCGCCTACAAGAAAGGTCAAAGAAAAGACCAAGAAAAGGGTAGTGAAAACTATACACTGGGATAAGTTTAGGACCGCGCTAGAAGCAGACGAGTGCACGGGATCCAGCTTTGAAAGTCTTCTCAAGAGCGCCATGAAGGCAGCCACAATAGAATCAAATGTCGAAGAAGGCGCTCCGACTCCTGACCTCTACCTAATACGCTTGTGGGCCAAGCGCCTCCAAGCGGTGCAGCAATACCGCAACGGACGTAAAACGCCGCAAGCTAGGCGAGCGATTACGCGCACCACGGTGGAAGCCAGACATTACGCCCAAAAACTAGACACTAACCGTTGGCTACAGTACAGCTCTTCCCTTTCTGACAAGGCGTCGATTGCCAAGCTCTGGGCGACAAGTCGAGCCCTGCTCGGGAAGAAGAAGACGAAAGGCGCGACACTCACGCTCGCCTTCAAGATGAACAAGACGGAAGAAGAACTCGCGTCGATGGCCGGGGACCTTTGTTTCCCCCAACCCGTCCCGATGAGCTGTTTGGCCCCGTACGACACAGAAGCTCTTGCTCCAGACGACGGCATGGACCGGGAGTTTGCTATGGGAGAACTTGAGTGGGCCCTCCACAAAAGGAAATCCCGTTCGGCGCCGGGACAGGACAAAATCACGATGAAGATGTTGAAGAACCTTCCTGAGAGCACCAAGGAGAAACTCCTCGACTGGATTAATCACATCTGGGTCAAGCGAAAACTTCCCGATCAATGGAAGCACTCTGCAGTCGTTCCGATCCCTAAGCCCGGCAAGGACAAAGGCTTACTCGGCAATTATCGGCCCATATCGCCCACATCATGCACTTGTAAAGTCATGGAGCGTATGGTACTGTCACGAATCGACTGGCACCTGGAGTCCTCGGGAGCCTTTCACCCGGCCCAGACAGGCTTCAGACCCTGTCTTGGCACTCAAGAGAGTCTCGCCCTAATTTCGGCAGACGTCATCCGGAACATCAGCCCGGGGCACGCAACCATCAGAACTATCGTAGCAATCGACATCACAAAAGCATTTGATTCGGTTCCCCACGCTTCAATCATCGGTGAGGCAAGTCGATTCGGCCTCACCGGCAGGTCGCTTAATTTTATCAAGAACTTTCTCGAAGGGAGAACATTCTCAGTGCTCCTCGGCACGCACGAGAGTGAGCCGAGAGCGAACCGAGTGGGAGTCCCGCAAGGCTCCGTTCTCTCCCCCACACTTTTCAACCTGGCGATGGCGGACCTGCCCCATGAACTCAGCAAGATTCCCGGACTAGGCTTCGCCGTGTACGCAGACGACATCTCTATATCGGCACGAGGAACAGACATAGATAAGCAGCAGGAGACTCTCCAAGCCGGCCTAGACACCATTGAGGCCCACCTACGCAGGGTAGGAATGCAAGCAGCACCCGAGAAAACTAACTACACCATAGTGACAACTCCCAGGCTCAGGAAAGCCAAGCTAAGCGAGAAACTCAATCTCGTACTGGCTGCGAAGAAGATCCACCCCTCCCCGTCGGTCAAGATTCTTGGAATTACGATAGAGGAATCCGGTAGAGGCGACATCTGGATCCAAGATACTATCAAACACTGCAACTCGGTGCTCAACGCCATCCGTAGGATCTGCAGCGTACGAGGAGGTGCGACAGCACGCATCGCCAAAAACATGGTAAAGGTCCTCGTAGTATCGCGTGTATGCTACGGGGCCCGCCACTTCTGGCTCAACAAGTCTCAATGGAAACGGCTGGAGACACTGGACAACCAAGCAAGACGAGTAATCACTGGCCTCCCGAGGTTTACTCCCCTTAGTAAACTAAAAGAGTACGCCCAGATCAACGAACTGCACGACGTCGTCCAGGCCAGGATCAGGGCGCACGACGAACGCCTCAAGCTCACGCAGCAAGGAAGGAGCATTATGGAACTTCTTCGAAGACCCGTAGAGCACCTTCCAAAAGTGCCTGAACAGCTCCCACCATGGGAGGATCTTACGGCTATCACCGAAAGCAAGCCCAGCGGCGCTCGGAAGGGGGACACCAAACAAACAGAACGCAGAGCCAAAGCACACTGCAAGATGGTGCAATCGTGGGACCGAATCAATATCGTGGCTGCTTACACGGACTCTGCTTCGATGGAAGGCTCCGTCGCCCTGAAGACGGCAGCCGTCGTGTCCCCATCGCTCCTGCTCGAAAAAGCAGAATGCCTTCCCCCTGGTACCTCTACCAAAGGGGGAGAACTCGCAGCTATCCGCCTCGCCCTCGAGACGGCCAACGCACACCCTGACCGGCTACCTGAGAATCTCAGGATCTTTAAAGATTCTCAAGACGCAGTGAAGGAATGCAGAACTAAAAACAGCCCCAGCCGAACAGTCCGGAAGATTAAGAAACTTGCCTCGAACCTCCGATCCCGAGGAACACACACGAGAATAGAGTGGATACCCGGTCATTCGGGCATCCCCGGAAATGAAGCAGCTCACCGCCTGGCCCGCGCGTCTTTGATTCTCCCCCGCGGCACAGACGAAGAGCAGCCACAACATGACCACAGTTACGGCCTCATCGCTCGTGATCGGGCATCGTGGGTCAACAGCGAAACAGAGGAATACGAACCGGGCGAGGACAGGGCCCGGATCAAGGAAAACTATTTAGCCGTACCCTGACCTCCCTCACCGGGGATTCGGAAGGCGAGGGCAGTTTCTCTTAACCAGGGTCCGGACCAACACGGCACTTACACCTGCACGGGTCGCATCGTGGAGTAGGGGCAAAAGACCAGGCCTCTGCACACAATGCGACATGTGCGCCAAGGCAGACATTCACCATCTCCTGTGGGAATGTCCCAAATACAAAGAGGAAAGGTTAAAACACCGACCAGCAGACATCATATTCCTGGAGGGGTGGACCCGTCCACCCGGCCCAGAAAACATCTAACGAAGGATCCTGCGTAGACTTCTGGATTTTATCCATAAAGCCAAGCTGGACGTCTTCATTTAGCCCCCGAATACCTCTCCCTCGTGCCAGCGTCCAGGCCTAGTCGGCATCGGCGCACATCCCCATTCCCAAACCCCTGTTGTTGTTGGTGTTTTTTTTTTTTTAATGGCATTAGACGTTTTTGAACTGAACTGAACTGCCAGTCGCTGCGTTGGTTGTGCGTTGTAGCGGGTTAGCGCTGTAATTTCCAAGGTAGCTATTCCGCTCTAAGAAAGCCACAACAATTGATGCGGCAAACAATAGGCAACCGCCGCGACGCGGCCGGCATGCTCGCTTCCTATAGTACCCCATCGTATCGAAGCGCCACCACACACGATTTCTCGCATTGATGTACAGGTCTGGAATGCGATCCTACCGCCATCGTTTGGTGCAGAATCACACTAACCAAGGGTGGGGTCGCACCTTAAGACTGTCGACCATAACCATGGAGTCACAGCAGCACCTAGCCCGACAATTCCTGCCTCCATCTCTGCTCCGCCCCCGTCCGTGCTTCCCTGGATCTTCGTTCGTCCTCGAGTGGTCGAGCGACGGGCTGTTGCAAATAGTGATGGCGTTTGGTGCAGAAATGCGCAGGCCTTATTTTCTAAGTGGTATTTCTATTCGCGAATCCAGCGAAACGGACGGCACCTGGCGAGAACATACTGAACTGGCCGGAACTGGCCCTTTCTCGATTTCTGCCCGTCTCTTGCGGCTTCCGTGATTGCATGCTGTCGGCGGTTGGCACGATGACAGCCGAAGCAAAGCGAGGGAAGTGCCGTTGGCTGTGTCCACAGCAATGGAAACGGCAGCCAAGACAGGGCGATAGAGTCATATTAGCCTAACGAATTAGGTGCGCCTTGCATCTCCCATAAAAACGATTTGGAACTTTTTTTTTAGTGAAAACAGGTTGACGTAGTGACTTATTACATATTTTTTGAAAAACTGGTGACGGCGAACGAAAAAGTCTCAAAATGTTCTGTATTTGTCACCTTGTTCGTCCGTCTCCGGTTTTCTAAAAACGTGCAACATAAACTAGCTCGCCTGTCTACTCAATCTCTTTCCACTCTGACTACTTTCTTTTGACTTTAACTTCCTGTTGACATCGTCAACAGAAAGTGTGTTGATTTTGTGTTTAAAGTTTTTTTTTTTGTTTTTCTGGAGTCTATGTCACAAGCAAAGCTGTTGACTTTCTGCCAACCCCACGTTCATTTTTTCCCCTGCTGACTTCCAGTTGACGGGGTTATCAGAAAAAGTGCAGACGTTGTTTACTTCGGGTTCAGAATGTTCAGTTGACTTTGCGTAACCAGCGTCAACAGAAAAGCTGCAGGCTTTTGGTTGTCGTCTTATTGAGCAGAATATATCTTTCACCCTATGCTAAAAAGTTCACACTGAGTTCCTCGACTGTCACTGACAAGGCAAGAACGACAGAGGGGGCCGTCAGTGTTCCCGCCTCCAGCGCGAGCTTTCTACCCTTGACAACTCTTCGGAGTCTCGCGCACCTTGAGCGTGAGCAAAGACATGGATCGCGTGTTGGAGGCCAGGCGTTCGAATGGGACGCCCTACCGTTCTTACTCTGTTAGGGGCTATAGTGGATTTATTGATCCTCTTAAAGAGCCTCTGACACGCCAAAAAAAAATATTTTTTTTTTCCATGCTAAACGTTGCAATGGCATATCAGGACATCACAAAAAAAAAATTGTTTCACTATAGAGTTGCGTAGTTTTTTTTATAAAAAATAGAAATACGAGGCCCAATTCAAAGTTCGCGCCGTGCACTGTGACGTAACAGTGTACCGTAAGGTGTCGGGGCGGTCAGAAGGCAGGCATCGCCGGAAGTCACGTGAGTTGTATCCCTCCTCGTGCTTGCCTCGAGCGCGTGTAATATTTTTTTAAATATTTTTGTTATTCTCCGCACCTCCACGAGCGATCCAAGCAGACAAGGTTTCTTTTATTTGCTTTTCATCGCTTAATGTTGCTGTAAAGGTAGAAGAAGCGGAGTCAGTGAATTGACGTGATCAATTACAATGCCTAGAAGGTGCTGTGTGAGGGACTGTCCCGGTATTTCAGCTACTGAAGAAGAGATCACACTGCATGCATTTCTGAGAGACATACAGCGGCCGCATAAGCACCCAGTAAACAAGTTCTACTCATGCTCTAGACAAAATACGTACTTTGTGCTTGACGTTTTTTTGTACTTGGTACACTCACCAGTGCGTATTCTTTAGACGGCAGGCATCTAGAGCCTGGAGAGTATCCGATGATTTAACGACCTCGGTGTCTCAACCTTCAGCAATGCGATCGGGCGTGTCGTATGCTAGCAATCCTAATTTCTGCGAGCGTTCTAAATTTTTTTTTCAAAACTTGATAGCTTGTTTTGCGCCCAGTATAGCCCTGTGTTATCGGACTGACGGCATGCACTCGTACACTGGCTTGTACTCGCAACGCTTTCATCATTGACCTCCATCACGTCGATCCACTGACTCTTCGTCCTCAAATTTTAAAGCACGCAAACTAACCAACGGTGCAGGGATAAAGAGCTATACTCTGTTTCACCTTATGATGTACCGCAGGAAAGGCTACAAGCGCGAGCTCCTTGCTCTGGGGCACATCCCGGCGGCACAAGCTCTCGTGACTTAAGAGCAGCTGCCAACGCTAGGAGCTCGCGCTTCTAGCCTTCGCTGCGGTACAACATAAGGTGAAACGAAGTATAGTGGAACTGAAACTTCGTTTTCTACGATCGCTCGTACGAAGAGCAGATTAATAAAAAAAAAAAAGTCTTAGGCACGGTCGCGGAGAGCACGAGGAGTGAAACTCACGCGACTTCCGGTTAACCCACTTTTAGTGACGTAGCTCGATGCCTCCTTTCTGACCGCCCCGACACCTTGCGGTACACTGTAACGTCACAGTGCACTGCGGGAACTTTGAATTGGGCCTCGTATTTCTATTGTTTATAAAAAAACTACGCAACTCTATAGTGAAACAATTTTTTGTAATGTCCTGATATGCCATTGCAACGTGTAGCGTGAAAAAAAAAATTTTTTGGCGTGTCAGAGGCCCTTTAAACTATCCAATTAGTAGAGAAAGTCAGCAATACGTAAAACAAGTATTTTAAACTGGAGCACCGTGACGCCTCGTCCTATAAGTGGTGCTACCATGGCTATGCAGAAAAACGATAACAAATCTTCCAGGAGCCGCCGTTGTTGATGTCTTTCGGCGACTGTGCCGAATCATTATCACTTGTACCAATCCGTTTTACTAAGAGATAGAGTCCACAAACGTCGAAACACTGTATTCGCTTTGAAAAACTCCCGAGGAGGAGGTAGGATTCGTGGAACCTTAATAAATGCTGAGGTGGCCACCGGCAAAATGATTACCTTTCAAATGTAGGGTATAAAAGCCTGTTCAGCAGTCGTATCTCCTCTTTTCGCAAAAGGTTTCTATTTGAGAGAGAATTCTTGCGAACCACCTGAATCACGGTTCTGAAAGACTCTCCCTCTCTCTCTCTCTCTCTCTCTCAGGACCGGGATTCAGGTGTTGTGAGTGCCTCAGGGTGTTTGTATTCGCTTTGGTCGTTTGTTAAATACATTTGCGGGATGTGTTCAAATACTATAAAAACAACATCTGCCCCCCCCCCCAAAGAATATATGTTTATTGGTGTTTTTTTTCTTTTTTTTTACGTTTTGCTCCAGCCGATCTCGGTCAGAGTTCCGGCTTTAGCGGCGTCGGCGTAACCGCGCGTTGCATTATGGGACGTTTCCCATAACGACTTCACATGTGACGTCACGAGGGTCAAGAGAGAGGAGGAGAGAATTTTTTCCCCATAATTTAGCGGAAAAATTTCCGCGCTATATTTAGCGGCAAAAATTCCCCGCTAAATTTAGCAGAACAATTTCTCCGATAAATTTAGCGGTACAATTTACCCGCAAAATTTAGCGGAAAAATTGCCCACTTAATTTAGCGGCGAAAGTTTTCCGCTAAATTTAACGGAGAATTTTATTTTCTATATTTAGCGGAAAAATTTTTACGCTAGATTTAGCGGGGCATTTTTTCCGCTAAAGTTTTCAGGAAATGTAGTAAAAATTGCCCGCTAAATGAGAGGGGAGCAAGAGAGGAGGAAAGGAGAGGAGGAGGGGCATACCCTCCCCTCCTCCTTCTCAAGAGCTGCGTTCTAGCTCGGCATTACAAGAAATTCTAAACGTCTTCAATTTGTTTTTGTCTTTTTTGATGGCTATAGTTTGGAGTTCAGATCGGGCCGGAATTTTAAGCCCGACCCAACCCGGCCCGATAAAGCCTTGGTCCGAACCAGGCCCGAGCCCGGGTGGGCTTTCTAATCGAAAACCCGAGCCCGACCCGACCAAAAATAAATTTGGCACGAACCCGTCCAGAGCCCGAATGCTCTTTTCAAGATGAATCCAAGCCAAACCCGGCCCGAATAAATCACGCCGAACCAAACCCGAACCCGGCTCGAGCCCGACTGCGTTTACTATTAGTTCTACCTTTGTTTTACACCGTTCATATTGATCGTGAATTTCTAATATCAAAAGTTAAACACATTTGTTTCAAAGGCCTGCACAACCATTTTCTTTACTCAGACTGTTTCTAGAAGGATGATGCGTGTCTCAAATGCTTGTTTGTTTCGCCATCGACGCAAATCAAGAAATAGCCAGAAAATGTGATGTTTTGGTCATTTCTAAGTATCGCATAATAATATTACGTCTGGATGTCAACGCAACTGATTATTTTAATAAGTATTGGATTAATCGGTAGCGAATAATCATGTTAACATTTTTAGTTGTCATCAAGCCCTAGACACCCAGGAACGGTGCATGAATAATTTAATGAACACACTTAAACAAAATGGCATGTTCTACGTAGTCTGTCCACTGTTTCCCTGAAGAAGGCAAAGCTTCTGAAAGCTCTTGCGCCAGCACACTAGCCAATACACCGCCGCAGCTTTTTGAACGTAGTAGATAAAAATCAGGGCAAACAATTTCGAAGACAATGCTCGCCTGCTTACATGTCTTAGCGTTGTGTGTTAAGCTGACGCATGTGTATGACACAACCTGTTTAAAGCCACCAGAGAGTGGCGACCCCTAAATGTCGCTGGAGTCGCTAACACTCAACATCCAGTTGTGCCGGCGTATGCGCAGGACCATCCGAGCAGACCAAATTGCCCGCCGTATAGCTATGCCTCGGAAGTCTGTAGCGGGCCCCAAGAAATGTGAATTTCAACTACGGCGCACTGACGAGTTTCGTCGTAGACAAAGTACGAATGAGACACCAGAGCGGAGTAAAAAGCGGAACCAAAAATGGCGTAAAAATATTGAGAATCGTGCTCAGTATAGGCGGCAGAAAAACGACGACGACGCTACATTAATAACGGATGACGCGAGCTCCGATCTACTGTGGCTGTGACATATGTTACGCAGTACAGTAAACGGACTCGAATTTTTTCTCGAAGGCGATTGTCAGGCTTTACGCAGTCACTCTACGCGTTAATATTGTTTCTGATTTTATTTTCTGCCATCACAATCGTTGTCTTGCAATTTTAGAGGGCATTCTGAATTCTGTCTGCGCGTCTAATTTTCACACCGTCGCGCGACTTACTTAGTTCGTTTTGTGTCGCTATTTTAACACTTATTGTATCGGTAATCGCTTGTTATGTTGTTCAGCTGCACTGATGAACGTTAGGGGGACAGAGGCCCCTTCAAATCATGGCTTTATATTTGTCCCCCAAACAAAAACAATAAAAGAAGAAAGGTCAGCTAAACCATTAAAGAAACAAATGCGCTCAAAACTATGATGGCATAGTAATTTTATATTTTTCACGTAATAATAATGTCTTGTTATTAGTCGAGGAGATCGAAGCGAGAGAACCATGTTACAGAATTGATAAAGAATTCAAATCGGCGCTTTTCTATAGCGAACTATACTAAAATCTCAGGTTCCGTTTCAAAAACGGGTTGCAACATAATAGATACCTGAAGTAACATAGCACTCTCATAAAACCCTTGTTCTGGATGATCGATGCACCTTTGGCGTATAACAAAAGTAGTATTCGGCAAGAAAAAAGTACATAAATAAGATATAAACAATAGGGCGAGTCAACACGTGGAATTTTCAAAGCATGGCGGTTAAGCTTCTTCCAGGCTGGACGCGTTGTCAGACGAATCAAGGGCCCAGGCTGGCAGGATGGACCAGTCGAAGAAGTGGTTGCCCAAGCTGTTCACGCTCAACAAAAGACTGAGCACGATGAGAAGCTTGAGTGCCAGGCCAGATATCAGCTGCGAATGAGACGGAAAACGGTGTGTTTAAACGTGATCAAATGACCCACTATCCAGGAGCGAAGCTGATTCGTGCATTTGTCTGGACCTTTTTTGTATAATCTCATACCAGATCGCAAATGATGCACCCTTGATTCAGCGAATTTTTGAACGTCCTCTGACACAGGGTATGCAATCGCCAGGGGTATGCGAGAAAAGGCTTAGAAACGGACATTGTGCGTGAGTTTGTTCCGAGTGTTTATTTTTACCGTAGTGCAATTTCTGAAAATCTGTTGTCCATGGCTATCATTGAGTCGTCGACGGGTGCACAAATAATTTTAATAAGCATCAGAACAAACTCCAAAGTGTGCGACAAGAACAAGAAGTTGAAGCGCGAGTGTGGCTGCAATTTCATTGAGCTTCACAGATTCCCAAAGGATCCTTATATATAAAGTTAGTCGATTGCGAGCCTGAATCCCGAAAGCTTTGTATGAGACTCATCGTCACGTTTATTCTCAGGACTACTTTGTCTAAGGCAAGCGGACTGACACGGTGCGGGTGTTACAATTGGGCGATCACTGCTAAGTATGCTATTACTCCATGATGTGAAGGGTGTGGAAACGTCTACGTGCCACCACTCAAGATGCAGCTAACAAATACCGAGAGCTTACGTGCATGGACTAGATTAAACCGGGCAACCACGGTCTTCGTCCTCGTTCTTTAGAGGAGTCAATGTAATCGCATGGCTTCAGCCAGCTCGATGCAACCATCAGCCAAGTACCAGCTACGTTAATGTAGCCCGTAATGCCCAAGTCTAATCAAGCACCCCCCCCCCCCTTTTACTATACCCACACCATTGCCTTCCCAGATATCTGTGCTGCCACAACCAGGCGGTATTTCAAGTTTTAAGTTGCCTAGACGGCGTCAATCGGCGCCGTGATTCTCAAGATATCGGCGCCCTTATACAAAAGGTTTATATATACCGTTCACTGCGAATTTAAAGGTGCCGTGGTATCTATAGGTCTTTCCAGAAAAGGGCTTTGACCGTTTTCATTTTCAGCGGTCGCAGGTATGGGGCTCGTGATTTCCTCGCTTCGCGATGTAACGAACATGTGCGTGCTGGGCTGTGAAGATCGCACACTGGGCTTTTGATTTGTAAACATTGAAATGGTGTATAGGGGCTCGGTGGATCAGTCATGCGTCAATCTTGCGACAGGCAATCACGATCGCAGCCATGCCCACTGGCATAGAGATTTCAGGTGATGAAATGTAGGCGGTTGAACGTTCCAGCGAGCGCGTGGCTCCCACCGCACTCTCAAGACTCGTTCAGACATCTGCGTTGGTTGCGTTCGTATGCAACCGAAACGACCGTAACGACAAAGTCACCGGGACAAGTGTTCGCCGCACACAACGTGGCAAGCGATGTAAGGGGTAGCTTCACGAAGCAATCTATGAGTCACGGTTGTTCCGGTGTTTTGGTCGTTACTGTCGTTTTGGTTGCATGCGAACGCAACCGTTGCAAATGTGTGAACCAGCCTTCAGCTTAGAAGGAAACGAAGTACAGTGGTGTCTCGTTGATATGAACACGTACGTTCTCCCCAAGGAGCACCCTTAATTTGAGTCGTCCATAGTAACGGGCAAAAATGTATGTATTTACCCAGTTCGTTTACCGAAAACGATGTCTATACAGCGGGCTACACATAGTAACGGGGTCCGTATTAACGAGATACGACTGTATAGTAAACCTCTTCTGTTGTGGGAATTCCTTGGTGGGTTCGGAGCACCGTGGTTGGAGCGCTCCAAAGACGCTCCATGTTTGCGCCAAGAAGATACCAACGAAACCCGCTCCGAAATCGCTCTAAATAAACCGAGGGAATCCAATTAGGCTTATTTTTTTTTACGAGAAAAGGACAGCGCGGGTACAGAATTAAGCGGCGTTCGAGCACGCGCCCCTGTATCTTTGACTAAAGTCACTCGATCATAGGAAAGTTGCGCTATTGTCTTCCCTGCCTGTCGGCCGGACACCAATACAGACAACCAAACCTCGCAAGGTGATTGGCTGGTTGGTCTCTGTTGCCATGACAATCGCCATTTCGGTCTATTCAAGCCTTCAAAGCATTGAAGGGGTTGTTCTGAACCAGTTGCGTCAAGATCGCTATGAAGCATCATCGTACTGAAAAAGTTCCTCGTCAATATAAGCGTCTTTGGTGCGGTGCATGCAATCAAGTTATCTATCATGATTACTCACCACAGATATCTTACAATGGTATTGTTTTTTCTTGCATAGTGCAAGAAAGGAAAATTATTTTTCAATGCCGCCAAGCACCGACGCCCCATCTGGTGGCGGTGCGAAGACTTGTTTCTTCGAGGTGTGGATGACAAAGTCTCGGTATTCGAGAAATGTCTTCATATACCAGGGGTGGCCAGGGTGACCTGGCCTAAGAGCCGCAAACAAAAACACAAAACTTGCAAAAGCCGCATTGAAGAGGAAAGGCAAATAAAGGTGGGTGGGGGGGGGGGGCGTTTTCTAGGGCAATAAATGAAACCTGAATTTTTTTTTCAGGGGTGGCCAGGCAGGCATATTTAAAGAGACATGAAAAGTACCCTTTTTAGTCAAGAACCGCTACAAAGAAGGAGCGTGGCAAGTTTTCTTATTTCGTCCGACACAGCTGGTGATCACGTTGGACGCCAATCATGTTGCGATTTCTCATTGTGTCTCTACATTGCCCTTCCCCATTCGTGAGGAAAGCACATTGAAGTCTGGCTCGAATGACGTGGTTGCAGTCCGGAGGAACTCCGATGTTCGTCCCTAAGGGTCGCGCGCTGTTTTGGATTCATTGCTTTCATTGTTGAGAACAGTGCCTCACAACAGTAGGTGGATCCAAACATTGAGAAACGTTTCTGGCCCGCATACTTGACGTGGGGTACCTTGCTTCTGGCATCTGCCGCCGGAATTCAACAGTTTCCGCAGATTGCGTGATCATCTTCAGTTTCTCGTCTTCTTGGGGCTCCAACATCACCAACCAAACCTTTCTATGGTTTGAGAGACGCCACTCAACACACGGACCGTAAAGGGTTTGGTTAGAAGCGCTAAACAGGGTATGAGTTCTTTGACATATTTAAACCGAGATTGGAAGTTACTCTCAAACTCCTTAAGCTTGGCGAAGTATTTACTAAGCTTAACTTCGGTCAGATTAAATTCAGCGTTAGCATCCAGCATGCTCGTCAGCCGCGAAAAGTGGATAAGACGGCTTGTTCGCAGATCTTTTTAGAAAAGTCTTAACTTTTTTTGGAACGTGAAAACTATTTCCTATATACTTTTTCTTTGCCCTTGCAACAACATATTCAAAGTTGGGAGGTACTGCTCTACGTCGGTGAGGTATCCAAGATCGACTACTCAACCTGTGTCGCGAAGCTCGAAACATGGTCCCTATTTCGCCTAAAAAAAAATTTAATCGGCTTTATAAGGTCTACAAACTTTGTGCCCACGTACAGCAAAAAAACGTCTTTGGTGCATTATTAAGTTTCAGTTCTTTGATAAAATTGCGGAATTGCCGGTTGTTTTTTTGCATTTTATCGTATGTAGTTGACGACTCGAAGGACGGTCTTCACAACATCTTCGTAGGTGAAGTTCTTCGCCACCAGGTGCTCACGATGGACAATGCAGTGTATGAAAAGAAAAACCGGAATGCCACCCGGGGGTCACTCCGCAGAAGACTTAGTAAGCCTGCAATCTTGCCAACCGCGGCAGGTGCACCATTTGTTGCAATTGCGACAGATTTCTCCAGAAGAACGTCGAACCTTTCGAGCATTGTTAACAAGACGACCTTGATGTCACCCGCGAGTGGTTTCCTTGAGGGAAACCATATCCAAAAGCTCTTCTCTCACGCTTTTGTCACATAAAACATAACGAACGAAAATGGCGAGTTGTGGCTTGTCCTGGATATCCCTAGATTCATCGAGCTCAAAGCTGGACGCTTTATATCTGACGACGTCAGAGTTTAGCTCTGAAACGTGCCTCTCGACCAAATGCCGCGACACTGGGAGTTTGCTGACCATGCTTTGAAGCTTTATGTTGTTCGGATCCAACAGTGGCAAAATGTAGGAGACCGTTTAGAGCGAAGCTGTTATGCGCTATACCCTGTTTCACCTTATGCTGCACCGCAGCGAAGGCTAGAAGTGCGAGCTCATAGCGTTGGCAGGTGCCCTTAATGCACGAGAGCTTGTGCCGCCGAGATGTGCCCTAGATGCCCGTGTCCCACTAGAGCGACAGACAGAAACAGAGGACAGCGACGAGCCTCAAACCCATGCAGCATGCTAGTGATGGTACCATTGGCAGGCGTTTAGTCGTTCGGTGCTCGTGAAGTAAGCACGAGCGATTGCAAGCCTGCCAAAAATACCCTAACGTGCATGATGCTCGTGTTTGAGCATAGCCTCCTTTATTCTATAAAGCCTCTCAAATCGCGAAATACTCCGGTTTGAGGCTTGTCGTTGTCTTTTGTGTCTGTATGTCACTTTAGTGGGACACGGGCAAGATCAAGGAGCTCGCGCTTGTAGCCTTTCCTGTGGTACATCAAAAGGTGAAATAGAGCATATGTACTTGGAAAAAATGCGTCCGCGGATGTTGACAGAAAACTCCCATTGGTCGTGGCAAGTTTGAATGAAAAATGAAAAAGGAGGCAACCAGCGTGAGTCAGCCTTTTTTGGCATTATTAGATAATGAAGTCCTGACCCCTTGTTATCATCCTAGGCATCGTCCTCGAGGTCGTCCTCGAAGTCGTCCTTGAGGTCGTCCCAGACGTCGTCCTCGAGGTCGTCCTAGAATTCTTCCTCAAGGTCGTTTAAGAAGTCGTCCTTGAGGTCGTTCGAGAGGTCGTCCTAGGCTCCTAGAAGTCGTTCTTGAGGTCGTCCTAGACGTCATCCTCGAGGTCCTCCGAGAAATCGTCCACGAGGTCGTCCTGGAAATCGTCCTCTAGGCGTCGTCTTCAAGGTCGTCCTAGAAGTAGGCCTTGCGGTCGTCCTAGACGTCGGCCTTTAGGCGTCGTCCTCGAGGTTTTCCTTGAGGTCCTCCTAGACGTCGTCCTCTAGGCACCGTCCTAGACGTCGTAAAAATTACAGCTTTGCTGGTCCTTCATCTTCACGTGAAGTTGAAGGGCACTACAATTTTTTGTTCACGCAGTCTCCCTCCGAGTGGGATCGCTCCGCACGGAGCAATGTTCCATGAAATCGCGAAGCTGTCTCGGCTACTTTGTCTGATTGTTTGTTAAAGACCTGCATCTGGGACTACTGATTCTGAAGTCGTGATTTGAGCTGGGCAAATTTGGTCTCAGATCAAATGAGGCTGGATAGTCCCGAGAAAACTTTTTTGTGATTGGCCTCAAAGTAACATCGAAGATTAGTGATGTTAAAGTGCAGCATTACA
This sequence comes from Ixodes persulcatus, assembly GCA_013358835.2. Taxonomy (NCBI): domain Eukaryota; kingdom Metazoa; phylum Arthropoda; class Arachnida; order Ixodida; family Ixodidae; genus Ixodes; species Ixodes persulcatus. The sequence goes on from JABSTQ010009285.1 coordinate 45,865, forward strand.
GATGAGACAAAGGGGTTTACCGTTCTTCTTTGTGAAGGTGAAATCTTCCTCTCATTCACGAAGAAAAGTCCGATGCTCGTGTTCGTACTTCCGTTTCTTGTTGGATGGGGATGCCATTTTACCGGGGATGATCATACGCACTGTAGCATGTAGCTTCATGTCTGGACACAGGGGGTACGGTGAGCTGAAGAAATGGCTCTACTCCTCGTCGTGGGGAATTCTGAGAGTCACTCAATGTATTTTTAGTGCGGTGTGCACAGGACCTCTTTGTGTATTCCAAGCAAGGCCTTTCGTACCGAAAACGTTTTTCCAATGCAAACGTCCCGGTCACATCTTCACAAACCGGTGCCTGGTCATATCCTCCGACGATTAGAAAAACGCTTGCTGGTCACAACATTGACCTTCAATAAGTGATAACGCGAAAACAACAACTTTCCGGACGTTTAGCGAACCTAAACACAGAACTTTGACCAGTGGAAGCTATGAATCAGGTCACCTGAGGCGTCTCCATGAGCATAGCCTCCGAAGCTATGGCATAGGACCGAGCAAAAGAATAAAACACAATAGTGAAGAAACAGCTCGTATCTAATGGGGACAACCTCCCTTTTCAACTATAACAAAGAGAGTGAGAGGAAAGATTTCCTTTACCTCCAAGCAAAACTGCATGTATGATTCGGCAGTCACTGCCGCTAACATCTGTTTCTTTTAACTCTGATCAGAGTTGGAATCTTTTCTAGAATCAAAAGAAAGCTGGTCTTATGAGAAAGAAACAGGAAAGGGGAGGGGGGGAGGTATAGACGCCAAAGAGTCAGGAGCCGCGCTTGGACCCGCGAGATACAGCAGTTTGGCCACTCCTGCCATAGACCCTTTTACTGTTTACGAACATGAACCTCTGCCTGAGTCCCAAGCAACTTCCGGTCACTCCGTCTTTTCAAGCCTGTCGAGCTTGCTTATGTAATAAGTGCAAGAAAACATAAATGTTATACAGACAACAAAGTTGGAGATTTAACAAGGGCCTTCGGCTGTACTATTTAACATCTTGGAGGAGGCAAGTTGGTTTGCAAGAATATTTGAAAAATTTGAACAAATCTTGCGCTTCTTGGTTCTTTTGGTGATAGCCTGGAGATCGACGTTTCATGCAGCGGTGTTAAAGTGAGCTTTGCTCACTTTTTAATGAACTAGAAGTTCGCTGGCACGCCATAAACTGGAGCATCACCTTGTGGTGTTTGCAAAGAAAGGGGTCTAGTATAGAGCAACCTGTCACCCGGAACCTGGATTGACTCACCAAGAATAAAGAAGTCAAGGAGAAACTGCCCATTCCATGAACCAAAGTGGCGACCAGAAAAGGGGGGGGGGGGGGGGGGGGGCTTGGCGCTACTTTCCCAAGATCCAGTGACTTTGGTGACCGCAAGTCGCCAGCTTATCCGTGCTTCGCACGAAGTGTTGCAACCAAGCAGTAAAGGAGTATTACTTCACGCGTGGAATCCGAAGCACGGATATGCCGGTGACCTGCGGTCGTATTTTGACGTAAGCGTGTCGTAAGTTTCGTAACGTAAAAAAATGATGCTGTGTGAACCAGCCTTTACCGTGTAAGCTCTACGCACGGATCAAATGCATGCATTAACGTGCCTCTCTTTCTAGGTTGTACCGCACCGATTCTGTCTCATCGAACAATAAAGTCTGCAAGAAAAGTCTGGAAACAATAAAGAGGTCGTATGTATGATAGATTGACCATAATGGATCGATATATAGTATTTTGTTTTTCTGATGTTAATGAAAGGAAAGGCAAGAGAATATCAAACGCAAAATCGCAGAAATATCTACTGGACACTCGGGAACTGTCCAAGGCGGCACTACAAAAAGTTATTTTTATATATCTGAATTAAAAAAAAAACATACAATTGAAAATGAGGAGTGTACAAAGGTTGGGATACTACAAAGCGAAATCGATAAATGTAGAAGAGAGTGTTGGGCAGCCATCTGCAGTTACCACTCAAACACGAGCGAGGACGGAAACCTCCCAAGCATGAGAAGCAAAATAATATCAAGTATCACAATTTAAACACGTACATATTATCTTCAGTTCGTTGCCTCCTTCATGTGAACGTATGTCTCTCTGCTGCAAAATGAGAACCGTAAGAAATACTTCGTTTACATAAACAACGCTCTGCCTAATGCCCAGTGCATTGGACATTAAGTGGACCGGATATTTCTGTGGGCGCCAATTTCTTTAGAGGAGAAAGAAGTAAGGTTCACTAATAAATTTATAAAAATATTCTTCCTATACATTTCAGCCGATTCGCAAATTCAGAGGAAGCGACGCCACCCAGCGGAAAATACACGGAAAGAAACTCGGAGCTACCGCCCCTTCGATGTGAAACAAACGCACAATTCGAAACACATAGAAGGGGACTAAATTCGCTCCGCCGAAAGTGCGATTAGCCTCTCGCAGACGAGCACGTAAACTAGTGAGCTTAGTGACCCTGGGCAGGTAACGCCTCAAACTAAGCCGTACTATCGGCCTCTTCATTCGATGGCCAGTGCGGGCCACTGCACCGGGAGACATGACGATCTGCTCCCAGCGCAGTGGCCAAAAATGCGATGTGCGCCAGGGCACATGGCGTTTCACATGCTTGATATCTCAAACAAAATATACCCCATCAGCGGATGCATGCCAGCGATTGGCTTGTCCGTGTTCAGCGGAGAAGAGACGCCTCGAAGTAGAGTTTACACACTAAAAGTTGACACCCTTCAGGGTGCAATGTTGCTTGTCGGAGAGCCGAAAGAACTCTTGTTGGCTTTGTTCATTCATATAGATTCAACTGACGTTCGAAAAAAAAAAATACACGGAATATGAATGAATGGTTCCACGCGTCCGGGGCTCCCACGCACCAGGTTCAGGGGTCCCATTTCTGTCATCTCGGCGAGCAGAGCGATGGTGACGCCCGACGTCGGGAAGATGAGCGAGGTGGACGCCGCGGCCGTCACCGGAATGGCGAAGTAGAGCGGATTGTACGTGCGACTGATGGCCTGGGACAAGAGGGAGGGAAACTGCCCTAAAGAGGGAGGTTTTTGAAGGTACCCAAACTAAACACATTTTCGGAACACCCAGGCTTTTTTCTTCCCGGCATGCTATAGACCTGTTTCGTTTACTCTCGTCCCCAGCCACCGGTAGACATACCCGGTATGGGCGACGGAAGAAAAAGAAGACATTTAAAGCTGCAAATAGTAAAAAATAGAGGAGGCAAACCGAGAATGGGTGACGGTTAAGCTTACATTCTAAATGTCTCCAATTGCCGTGGCGACGACCAAACAATGTTTTCGCCCATACTGGAAGTGACGATATTCAAAATGGCGGCAGCCTTGTTGAAAGTCTATACATTAATTATCTCTAAATTAAAGATAGCTACCAAGAAAACAGCAAATAAAGGTTGTGCCAAAACCGAAATTTAAAAATTTACGCGCCTCTACTTTTCATGTTACAAACTCGCAACTAAAGCAGAAGGTCTGGAGACACCGTATTTTGAGATTTTTTAATTGAAATTTGCAGAGCCGGATGAGGCTAGATTTCGTTATAGCCAATCAGAGGAAGGCGGTCCACCATCCTCACCTTCTTTGCAAACTTTCACAAGAGAGGGGTGGGGCTGCGCTTATCGCTTCTCGAGAACCCTTCAAAAAGACGAGGCTTAAGAAGCAGTACCTTTTTGTTCTAGTCTCCCCTTCGAAATCACTCCAAAATCCAACAAAGGTGGCGTTTTCTCCCTCTCTAGCCCGACGAGACTAATTTAATTTTTTTCCTTTCCCGCTTTCCCCCTCCCCCCCTCCTCCCTCCCTCCCCCCTCCTTCCGCCCGTCGCCGGTGCGCTGGCTGTCTCTCGAGTCTCGTCCACACACATCAGCACACATTCCGCCCGTTCCGACCTGCAGAAGTTGTCAAGAAAACAGGTTCCAACTCCAGGACTGCTCCGGACGACGTTTTGAGGGCTGGTTTAGACCACCCGCTGCTAACGGTAGCCGCAAAACGACACCGGTAACGTCACAGCAACAGCCAAAACTTTGCGGTTTCCGGCACCCGCAACCCGGAGTCCGGTTTGGTATGGACCGTCGAACTCTACTTCCAGTGATCAGATTTCAAAAGATGAGCACATGACGTTGAAGAAAATTAGACAAGCGTTAGTGTTTCCAAGCAAAAAAAAAAAAAAAAAGAGGATGTGATATGAACTCAAACAAAAAGAAAAATAGAAAAAAAAACGCTTGTTCTATTTAACTACAAAAGAAATGAATGCCACAATCAAAACGCAATATGCACTCATTCTGCTTACCAATTGTACGGCAACGGGCATGAGTATGGTGACGGTGTGGCGACTGGTGAGCATTTCTGTCATCGTGGCGGCGACTACGGTGAGCAGGGTCTGTAAGAGGAGCTCGCTGACCGTCTTCAGGTCCATCAGGGTTGTCACCAGCCAGACGCCGAAACTGGACCCCTTGGACATGCCAAGAGGCAGGTTTGAGGTCTAACATCGTCGCGTAATGCGTACAAAAATAAATAACGCATTTAAAATTCCGGATTGGTTAAGTAAGACCGCCAGATGGGTGTTTGAAAACAAAGAGAGCAGTGTTTTTTTTTTTGTTATCATAAATAAACTACGGACCGCAGTAAGCTGATAATCTGAGATTGTGACGCTAATGGTGGCCATAGAACGCGACAGTTTGGGAGACATAAAATTATCCGAATCAAAAGATAAAAATTAATTATTAATGAGCCGACATCCACCTATCGCCAAAAAAAAAAAAAAGGACATTACGGGCGCATGCAGCATTCGTTTCAGTGATTTAATCCTGTAAACAAAACAATATGTTTTTCTTTTTTTCTTGAGACACCTCTTCACTCAAATAAATGCTACAGGCGCGCACACGGTCGTTTCTTGTTTTGACGGTATTGCTTGGGTGGACGTCGGCTCACAGAGAAGTTTCGTATTTCTCTTTTATCTTTTGATCCAGCTCTAACGTCATGTTTTCAGACTTTCTCGTTTTGTCACCAGCGAAAGAGTCACAATCTCGCGGAGTCTCATCGCAGTGCGTAGCTTGATTCTGCGCTAAAAAAAGAAAAAAAGAAACAGTGTCTTTTTTTTTTTAAACATGCGCAATATTGCATATGCCATGTGGACTATCCGTTGAATCAATTTTGATCTGAATATGAGACTCTCCTACTCCAAGATCAAAGCAGACTATAGAAAGCTACTTGTATCACAAGGTAACAGGCGCCGGCGCGTGTGGTTTTCTGACAACATAAACTAGAGAACGATTTTTTTTTTTAGTGCGAAAGCATGAACTGTCGCATGGAGCGAAGCCAGCGTTGTCCAGCAAAAACGCCACCCGAATTCCCATTGGCTGCGTCGCGTCACGTGGCCTCATAGCAACGGCGTCAACATTGCTAAGGAGCCAGCCGAACTGCTGGCGGCGCAGCGGGAAAAAGTGGGGAGGGACACGGGTGTACGCTGGCCTGACATTAGGCCTAATGTTAGGTCTAACGTTATGCTTTGAGGTCTAACATCGTCAACCGGTACCAGCAACTAGGGCGAAGATGATGATGGGAAAACACATGATTTAAGAACGCGCCACGCCCAGCTTCGCGCTCCCGCCCCTGCCTCAGCCAGCGGCGCAGCACTCACCAGCGAGCCAGCTCGGTCTGCGCGGAGCACCGCCGCACTCCCTGCCGGCGCTGCGGCCGCTTCTGGCGCCGTTCGATTGGACATTAATGCTTTCGCATTCACAACTCAGAAGAAATGCTGAAATGTCCTCGGAATTTTTTTTTTTTTTAGCGCACCTTTTAGGCGTTTTTTTTTTTTTCGGTTTGAGCAGCGTCGGCGTAACCGTGCGTTGCATTATGGGACGTTTCCCCGCTAAAGTTAGCGGGGAAATTTTACCGCATAATTGTGCGTGAAAATTTTCCGCTAAATTTAGCGGGAAAATTTCATCGCTAAATTTAGGGAGAAAATTGTCCTGTTAAATTTAGCGGGAATTTTTTTTCCATATATTAAGCGGGGAAATTGAACGGAAACATTTCTCCACTAAACTTAACTGAAAATTTCCCCGCTAACTTTAGCGGGTTACGTTTGGCATCATGTGACCTCAACACCAATTCAGTTTTCCCGCTAAATTTAGAGGGGGGAAATGATGCCGCGACTTCATGTCGCGTCACCCATGAACAAATTCAGTGGCAGGAGGAGAGGAGGAGCGAAGGAGGAGGAGGGGGAAGATGAGAAGGAAGAGGGGAGGGGGTGAAGGGGAGGATGGGAGGGGACGGAGGAGGGGGAGCGGCATACCCTCCCATCCGTACCCTCTACTCCTCCTCTAGAAGAGCTGCGCTCTACTTTCGCATTACAGAGACTTGCCAACTTCTTTCATTCTATGGGCGCAGCTCTTAGGCGCCCGTTTCCGGGTTGAGCGGCGCCGGCGTCGGCATCGGCGTCGGCATCGGCGTAACCGCGCGTTGAATACGGGACGGTTCACATGATGACGTTACACGTGACGTCACGTGTTACGTCAGGAGGGTAAAATTATCTCGCTAAATTTGGCATGAAACGTTTTCGCTAAATTTGGCAGAGAAATTTAGCGGGGAAATTTTCCCGGTAAATTAAGCGGGGTAAGCTTTCCGCTAAATTTAGCCTAAACATTTTCTGCCAAATTTAGTGAAAAATATTCCCGCTAAATTTAGCGGGGAAAGTGACGTCACGTGACCTCCAGACCAATTCAATTTCCCCCCTAAATTTAGCGGGAAAATGTTGAAAAATTTCCTGCTAAATTTATCGAGAAAATGTTGAAAACTTTCCCTCTAAATTTAGCGGGAATATTTTCAGCTGAATTTAGCGGAGAAATTTTCGCCTAATTTAGCGGGAAACTTAGCGAGGATTTCCCGCTAAATGGGAGGGGAGCAGGAGAGGAGGAGGGGGAGCAAGGGCATACCCTCTCCTCCGTACCCTCCCCTCCTCCTTCTTAAGAGCTGCGCTCTAATTCGGCATTACGAAGAATTGTAAACGTCTTTCAATTTTTTTTGTACATAAAGAATTAGGAATGTTCAACACGTAAGAATTTTAAAACCATAATTTACATTCCTTCATTAAAAAAAAAGTCACACTTGAAATATAATACAAGTTTTCAAGTCCCTGCATATGTATAATAGTTAGGTTACTGTTCGCGAATAGCATATAAAGTACTGACAACGCGATGGATCCTTTAAACTTGGACACCCCTAAGTTCAAAGCCTCCGTATTTTTGACACGTAAAATGTTTTTGAACATATACGTTCTGCAGCCGAAACATTTTATTGTTTTCCTATTATTTTTTTGCACCTCTGTCGAGGGGTAAAGACCCTTGACACAGTTGCGTTTGACAGCGTATGATTGCACTGCGTTGCGATATGACCGCGAGTTACCGTAAATTATGCTCCCTCCCTTTTTCAATCCCTTTTTCCCTTTTTCAATCCTTAGACGTGCTTCGTACAGGACGAATATCGATGCTGTTTAGGATACCGAAGATCTCACGCTTCTAGCTTGACGCGAGTCCCCGCAACGCAGTCGAACAGAGTCAAACGTAACAAACCGATCTCACTAACCGTTCGGCGCATGCGTGACGCCGCCATAACTTTAGTTCACGGAGTTCACAGGAGGCAGACGGCCGTGCATGCGAGGGTTCGTGCCGTCTCGTGCACCACAAGAGCAGAGCTCCAGCAAGGTTATTGCACGTGCAGAAAGACTAAAGGGCTGTTTATACTCCAACGTCGACTAACGCAACGCGCGCCGGCGCAGACACGACGTTCGTCGGCCACTACGTTGCGCCGAGAAGCGCCCGAACGATGGTGTTTACAGTCCAGCGCAGATCAACGCTGGTCCAGCAACCGCGTCGTCTCTGCGGGTTATCTATGGGCGGTAGCTTGCGCCATCTAGCCTAGAGTCAATCGGTCAGTGTGGTTCGTCCTCATGTTGTAATGTCACGCTTCAAAACAACCATTCGGGGTAGCGGTTAGCAGTTCAAAAACAAGCAAATGATGGTGATAACGAGTACAAACCAGCATTTATTTTCTCCTAAATGCCACACAAATGTCAACGAAACGCGGAGTCGCTTCAAAGAAATCTATGCACTCGATATTCCACAGAAACCTTTTTCTGACAGGTAGCCGGTTTGTTATCATCATAGTAGACTTCGAAGAAAGCGGACGATGCCTAAATTACGCAATGTACGCGTTCGAAACTGTAACGCACTTTACAAAGTCTATACAAACAATACAGAATTCAGTCCATTTGTCACCGCGTATCGCTACTATCGTTGACAAGCTGAGACCATTTACAAGCTGGAACAGCCAAATTGAAAATTTCTGGCCGGCTAAATAGTTCAGAGGTTTCTGTGACCGCCGTTCCCGTACATTCGACGACGCTTTTTTGATTGGGAACGACGGCCGGTGAGTGCGACTGGCACATGATTATAAATAGCACACACATTAGGTCATCCTTAATTCTAATTAACCCTACCTCTGGCGCGTCATCGAGCTTCCAGCCATTGCCGGCACCCCAACACCACGGCCCACCAACACCGGCTCGTTAGGTCGATAGGCCTATCGAGAATCGAGGGTAGCGCATCCTCGGAGCGGTCCACGTCCACGCACGAAATTGTCCAGTCAAGCGCACGAACGTTAAATACGCACACCAACACAGGAACACGACAACAGCGCACGACACACGGCAAGAACGACAGGTTCAGATGCCAGAAATCAGCATCTCGCACACTCTGACTGGCCCCGACGACCCCGCCATTGCCCGCCAACCGGATTCCCGAATGAGGCATTCGCGCGAGGGCTTCTGGGATAGCCTGCGTCGGCGGCGCCGACGTCCAACGTTGAACGTAAAGCATGTCCAAGTCTGTCGCAAGCTACGACGTCGCGCGTGGAGCTGCTCAGCGCGGCGCCTTGTTCAACTTGACGTTGGAGTATATACACCTTGTTCGCAGACAGCGTCAGCGAGCGTGAACGAGCGCGTGCGCTCGTTGACGTTACGACGGAGTCTAAACAGCCCTTAAAGCCTGGTTCAGAAAGTTGCGTTCGGCTGCGTTTGACTGCGTTGCGGCTGCGAGAAACCAGGAGATTCCTGCTGCTTATTGCGTGCCAGGATTCCTTGAATTGGATTCCAGGCTTCATATGAAGCACAGATGTACCGGTGACACGCTTTGGGTTCTCGACGTAACGCAGTCAAACGCACTCAAACGCCAGTGTCTTAACCGGTCCTAATGTTCCCTCGCTGCATTGCGGCAGCGGTGGCGTAGTCAAACTGGTTGGTGGTCGCGGTGGTCGGCCCTCCACGATTGGCCGAATGCTGACTTTGACGTCAGCAAAGGATTCCTGATCGACGGAAATAAGAGTAATGTAAGAATTCGATTTTGATGGTGTTGGCAGTATTGGTTTAAAAGCGCAATGCTTTCCAGCTTCCACCTTGCTAATTACAAACACCATCGAACTTGTTGTTCACAGGGTAATGACGCCATGAGGGGTAACCATAGGAGGGCGCCACCCAAACATCTCGCCGCTAATACTATGTGAATTGGCCTAATCAGATTGGCTTGGAGCCAACACATATATCGTGCCATTACATCCAACGAGCAATTACGTCCAATTTCGTGCCATTACATCCATCGTGCCCGTACATCCATATTGCCAGCACATCCATCGTGCCATTAAATTAATTTTTGACCAGTTTATCCAATGTTCCATTACATTCATCATACCGTTACATCCATCGTGCCATTACATCCACCGCGCCTTCACATCCATCGGGCAGCTTCTTCCAAAAGCGTGTCATTACATCCATCGTGCTGTTACATCCATCGTGTCATCACATCCATCGGGCAGCTTCTTCCAAAACAATGTCATTACATCTATCACTTAATGTACAAAAGAGAGTAAAAGGACTCTTTGTGCGTCATGCACTTTCTGCGGTGCTCGGCGTCTCCAAAGTTGAACACGCATCGTCAGCTCGTTGTTTGTTGTTTCCGCAGTGATCAAACTTTGGTTACTGCTTTTCTCACCCTCAAAATTAACTAAATATAAACTTTATTATAGAATTTGGACGGTACACAGAATCACACCTTTTATTTCGTTTTGAGAAAAAAAAGAAACACTGAATGTCTTTAGAATTTAACTTTGATTCACTAACGATCTGGGGCTTACCGTTTCTTCCCTGTGACTCCCGAACCAATGCGGAGAGCAAGTCGTCTGCTTCTCACGCAGGGGTTGCGGGGACTTCAGAAAGACGCCGAGCTTTGATTAGCTCTGAATGACGGATAGTGGGTAGACCCACTATCCTTCATTCAGAACCCGTCAGAGCTCGGCTTTCTGACGTCACTACAACTCCTGCAAAAGAAACAGACGAACTTGCTCTCCGCATAAGAATGTGAATAACGCAAAACCCCCATTGGCGGCCATCTTGGCTTCTAGAGATGCGCTAGAACGATGGGTGCAATGGCACGCTAGGCGTCGTAACAGGAAGGATGAGCAATTACATCCATCGAGCAACTACGTCGATTGAGCAGCTACATGCAACGAGCAACTGCATCCATCGAGCAGCTACATCCATGCACATGTCAACATATCCAACGAGCTAGTATATCCACCGTGCCATTACATCCATCGATGGATGTAATGGCTCGGAGGATTTACCGGCTCGATGGATGTGTTGACACGTAATCATGCCTATCTGTTCCAACAATACCAAATATAGACGTATGCTTGACAACGCCACATGGCGTGAACCACACCTTAACGACGTGAGCGAGCATGAAACTCGCGCAGTACACGAAGACGGCGCCCCAGGGAATGGCTCGCGCCACCAGTCGGATGTCAGGCACCCTCCTGCTGCGACAGAGCTCCGTGTAGGGAAAGTAAAGGACCAGCAGAGCGATGAAGTCCAGGTCGAGCAGTTCGACGTTGCTGCGCGCCAAAAAAGGAAAAATAACATCGTTGCTCTGCCTCAGCCGGCAGGTCTCTGGACAACTCTTCCTACTCTCGGGGCGTTGACTTTTAAATACGTTAGCATTTTTTGCCCCCGGTCTATGCAGCCGTCTTTCGTTCGCACGGTTGTGGTTTGGACTAGACTAGAGACACTGAAGAGCTACGCTTAGAGTATCGGTACTTCCTTCCTCGATCTGCTAATGGGCGCCGCCAGACTAGTATACGTTACTAAACAAAAGTAATTAATTACATTTACAATTACACGAGGCTTATTTGTAACAAATTGCAGTTACAATGACCCTTCTATAAAGGTAAGTGACCGTTACCACCAAAAATTATTCGTTACTTTCCCGGCGTTACTTTTTACCTTACTGTCCTAGCGTAAGACAAATATTGACCGCATCTCCACGTGGTGAATGATGTTGATTGGGGCGAAGCTCTGGTGGTGCTTGTCTGCGTAGACGCTGAGCCGCAGCATGCCGAGCCTTTCGATCGTTCTCATTCATGTCAGAAAGAGAATGTGTGGTATGGAACGTGGTTATATACGCATTTGAGCATTTGACCGCAGCGCCCTCTCGTCTATAAATGTTGAGCCAATACATGCAAAGTTTAACGCGATTATATACGCATTTGACCGCAGCGCCCTCTCCTGTATAGACGTTGAGCGGCTACATGCAACGTTTCATCCATGACATCCCCAGCTCTCGAGTTACTACCACATCTCAGAGCCCCCTACTCGTCCCGCAGTCGTGGCCGAGTGGTTAAGGCGATAGACTATAAATCCATTGGGGTCTTCCCGCACAGGTTCGAATCCTGTCGACTGCGCAAACATAATTTCTCATCATTTTTTTATCTTTTTTTTTTGCTTCACACGAGCACGTGAGCACGTGAGCTCACGAGCAGGAGCACGAGCACTGGACGCCAGACGGACGTACGGACGGGCGGACATGGCTAGTCCCTAAGGACTTCGCCCCTAAAACAAAAGAGGGTTATGGAAGCGTTTATTGTCGCCACCAGTCACACTTTTGTGACCTTGAGCAACAGGGCTCTCGAATGTCTGGTCGGACGTCTTGCCCCGTTTCTGTAAGTGAAGATGTCTGCCGCCACGCTGAACACCCTTGCGACTGAGGCCCTCACGAATACCTGACGCACTGCATTGCGTGCTTTTTGAGAAAAATGCAGTGTTGGACAAAATACGCGATAAAAATATTTAAGTTACTAAATACCTGCTTCATAAAGTATTTAAAATACTACTCAAGTTACTTTCATTGTAAAGTATCTTGAGTAGAACACAAATACTTAAAAATGTAATTCAATTGCTTTTGAAGATACTTCCTCATTGCGTAATTTGTATCGACGTAAGTGACAAACACAATTATACAGTTGCGCAAATCTGGTTTACCAGAATGGTTTATTAGCACGCAACAACACAAAGCGGAAAACAAACAAAAAACAAACATCGTAGGGCTATTTTATGCAGTCCTACCATTAGGAGCAGAATATCACTGATACATGTTACAAAACATTCTGGGACAAAAAGAAAAGAGGTCACATTAGCTATTTGTATTTTTCACAACCTATAAGGGGCGCGCTGGTGTCTAACAAAATGGCTGTCATCTGGATGATCGTCGTAGAACAGCAGTAAGAGGCGGGGTCTGCGACGCGTAATTAATTCTAGTTTTGCTTTGTACGAGCAGCCTTACTTAATTTTTTTCCCGGCAGGAAGGTGTAGGCAAGCACCTTTCTTTTGAAGCCGACCTTCCAGCAGCTAGGTAGCGCGATTCTCACACCGCGGTACAACCATCGCTGAAATTTGCGAATAGTTACATCGCTGAATGTCTCTTCCTGCGGCGGACCTTAGATGCATCCTTTAACTACAATTTCTGTTCCCTATATGGCGAGTTCATTATAAACCAACTTGGGATACGGAAATACGGAAATGAGTGAATGGATAACAAAAAGAGTTCACATAATAGCCCCGGCACTCGTCGCAGCTTCTTCGAGGGGGTTGCGTTCAGAAAGGCACTCGACTTTGAGAGACGTCGTTGTTGTTGGCATTTTGAGAGGCCATCCTGCTCGTAGTTAGCTTTCCTGTCCTGTTCTCTGCTTATCAATGTTCGCTTACAGACAGTGTTCGCGAGAGCAATAAGTGCCGGACTGACGACTGGTGTCACTTAGCCATCTCGCGGTAGGGCAGAACCGCGAAGACCAAACAGGCAGGCCGGCTACCAGGGTAAGAAAGGTTTATTCCGGGCACTCGTGGAAATATATATATAGCGCTGCCACGGGTCAATGGCATAGAAGTTAATAAAACAAAACAAACAGTTGATAACAGTATCGTCTGCTTCGGTCACGCTGCCGAAGTGATAACAATTCTCCTCTTCTTATAAACGGAGGCGATCAATGGGTTTCCGAGTCCGAGTGGATCGTCGCAGCTCGAACGGCACACAGCTGTCTTCTGGCTCGCTCGAGGTCGTTGCTACGCTGTCCAAGTCGTTTGCAGGGCTCCTGGCCGAGGCTGCAGGTACCGCTGCTCGGTCCAACTTGTCCGCGGGGCTCCTGGGAGAGAGTGCAGGTACCGCTGACCCGCTGGCGGTGGGTGGCTTGCTGATTTCAGGCTCAGGTGCCTTGCTGATTTTAGGTTTGACCTCCCGTAGCCGTAGTTGATCGAGATGACGGCGGACGTCGCCTCCGGAGTAGAGACCACAGTCATGCGAGCTTCGTGGTTGCTTTCCACACCCCGGGCAACCACTTTCCCCCTTCCCCGATGTTCCAGTACCACACGGCTGCATGAGGACGAATTCTTGGGACCTGCAAGTCAGGCGAGCACACTCGTCTTGACGGCACAGCAGTGTCGACGCGCGCGCGTACTTGAAAACCGAGTAAGAATTCGGCCGGTGATTTCCTGTCTGACTGTGGAGTGCGACGGTAAGACAATAATACTTTCGCCAACTTCGTTTCCAAATCCCCGGTTGACAACTTTGCTAGGGACTCTTTTATCGTTCTGACCGCCCGCTCTGCCAATCCATTGGATTGTGGGTGATACGAAGCGGTTCGTAAATGCTCCACGTGATTTCTTTCCAGGAACTCGCCAAACTGCTGACTAGTAAACTGAGTCCCGTTGTCGGACACAATCGCACGTGGTGAGCCGAATCGGCTGAACATCTCTCTGAGCTTCCTTGTGGTGGCTTCAGTGGTGGCAGAGCGCATTACACATACTTCGATCCACTTAGTGTGTGAATCCACTACCACCAGCAGCATTTTGTCTTCAATTGGCCCGGAAAAATCAATATGCAACCGCGACCATTTTTCTCCCGTTTCTGGCCAGTTAACAGGTGTGCTTGCTTGTTGCATAGGAGCAGCCTGTGTAGAGTTGTGACAAAGACGAGCCAGTCGTTCTACCTCACCGTCCAATCCGGGCCAACAAAATAGTGTCCGGGCTACCATTTTCATGGCCGTCGCCCCCTGGTGAGCCTTGTGGAGTAGCTTGAGCATCTCTTTCTGGGCTGCCCCTGGAATGACGACTCGCTGTCCCAAGTAGAGCAGGCCCTGGACGACAGTCAACTCCTGCCTTTTGCCAAATAAGGGTGCGGCTCACGCTGTTCTTTAGTTAGATTTTTCTGCCAGCCACGCAATACGAAGCCCTTTTACTTCAGTAGGTGTTCTGTCCTTGGCACTGAGCTCTCTTAGCTGCCGTGCCGGCAGAAACGCTTCATCCATGCACTGTATCGCGAACACGTACTCTGGCAGCTCCTCCTCTCGGCTTTTCTCGGTCTGTGGAAGGGGTAACCGGCTGAGGGCGTCCGCGTTCGCGTCGAGTTTTCCGGGACGAAATTCGATTTTGTACTGGAAGTCGTTGACTAGAAGGGCCCACCTTTGAATTCTTCCCGATGCCAGCAGAGGTATCGGCCGGTCTTCTCTCAGGAGACCCACCAGGGGTTGGTGGTCGGTTACGAGAACGAACTGTCGACCTAGCACGTAATCCCTGAACTTGGTCACGGCGAACACCAAGGCTAGTGCCTCTTTCTTCATTTGGGAATAATTGTTTTCCACTGATGTTGGGCTTCGGTAACGGAATGCGATTGGTCGGTGTACAGACCCCAATCGGTGCGACAGCACAGCTTCTACTCCTGTTGGCGAGGCATCGCATTCCAGACGGAGTGGTTTAGCTGGATCAAAAGATGTCAACACCGGAGACTTTAGCAATACTGTCTTCGCCTTTTCACGGCGTCTCGTTGCCTCGGTCCCCATTGCCATACTTTATTTTTTTCTAAGAGCTCGTAAAGCGGTGCGAGCAGGGTAGACATATTTGGCAAAAACCGATGATAATACGTCAACAATCCAATGAAGGCACGGAGCTCACTTGCGCTCGTAGGGCTTGGGCCCTGCAGGATGGTGTCCAGATCCTTCTCGATGGGGTAAAGCCCTTCCTAGTCCACTCTGTGGCCCAAGTAACAAATTTCACTTTTCCTAAAAGTACACTTCGACTGCCGCAGCCGCACACCCATGTCTTGAAATCGTTGCAGCACACCCCTCAGACTTTCCGTTCCTGGCTGCTCAGCCACCAACACGTCATAAATACACATGCACTCCTTGCAGGCCGGCCAGCATGGTTTCCATTTTTCTCTGAAAAATGGCTGGAGCCGATGCAATTCCCGAACGGCAAGCCGGTTGTAACGGAAGAGACCGCGATGTGTATTAATCACCGTCAGTTTTTTTAAATCCTCGTCCAACGGTACCTGGTTATACGCAGTCTCGCAGGTCTAATGCACTGTAGACGGCCCCACCACGCATCGAAGCAAAAATGTCCGCTATGCTTGGCAGAGGGTACTGTTCAGTAGCACAGGCATCATTCACAGTTAATTTAAAATCTCCGAAAATTCTAACGAATCCATCACTTTTCCGCACAGGAACGATCGGCGCCGCCCATTCTGATTGTGTTATCATAGACAAAACTCCCGTTTGAACAAAGCGGTCTAACTCCTCACAAACCTTATCCCTTTGAGCGCAAGGAGCGGGTCTTGCCTTCATGAATTTCGGGCGAGCTCCTTCCTTCAGGTAGAGATGCACGGGGGGCCCCTCGATGGCTCGTAGACCGGGCTCGAACAGGTCCTGGAAGTCGCTCAGCAGGGGTTCTAATTCCTGGTTGTCTCGGTGAGCAGAAACAGCGGCCACTTCTACGCCAAGCAAGTTCAACTTGTTGATTACATCCCGGCCACAAAAGCTGGGTCCGAGGCAATCCAACACCATCAGGTTTGCAGGAACCGTGCGGCCCTAGAAAGCAACTTCCAGACGCAGCTCTCCTAAGATGGGCAATTTTTCGAGATAACAATGGACCTTTTCCACAAACCGACGGCACCAGGCGGTGGCCGCACGAACTAAAAATCGAGGAAATGACCTACCTGCGCTGCCAATCGATAACGTAGCTACGCTACCAGCTCCTTCGCTCTCTGGCTGCGGCGCGTACCCAACGCGACTTTAAAGAGGGGCATTTGTGGCGTGCACCTAAACGCCGTGTTTTTCTTTCCGTCCACTTTCTTTTTTTGTGTAACACAATAATATATATACTGCAATTACGTGTTCTACTCGCTGAACCACACCCTACTTCCGAATTTCCTCGACTTTTCGTGCCGACTTCCGCCGCTTGGCATCGGGCGCTCGCGCGTGCGCAGGACGCTTCTCGGAAATGGTCCATTCAGTCTCAGTTCGCTTTTTGCAAGGCTAGGCCATTGGTTTCGGCACTGAAGATACACGTTTCGAGGAATGACGCAGACAGGAGAGCCAGTGTCTATTTCCATGCTGACGTCAATGCCTCCCCAGCAAAGCTTCATCCTGACGGGTTGAAGCAAACTGACCGTTGCAGCCTGCGACTTGATTGCATACACCGACGAAATACACAAGTCTTCACCTTCTGCTGAAGCGTACGCCAGCAACGATGACATCTGTTCCTTATCAGGTTTCCCGCTTCGCTCCCGATACCCCGCAGCTCGACCCTTTCTGGCTAGGTGCCCTTGCTTTCCACAGCGAAAACACGTTTTCGCTTTGTGGCCGCAGTTTTCCCCGGTGCGTGATGAACTTCCACAGCGACCACATGCAGCCACCGAAGGGCGCTTCTCCCGCCCGTATACATTTCTTGACGGCTGTTTCACCATTTTGTGTATGCCTCCTTCCTTCGTTTCTGGCCTTTGCATTTGTTCTACTTCGGACTCAGCTGCCTCGGCTGCGGCTGCTACTTCTTCCGCCTCATTCAACGTAAGGTCCCGCCGTGACAGCAACCTTCGCCGGACGTCTCTACTTCTCACACCGCACACAATTTTATCCCGTAGCATCCGGTCAAGGCTCATGCCAAAGTTGCAGTTTTCAGCAAGTTTGCGGATCTGTACAACAAACTCTCGTACACTCTCCGTTTGTTGTTGCACGCGGTTGAAAAATGTATAGCTCTCGCGCTTAGGCGCGTAGTGCTGTTCTAGGAATTCCACTGCTCCTTCATACCATAACTCGTTCACCTTTCGCGGAGCACAGCTACCACTTAAGACTTCTATCGTATGCGTGCCGAGTGCCGAAACTAACAGCGCTCTTTTGGTCTTCCCACTGGCAATGGAATTTCCCTCGAAGTATGCTTCAACGCGTACGATGTAGGAGTCCCACTTATCTCTGCTGTCGTCGAAGCCAGGAACTTGAAAGCTGGTCGGCGTTGCCATTGCACCCGTCTCGGATCTTGAGCAGCCCTTGCTTCCTGCCCGGCGGAGTTTGTCGCCTTTTCGCCACTGTTGTCGCTTAGCCATCTCGCGGTAGGGCAGAACCGCGAAGACCAAACAGGCAGGCCGGCTACCAGGGTAAGAACGGTTTATTCCGGGCACGCGGGGAAGTATATATAGCGCTGCCACGGGCCAATGGCATAGGAGTTAATAAAACAAAACAAACAGTTGATAACAGTATCGTCTGCTTCGGTCACGCTGCCGAAGTGATAACAACGACAAAGAAAAAGAAAACAACAGTAACCTCGACGTTTTGCCGTAGCGAAATCAGATATACAAAAAAAAAGGTGACTTGTGTTTGTGTTTACTTTTCATTTCTCTTTTTTTTTGTTATTCACTTGTCACTGAATTCTGCATTGTTGTCGTGGGTCGTTTCTAGTAGTGCAAAACTATCGATAGTACTATCGATAGTACCGATAGTCGCCTGAAATCTGACTATCGATAGTAAAAAAACGATCGATAGTACATCGATAGTCGACTATCGGAAAACTATCGATAGTACTATCGATAGTCGACTATAGAAAAACTATCAATAGTACTATCGATAGTCGACTATCAAAAAACTACCGATAGTACTATCGACAGTCGACTATCGGAAAGCTATCAATAGTACTATCAATAGTCGTCTATCGAAAAGCTATGGATAGTACTATCGATAGTTGACTATCGAAAAATTATCGTTAATCGACTATCGGAAAACTATCGATAGTTGACGATTGTAAACCTATCGATAGTGCTGTCGACGCTTTACTATCGATAGTTTTGCGACACTAGTAGTTTGCGTCGCTCCCTCTTCTCTTTTTCTTGCTTTATTTTTTCAAATGGGGCACCAACTAGCCCAAGCACTTACCATCCCAACTTTGGTTCAGCTTTCAGTGATGACGAAGACGGGAGTTTTGGGCGAAGAGAGGAGGAAGGGAGGCGAGCGGCGGTGCGGCAACTCTGTTCGCTCTAGTGGTTTTAAACTATCGATAGTACTATCGATAGTATCGATAGTCGCCAGATATTTGACTATGGATAGTAAAAAAACTATCGCTACTTTTATCGTATGTCAACTATCGAAAACTATCGATAGTACTAGCGATAGTCGACTATCGAAAAACTATCCATAGTACTATCGATAGTCAACTATCGATAGTTCTGCGACACTATCGATAGTTTTGGAAAAACTATCCATAGTGTCGATAGTCAATTTATCGATTGTTTTGCATCACTAGTCGTTTCCCCTTCTGCGTTGCGCCTCAGTGTGGCAATCTTTACTTCCGTAAAACCACCTCTTTGTTTGGGAATGTTTTTGGGGAAACTCTACGAAAACGAAAGGCGCCTTTCTGAAGACGAGCGGGAAAACTTTCATTGTACGAACGTTGGGGTGAAATATAATAACAATCGGCCCAAAAGCGATGTTTTTACGAGCTCAATCTAAGTCATCGAAGTTAATCGGAGCTAGCAACAGGATTTGGTTGCCCGAAAGAATGTTCAAGTTTGCTCGTGACACGCCCATGCCACATCATACCTAAAAACTCGGAAAATGACGGAATGTCAAACATATATTTGAGGTAATGAGTACGAGATACTCAGAAATGTAATTAAAATGCAGTATCAAATATTCTCCATCAAAAGTATTTGAAATACAGTATCTCGAGTACAGTATTTGAGATAGGAACAAGTCTGGAAAAATGGAACAGCTCTTTGCCCTGGTGAAAGCGCAGCTTCGTTTTTTACAGCCGAAGTTTGATGCTGTTAGCTATAGAGCTATAACGTTCGTAATACAGGTAAATAAACCTCGTATAAAATCAATGTATGTGAATATGTTATATAAATATATTTTAGCCGGCAAATATCTCCAAACGGTGGTACAGGAAAATGGCAAGACACTACACACAACATAACTACATAATTACAACACCCCTCCCCCCCCCCCCCCCCCCCCCCGGGTGCGCTGAGAATACGCGCTCAAATATGGCACCCGGTGGATACCTTATATACATAGCATGCAGGTGTCGCAATTGCTAGGTAATGACGGTTACTTCTACTTACTGGCTCCCTTGAACTCCTACTTCTGTGGTGTGAAACTAACACGGCGAACCGAACGCTCACGGTACATTAAATACCGCCATGGCCGCGAATGAAACCCAGAGACAGGGGACACAAGAAGGAAAATCACGACTTCGTCGTGTTTGTCCTTTTGTGTCCCTTGTCTCTGGGTTGTCTTAAATCATGAACATAAGGTGTTGTCTTCGACCGCGAAAGAGAACAGACAATTAAATAAAAAAAACAACTAAACCAGTAACAAATAAAAAAAATCTGAAAAAAAACATATGTATATATATATATATATATATATATATGAAGTCTCGAAGCGCTCATCAGAAGCGCCCGAAGCCGCATGGCCATTGCATAAACGATCGCTTCGCTCGAGCAGCTCTGGCTTCCACGACGTGCTGGAACAGAGGCTGCGATCCTTAAAATGTCAGCTCCAACCCTTAAAGATGCGCCCGTCCTACAATATTTGATGCTATACGATTCTATGTGAATACCGCCTCCTGCGTTCCGAAACAGAAAGTGTGTCGCTAACGCTGGCCGTCGGCGATACACCAGACGCCGCCATCTTGTCATCGCGCACCCCAATGACGTGCCCCTGGCGCACCCCAGGATGGCGTAAGCGTTACGCGGCGCTAGCATTGCTCAAAATGGCAGCGCACAAGAGCCTTTCTTTCGAACGTGTATAAAGCGCTTTTAGATCGCTCGAAATTCGCCGCGGGAATTCTCCGTAAGAGATACCAACCTGGCGCGTGTCGCGTGGGAGTAGAGGTAGGCTCCCAGCCAGAAGGAGATGATTAGAGCGGGGCCGAACTCCGCAAAACTGCAAATGGTAAAACAAGTCATTTCTGCTCGTGCGAGTAGCCCTTGTACCTCTGAGACAAAGGCGGCACAGGTACTACGCTTACCTCAGTACGCCCATGTCTTTGTGCATCTTCTCGATAAGCACCCGGATCGCTCGTTTTGTAGCCTCGCTCTGGGGAGCGTCGCTGCAAGGACCCACAACACCATCAGGTGGAGTAAGCCAAGCAAATTGTACGTAACAAACAAAAAAAAAAGAAAATGCTTGGATGAAACGTTTGTCAAAACTTTAGGTGAACATTTTTTTGTATATAACAAGGAAACACGCACGCACGCACACAGGCTACGTGCTCGTACACAGACACGGACACACACCCATGCCTACGCCTCACGATTGTACGCGCGTACACCATCAATCAAGCTAATAGGTAGGGTTCTGCGTTTTCGGAATTTATTTTCGAGGAAAATTGGAGGGTGTTTTTCGCACTTTATTTTTCACACAAAATTCGTGGCTTTTCAAAGCATTTTCTGGTCGTCCACAAAACCAAAAAAAGAAAAAAAGAAATAGGAATTTTTCGGGCGTGTAATTTCATTGGCCTAGCGAGAGAACAGCAGGCAACACATTTATGAAAGCGAAATTTTCGCAGACAAAAGAATTAGAGCTAATCCTTGTTTAAGAAGAAGGTTCCAAGTTGAACGGATAGAAAGGCCAGACGTGTTCGACTGTTTTCGTTGGGAGATCACGGCCCCTTTGTGTAGTAAGCATTCAGAAGACGTTCTTTTTTGACACGAACGAACGAAATTGGAAATAAAAAACATACAAAATCTGAAAAGTTGCCTTCGCATTCTAGAAAAAACATCTAAAAAAAAATACAGTCGGGGTTGCACAACTGGCACTAGCGAAATTCGTGATTATTTCGCTTAAATTTGAATCCGCAATATTTTTACTGGCAAGAGTTTTTCGGATTTTATCCAATCTATTCGAAAACGCAAAATCCTACTGAAAATGTCTAATGGCGCGTTCACACTGGAAGTGGATCTGCGGGTTCTCAACCGCAAAGCGGCTGGGATCGGGCGTTTGGAGCGCGTTTTTGCCAATCGCTTCGGGACCGATTTGCCCCAACTGCTTTCGCGAACCGCGAAACGGCAACCAATCGCAACGCGACGCTGACGTGACGTCGGTAGCTTTCGAAACAAGATGGCACCTGTCGCTGGTGAGGCGTCCAAGGCGCTGTAGTCCTAGCCTTACAGCAGACAAATCAACGGAGAAATGTGATGTTCACGTCCGTTACTTGAATCCGCCGCGAGAGGAGTTGACTCTTACTGTCAACGGGCTTCGCTCCGGTGATTTGGTTCGGGTAAAAGTCTGTTTATTATTCGGATTGCCAAATCCCGTCGCTCGCTGCCTTGTTAGTCTTTCCCCCTAGAACGTCGAAAGCCGCCCCTGATCGACCGAAATGACAGCTTTTGTACCCACTAGAACAGTCGCGTGCACAATCACCACAAAGGCCGATAGAGACTTCGTGAACTTAATTGCGTAGCCAACACGCTACCGCAGAGCTGGCAAAATACCTGCGCTAGCTCGACCTGTAATGCTTATTACTACCAAAAGGATTAAAGGGAACCTACTCAAGAAATAAAGTGTAAGTTCCAGACGATGCATAGGTAATCCATACGGCGTTTATTTGAGCTTAATGTAAAAGCAAAAGTAGACTTGATTGACGTGTGAGTGACGAGAGGAGAGTCCGCCACCAACGAAGCCACCGAACACATTCTTCGCACCACAGTCCAGCAGTGCCGCTCACTACTCCGAAAATGATAAAAGTGAACGACAAGGGGGGAAACTGACAATCTATCCCAAAAACCAGTTCAGCTATTCATGCGGAAAGGGTACATTTTGAAGAAACCGTCGGGGGCATCCTCTTATGAGTCACCAAGTCGTGCGTAGCTGGGCTTTGCTTGTGGGCGAGGTCAAGGGAATCGCAGGCAAGTTTTGCGGGTCGATGTCTCTTTTTTTCGCTGCCTGGAATCGTGATGCGTGCGAACAGCCCAAAGAAAAATCTTCAGAGCGCCAAAATGGCTAAATGTTGGCTTTGGGTCGTGGATTAAACTGTATTTTGAATTGCAAAAGGATTGCCAAACGCATGTCTCAAAAGATCACACGTGATCGCCAAGAAACTGCTAACCGCCTCTCGGTGTGTCTGAACGGGGTCGCTCGCGAACCGCATCCGGAACCGCTTCGCAAACGCAGCTCAACCGTCAGTGTGAATCCGCCATAAAAAAATGCGATATTGCCTGCGATTTCTCAAAGACAAAAATGCTCGTGCGGCAAAGAAAACAAAAAGAAAGGCGTGGTGGAAGATGTGCTACTTAAAGGGGCGGTGCAACGATATTCAATTGGAATGTTTTTCACTTTACACGAGCTTACTGGCACTAGTGGGACTCAAGGTAACTCGCACGCAACGCCACTGGCCAAGAAACTCCTTTGTTCCGGTGTAATTTCAGAGACAAAAGCGATCATTTTCATTCAATCTCTCCTTTGCAAAATTTGATGACGTAAAGTGGGGATCGCAGTACACCTATATGGCGATATTTGAATGCTGTTCATAGATTGGACCCGAGCATTGCGTGGGCACTCGATTTGGGCTCGTGATAATTACTAGCTCGAGAAGCATTCGGGTAGTGACCCGTGTCCAATTGCCGCAACGACGACAATAGCCGAGCCATAACAATGTCTGGAACTCAGCGCGTGTCCTGTGCTTTGCCAACCCCAGCGCGTGGCTATGATCAACATTGGCGGCATATAATCGGCTCCAGATCACGTGGCCGCTTGTTCTGGCAGCGAGTTGAGGGGGTGAACGCTGCTCGTTTTTCTTTAATTTTTTACTGGGACTTCTATTGCGTGGTGTGAAAAACGAACGCGTGTTTCATAGGTCATTAACGTCAGGGATCCGTTCTAAGCGGTGTTTGCGCAAAGTACAAAAATGGTTGCATCGCTCCTTTAACGTCGCAGATTCGAAATCGCACGCAGATTCGCGCCTTGTGAACCAAAACTAAGTCTATTCAAATTTTAATTAAATAAACTCCCTGACTTCTGAAGGCGTCAAGAGTCTTATATTTACTTTAAAGGAAAACTGAAGCGCTTTTGTATTCGAGACGAAAACACTTAAATCATCTTTATGTGGTCTCCAGGATCTCGGATGTCAAAATTATATTTCAGGTTGACGCGCGAAGTAGCCACAACATTACTTTGAATATAGCGCTGAAGCCAGTGTTGGGAAAAGTACATCTAAAAAGTACTTGAATTAAAGTACAAAATAAATGTGAGGTGATGTACTTCAAGTAAAGTAGTAAGTACATCGGGTACAATATACTTGAAGTAAAGTACTATAAATAGAATGAAATTTTAAATTACAGAACACAGTGTCTCAGGATGCCCTTGCATTCCCCTATACAGTGATTTTTAACTGGTAGGCATTGCCTCAGGGGTATTCAGGGGGGGGGGGGGGGGGGGTGCATCACTTATTTTGTGAAATGGCGGCGGATATTGGATAAAGTGAAGTGGACACAGAGTAGATATTTTCACAGGTGGCGCCAGGTTCAGCAGTCAGACTTCTGAATTTGGCGCCGCCTGTACTGGCGTGTTGCACCCAAAGGGGTTAAACGTTCTAGGAGGGAGCACGACGTCAGCCCTGTGTCTTCCGCAAGCAATTTTCTCGCAGAGGAATGTCCTCTCCTGGACGAAGAAACAATTATTGTGCGGGCAAACTGGTGATAATTAATCATAATTTAAAACTCCAGACTGTGGTGCGGAAAAATGAAGAAACTTTCGAGTCAAAGGGTAAGACAACTGAGGAGAACGTCTCAAAACATTGAGCCGTTCTCCTCTGTCGCCTCGTTATTCGTTTTGAAAGTTTCTGCATTTTTCTGCACCCCAATCTCAGGTGTAACATTATGATTGTCATCTCCTGATATTTTAGCATCTTCACTTGCACTGACCGAGCGAGAGATAGCGAATGTTCGCAAAGCTATGGGAAAGTCGCCCCCAAAACAAACGGAGCAACGCGTCATCTTCTCGCATTTATGGAGACTAGAATTTCTTCGGAGTTGACAAAGCATCATTTTGTGATACAAATTTAACGAGTCCAAATTTGGGGAATGTACTTTGCAGTCAGGATTTATACTTTTCTCGGAAAGTACCAGAAAAAGAAAAAAAAAACACTTTAATTAAAGTACAAGTACGAGCTCAGAGAATGTACGTCAAGTAAGGTACAAGTTATCTAAACCTTCTTGGAGTAGCACTTCAAGCCCCCACAATGTACCTAAAGTACTCCCCAACACTGGCTGAAGCCCCTCCTTCCCGCCGCGTTTGGTGGGAGGAGATAATCATGACCTAATATAAAAATACATCGCAATAAGCGTAACCCGAGCAGTCAAAAACGCTGCATGCGTTCCCTCAAAGCGGCACGCGGGAGGCAACTGAAACCTCGGTATGACGTCGCACACGGTGATTGGTGTTTTACAGCATTTCTCGCGTCTATTGGTACGTTCGGATCAAATGGTTGTGATATTCATATTAGCAGGACAAAAATACGCTAGAGTGCACCTCTAACTCGTTTGTTTATTTTTTCTTCCAAGGACCTTTTTAGTGTTCCCTGAGATACATGTAAAATCAAACATAAAATGTATATATATACTGTAAACGACTTAATTTTTGCGAGGACCTAATTTTCGCGAATATCGCGGATCGCCTACAATTCGCAAAAAAGACTGTTCACGCGAACAATTCCGGAAAAAAAATGTAAGCAGTGAGCACATTGGAATCTATATTGAGATCCCACCGCGTCGCGAAAATTAGAACCAGCGAATTATTCCAAAACTTCAGCTTTGACCTAAATCGCAAAATATTGAGCCCGCGAAAAATAAATCGTTTACAGTATGTAAAATCAGGAAATAAAATACTCACTATCGGCGAAGCATAGAGAGCCGCATGCACTGCCAGTGTGCGAACAGCGCCAGAAGTTCCACGGGAAAGAATAGTGCCAACCACGAAGTCGCCGAAACCTTGATCTTGAAGTGCCTAGTGGAAGATTTGCCGTAAACAAATGAGCAACCTTATTGAACCCCCTTTCCCGTGCATGTACGTGTGCCTTGACAGCTATAGTGATAACTGGAAATAGGGTCGTCAGAAATTAACAGTGGCGATTAGTTTATTAGCAGCACAGCACCGTCTTATTCACACATGAAACACGGACGAATTTGAACGCTAACTTGCGTGCACACGAAAAAAAAAATCTTGATTATGCTATGGTGGCTGAAAGGGGAAGTGTGACGGGCGCCGCATGCGCTGGATGATTACTGAGGAGCGCGATACGCAATGAAAATGTTGAGAAAGCCTAGATTGTAGAGAGGGTCCACCTTAACCATTGGGGTGCGTTTGCAAATGTAATGGTGGACACCACCGGCGAAGATTGGTCGCAAGTGCGCATGCGCTGCGTTTTTCGCGTGGCGAGGAGGAAAGCAGGCGGAAAGGCGCTTGCAGACGAACGACGCGTTCGTCACGTCGACGCAGCTCGTATTGGAAACGCGGCCCATGCACCACGTGACCCCAAGCGAGCAGATGTAATACAAGACCTCCGAAAATGTTTAGCCTGCTCGATGCAGTGCCGCTAGCCGTCCCCAAATATTTCTTCCCGGAATTTTAGTCGCGGAATTCAGGGGTGGGTATAACTGAAAAGAAAAGAGAACCCAAAACAGCAACAACGGACGGTTTATTCCTCGACGTTTCGGCCGAAGTCCTGCCTTCGCCAGGAAAACCTTCTTCCTGACAAGAGCCGAACGCCGACGTTCCAGTAAATGCTATAATGACGAAAGGCGCTGCGGGTACTGAATAAATAAATATATAGAATAAAATATACACTAGAAAAATATGTCAATCTATGAAGCCGAATCCGAAAGCACAGATTGCAGAGTTCTTGTATACACCTTTCAGGCGCTCATCGGCCCAGCAACAAAATGTCAAGTCACTTAACTGTGGACACATTCGCGGCGTCAAACTTTTTTTTTTACAAAGTAAGTTTACTGCGTATGTTTCAAGCACGTTCTACATCCTAGTTAACAAATATGTGAACCGGCGGAAGGCGATTGTTGTAATTATAAAAAAAAAAATATTAAAAAAAAGACAATAAAGGCAAGGCAATAGAGAAACATCAAAATATTTTTAAACTGCGCTTTGTGCATAATATTGCTTAAAGGAGAACTCCGGTCAAATATCGAACCAACATAGATGACTGCTATAGCTTCAAAGCCACGAAATATTATCCCGGCCTAAATATTACGTCAAAGTGAAGCCATGTATTCCGCCCAAGCCGATAATAAGGATGCGACCAGCTGCTCTTTAGCAAGCAGTCAGCGGGTTAGCTGTTAGTCAAGCAACACTGAGCTACAACGTAACGTCGGTTCTTTGGTTCTTCTCCTGCAAACACCTCCTGCAGCGTGTGAAACTCACCTCGTTCAATCGTACGATACAACAGTATACTCGAGGTTACCTTAATGGCATTTTAGTATAGACCTTTCCAATGTTTACAAAAGCACAGTTCAGCGTGCGATCTTCACAGCCCAGCACGTGCGTGTTCGTCGCTTCGGAAAGCGAGCAAAGCACGCGCCATACGCACGAACACTCAAAATGACACCGGCCACAGGCTCTTTTTTGGAAAGGTCTATAGTAGTGAAGAGTGCGGGTGCACATCTTTCATTGGTATGGGTGTCCGTGAGCGAGCGCACAGGCACCCATAGCTTTGGCTTCGTTGCCATAGAAACTTGCACGTAGGTACAAGAGGCATTCACTGGACGCCATATTTGAGTGCGCTGTATTGAGCGCATGCTCAGAACGAGCTCGCTTTAATAGGCTGCTTAGACCGGCAATCTTGATGGTGTGGAATGCACGTTGCAAAAGAAATGGGGAAGCTCGCCGGCAACACGCGCTTAACCAATACCACCTAGAATACAAGGCCTGCGCATGACGTTTCGTTAGTAGATCCCCGACCCGCCCCAAGCGGCAAACAGGCTGAAGCTTGACGAGAGTATGGGCCGCGTCGCAACTACGTCGCATTCACTTAGCATTCACCTGCGGGCACAGCTGTGTGCGTGACTGCTGAGCGCGAGCTGATTGCGAGCTTCCAGTTCATTTGCAACGCGCACGCGAACACTCCCTCGGCCACAAGCGCGAGCTAGCACGCGCTCCTTGCTTTCAGACGAGCATTTCTAGCGCGCGCGCTTGTTCTGCGGAAGAACGCTTCAAAGCAGCGACCCGGAGTATAAACAGCGCCCTCGAAAATGGCGTCCAGTGCCAGCGTCCAGCGAAGGGCCCCTTCGCACAGCAGTAAGGCATTTTCACTCATGCATTTGACGCTCCACGTGGACGTCTAACTTCATCGTATGCTATAGCAACAGACACTCGGCGTGAGCATCTGTTTCCTTATCTGCTACACAAACCACTGAAGCAGGCGATGGAGCAGACGATGTCGCAGACGATATGTAGCAGACGATGGAGCTCATCCGGGCTAGCTAGGGGGCGCTGAGGGGATCTACTAGTGATGACGTTTAGAGGAGGAAACGCGCAGGCCTTGTGTTCTAGGTGGTATTGGCTTAACACGCAACGGCCGCCAGTGGATACTTCCTACAGCGATGCAACCAGGCTGCATGTCTCGCGCCGGCACCCAGAGACCGGCACCGAACGCGCCGCAGCTCTGTCCTGACGTCTGATCTCAACGGTGTTGCCACCCCTCTCAGATAGTTTCGGTTTTGGCGTGGGCGCCTGAAGCCCGTCTTTGAGACGTGATATCTACAGAAATACACGCAATATTCAAAAGAACAAAAACATTCTTCGTATTTCAAGGACAGTGACCTAGCCGCAAACAGTCCTCGTCCCAGATTTTAAAACATTGGCCGGAGTTAACGTTTGAGAAACAAGAAGGACGTTTAATGCTTCAGGTTGCTTTTCTTAGAAATGAGTCGGGCTGTGTCGGAGCGGACGTACTCACTCTCGAAAGTACATCGCAAAGGCTCGATTTCCAGAATTGCTAGACAGGCTCAGGGCGGATGCGAGGGAAGAGGTTATGGCCACACTCATCAGCAACCTCGTCTGGATGGAACGGTACCGTCTGCAGAAAAAACAAAGAGACAGACAACGCAATCAAGGTTTAAGCATGAGAAAGCCTAATTGCACTTACAGATTTCTTAGACTATTAGCGGCGAGATGTTTTGGTGGCGCCCTCCTGTGGTTCCCCCTTGTGACGTCATTACCTTGCAAACAACATGTTCGATGGTGTTTGTTACTAGCATGGTGGAAGCTTGAAATCATTGCTGTCTCAGAGAAACACTGCCAACACCGTCAAAATTAAAGTTCTTTCATTCCTCTTATTTCCGTTGATGATAAATCCCCTTTCCAACGTCATAGTCAGCGTTCGGCCAATCGTGGAAGGCCGACCACAGCGACGCTTTCGGTCGCGCACGGGGCTAATACGTCTAACACAACCTTGATGGAAAGTCGTGGTGTAGAAGTTTATACGTCACTCACTGGAGGCCAGCGCAGGGCACAGATGGGGAACGAACAGTGTTGTATACGCGTTCCTCCAAAACAGGAACAAAATCTCGTTTCTCTTCCCTTCTCAATCTTGGAACGAGTTCAAGTTACGAGTTCCGGTGATGCAAAAATTACGCGTTCCCATTAAATGTCCAGGATTTAGAAGGGTCGTTAGGTTAACGTTACGTACCTTAACGAAGCATTAAGGCTGCATAATTTGTAAAACAAAATTAAGCAAGCACCTGAAAATATCTGCGCCAAACTACGTGACGAGTCGCCACTCAAACAGAAATCGTGACGTCCCGAAAATATCCCCAGAAGATCCCAATCGTCTGTCCGGGACATGCTAGTCCTGAGGACACCCCTCGGATTATGATTCCCAGAATATCTCATAGGGGAAATCTGTAGGATATATCACAATCGCGTTTGTTCCAGTTCTTCGTTTTCGTCTATCTCTCGTATACTTTTCCGTCCCTCGAAGTCAGAGGTTGAAATGGTCAATCGTTGAAAAATATCCAAAATGCTTAGTAAACTCAAACGAAATTGAAAAAAAGAAAAGAATGAAAGCCGTTTACAACTCCCTGTAACACCGAATTCGAGCGCAGCTCTTGAGGAGGAGAGGAGGGAAGGGTACTGAGGGGAGGGTATACCCCTCCTCTCTCCTCTTCACCTCGTGATCCCGCCTGTTACTCCTCCTCCCCCCTCCTTCTCCTTCACCTCCTCCTCTCCTCATCCTTCAACCTCCTCCCCTCGTCTCCACCTCCCCCTCCTCCTCAAGGGGGGGGGGGGGGGGGGTGTCACGTGACCTCGGGGGGTCACGTTACCTGGGGGGGGGGGGGGGGTCACGTGACCTCACGTTACACTGACGGCGATGGCGACGACGACGCCGACGGCGACGCCGCTCAAGCCGGAAACGGGTGCCTAAGAGCTGCGCTCTAAAAAGAATATATACAGGTACGCCGTTTGTCCTGTTGTTTTCTTGAAAACGTAAGCTCCTGTTACAGTTCCCCCGATGATGGAACGGCGGTGTTCCTCCGTTCTTCCTAAAAGGAACGCACGCTCCACGAACATCGTTCCTTGGGACGTCGTGCCGTACAACACTGGGCACGAATGCTACGTCGCCGTTCGCTGGGAGTAGCGTTCAACCACGCTCAATCAGTGAGAACAGCAAGTGCCAGCTGAAGTCAATGAATCCTGTGAAAGTAGCGCCAAGCTCACCGTATGGTCGCAATCTTGGTCCGTGAAATTAGCAATTTCACCTTGACCCCTCCATTCTTGGTAAGCCGATCTAAATTCGCTGGTGACGGGTAGCTTTATGGAGACGTTTCTTGTATACCGAGATTTTGCTATCCACACACCGGCGAAACAAGCGTACATCTTCGTACTACCACGACATGCTGTGTCGGTGCTTGGAGGCACTGAAAAATAAGTTTACTGTTTTTAAATACGCAAGAAGAACAATATAACTGTAAGAGATCCGTGGAGATGGGCATGATTGATAAGCTGATTGCATACACAGTGCCAAAGGCGCTTATATTAGCGAGGAACGCTTCCAGTACGATGATGCTCCATAGTGATCTTGGCTCGATTGGTTGAGAACGGCCCTCTGGAAGCTTTGAAGATTTGAATGGATCGAGATGGCGATTTCCACGGAAACGTAGACAGGTTTTTTTTTTTTTTTTTTTTTTTTTTTCTAGTCATGGCACAACTTTTGTAAATAATATTTTCTTACCAGCTTGTATTTGTCCTCGGTTCAACGTTCTATTCGTCTACAACCCCGGACTGGTCGTCTCTGGCCGGGGTTGCTCCAGGTGCGTCATGCACCCAGCGTCCACCCCTCAGCCAACAAAGGCTCTGACCTTCGATGTCTCCTGCCCGCCGGGCGCGTCTGTGGATTCCATCTTTGACGCGGCCACGGGCATTGTCGGCACCGCCGAATTGTTTTCGGTACAGCACCTGGGAGCAACCAACTTCCAATTGTCCGTCACCTTGTCGTCGGCCATGAGCCACATCGGCAACGCCGGCGCCCTGAGCATCGGTGGAACCCTCATTCCAATCGTCCCCGTCGGACCGCAAGTAACAGCCATAACATGCCTCTTCTTGCCGGTCTACGTCAAGAGCGAAGCACTTGCCGCTGCCCTCGCACCTTACGGGAAGGTCCTGGACATCCGCTTTAGAGTATACCAAGACCACGCTACCCTGCGGACGGGCACGCGCTACATACGCATGGTGATGGAGTCTACGTCTGTCCCGAATTTCCTCCGCGTCTCCGGCCATCGGGCAACCTTTGACTACCGCGGCCTCCGACGCGTATGCCGACGGTGCCAGCGGGAGGGCCACATCAAGGCGGCCTGCAATGTGCCCTACTGCACCCGCTGCGCCGCTTTCGGCCACGACTCCGCCAGATGCGCGGCCGGTTGCGGACGTTGCGGGGCGGCCCACACGACGGTGGACTGCACCCAACGTCGCACCTACTCGTTCGTGGCCGGCCAGAGCCTGGACGAGTTCCCGACCCTGGCATCGACCCCTCGGGATGGACCCCCTGCCACCCCTTCACCTGCAGCGTCGAACGCACCCGCCCCGACACCCGCCGTCGGCCCCACCAAGTCTACCGTGCCCTCCCCGTCCGAGTCCACCGAGACAACCTCGCCTGAGCTCTATGCGACGACACCGCAGCCAACGCCGGCTACCGCCATGGCCACGGGTGAAGATTCCAACGCGCCAGCAGCCATGCTTTCGAACGCGCCGGCAACCACATTTTTGAACGACGCCAAGATCAGCGTTCCACTCCCCTCGAGCTCCCGCTCCGATGAAGCGCCGATACAACTCGAGTCCCCGACTGCGCCGGAATTTCAGTCTAGCCCGAGCGTCAACTCGAGTGACCTCACGGAGGGCTCGGACGAGGAACGCCTCGTCCTCCACGAGACCGCCGGGGACGCCGCCAAAGGAAAACCCGCTCAAGACCGCGTTACCGAGAACGACGCCGCAACGCAAGCCTGGAACCGCGGAGACATCGCAGCGGCAGTCGCAGTCGCAGCCGACACGGTGGTGCTGAGGAGGGAAGCGTGTCCTTTCCAGCAGCGACGAGTTCGCGACCCCGTAAGGCATCCCACTCGCCGCAGCTCGCCTCAAGCGTTTGCGGAACGACTTCTCTTCGCCCACTGGAAGCCCCAGCAGCCAGCCATCGTCCGAAACACCCTCGGATTAACGAATAGCCGGTGACTCCTTTTCCTCCTCTTCGCACGGCTACCGGTCCTCACCCTAAATGTCCAGGAGTTCCGCAGTGCGTCCAAACAGGTTGAGGTTCTTCAGCTTGCCCGGACCGTCGGTTGCGACCCTTTCTCCAGGAGACAAATTGCGTTAGGCAACGCGACGTCACCCTCTTCAAGCAACGTTATGCAGTGGATTGTTTTTTCTCTTTTGCTACTACCCGGCGCGATCATGCGGCAAAGCTCGTGCTGCTTTGACCCCAAAGGCCGATTCATCCCATTCAATTTTTTCCTGGACGCCGCCCGTTTTCGCACCGTGTGTGTTTACGCACCGGCACAACCCTCGCACTCCACGGCATTCTACAAGAACTTGGATGTTCACCTCCTCTACGCGCGCCACTGCCTGGTACTCGGCGATTTCAATTGCGTCGTCGACTCCCGGCGCGACGTCAGGGTACTAGGGTACGGCCGCAGTACGTGAAACGCCCGCGAGTTGAGACGGCTGATTGGACATTTCGACTTTGTGGACTGCTGGACCCTTCTCCACGGCGCCACTTTCGAGCACACCTGGCAACGTGGTAGGTCAAGCAGCCGCCTGGAAAGGGTCTACGTCACCGAGACCTTGGCCTCAGCTGTTCAAGCTTTATGAGGCTGTGGACTTCCCACCCACCATCGGTCACGTCTCAGACCACCGGCCAGTTCTTGCGGAGCTCAATCTGGCTCCCTCGACCGGGCACCAACGCTTCTGGCGTTTGGACTCCTGCGTCCTGCGGGACCCGACGAACCGCGACCGCCTGAAAGAAGTTTTGCGCCGGTTTCTCCTTGCAGTGACGCCAGATCCAGCAAACTGGGACCACCTTCTGGAAACGTGGTGGGTGGTGTGTGTGGCGGAGGGCCGTGCCCTGCGCCAGCGGCAAGTTGAAGAGCTCCGCGACACCTCGCTGCGAATCAGCATCGCACGTCGCGGGGGCGCTGGGACTCCCCTTATGAGGGGCTACCTGTCGCATCTCCTCGACCGGTACCAACGCCTGCTACGGGCGTCGACGACAGCAGCGACAGTTCTTCAGCGGAGGGGCAGACCCTCCTTCCACCCCGAAGCACTTCGGTACACACACCGCACACAGGTGAAGGAGCGGCGAGTCCAGCCTTTTCCAGTTGTTCCATCGACGCCTCCGCCTGGCCAACCTTCTGTCTCAAGCTTCAGCTCCCACTTCGAGGCCCTGGCGACTGCGGATTCAACGATAGACCGCGCGACCCTGGCCACGCACCCTTTCTTGCACGACCTTCTTAAAGTTCTACTCACCACTGGCGATCAGCTGTTCAAGCCTTACAATACAGAGGAGGTTCACAACGCCCTCCTGAAAATGAAGACTGGATCTGCGCCGGGCCCGGATGGATTCCCGACCGAGTTTTACCGCACATTCTGGGATGTGCTGGGGGAGCATGTCTGTGCAGTCCTCCGCACCTTCTTCACGGAGTTCCGCCTGCCGGAGTCTTTCCGGCAGGGTAGGATAATCCTGTTGCCCAAAGAGGGAGGAGACCCCAGTGACCCAAAGGCGTGGTGACCCATCACTTTGCTCAACGCACGTTACAAGATGCTCGCTTCGGTGCTTGCACAACGGCTGCACGACATCCTCCCGGACATTGTAACAACGCGCCAGACGTGTTCGGTCGTGGGCCCCAGCGTCCACATACTGTCATCTTTCACGAGAGACGTGCTTCACTACACGAACTCCCGCTGCGCGAGGGGTTTGATTGCCTCCCTGGACCAGGTGAAAGCGTTCGACCGGGTTGAGCACCCTTTCCTTTTCGCCACGCTCGACGCCTTCGGTTTCCCCCCGGAGGGTGTCCGCCTCTTTGAGGTCCTGTACGCTGGCATGAAGAGTGATCTGTGCGTGGACGGCAGCGTGGTGGCCAGCTTCCCCGTCACGCGAGGCGCACGCCAGGGCTGCCCACTCTCGCCGCTCCTCTTCGTCCTGTCGCTCGAGCCGTTCCTCACCAACATCGACTCGTGCTCCCTGGTGCGCGGCCTCCCTTTCCCCGGCAGCGGCTAGGTGAAGGCGACTGCGTACGCCGACGACATCACACTGTACCTACGCGACTCTGACGACCTCTGCGCGGCGCTTCAGGTCTTCACGACGTACGGCTCGCTCTCGGGCGCACGCCTCAACGAGCAAAAAAGCAAAGCGTTGTGGGTCAACTGCCCACCAGACCCAGCCTCCCCGCTCCCGGCGACTGCCGTGGTGAAGATCCTATGCGTAACGTACAACGCGATGATAATCTCGCCCGAGATGTGGACCCGCCTTGCGTTCGACATCACGGCAAGTGTGGATCGTGCCCGCGACTACGCTCTCCCCATGGCCGAGCGCCGGTATCTGGCCCACTCGGTGTTCTGAAGGGCGTCTCTGGTACCTAGCGCAGGTGGTGGTACCACCGCGAAGCTTCATTAGACAAGTGTGAAGTTCTCTGTTCAGATTCTTCTGGATGGAGAAGACCGAGCTCGTCTCCCGTCAAGTGCTCTCCCTTCCGCGGGAGAAGGGAGGATGGGGCTTCCCCTGCGTGGATGGCAGGCCCGCGCTACTCCAACTCAAGACCATGCTCATGATCCTACACGAAGCTGAGAACCCGGCCAGATCTCTCGCTCTCTACTTCGTGGGGCACTCCCGCCGAGACCTGGGTGTCGACTTCACCGGCCCGTCGGGTGCCTTTGCTGAGACACCGCCCCCGGCTTACTGTAAATCGCTTCAATTGCACCGCCGCCTCGTGGAGCAGGCGTCACAATTGGACATCACGACAACACCAGCGTGACGCCTCGCCCAAACCCTGCTGGAACCACAGCTCACTCTCGAGCAGATCGGACTCTCGGATTCGTTGCCATGGGTCCGCCCGACCTCATCCAACCTTCCAGGACACCTGCGAGACTTCGAGTGGCAGTGCGGCTGGGGAGTGCTTCCCCACGAGACCGCCTACGTCGGTGGGGCCTGTGTCGCACCGATCAGTCACCGAACTGTGACGACCGAGAGACGAACGTCCATGTTGTGTCGGAGTGTGTGGTGACGCGCCCGTTCTGGCGGGTGGTTCGCGCTAGGTTCCGGGGGCTGGGTGTGGCACTGTACCTCCTACGCGGACGCTGTCCTTCGGGGCTCTTCGCGTGCCTTCTGCTCGCCGCGAGCGAGTACGTCTTGTGGCGAAACCGGTGCTGCGCCGTGGGCACGGTGTAAGATATACTCTTTAGGTCAGGACACGGCGGGGCTGAACCCGCGGCGCGAGGAATCAGATAGTGTTCGTTCGACGGGCATCATTCCGCGGCTACCGTGCCCGCGGCTGACAGTGTCGCCGGCGGCCAAACGGCGAAACTGTGTGAGAGCGAAAACAATTATCTCGTTGCCATGACACCCCGGTACACCGTGGCTCTTTCTGCACGAGCGACAACCTCTGCTGGAGCTCTGCGCGTGTGGAGCATGAGGCGGCACGAGCCGTCTTTGCCGTGCCCGCGGGTCGACGAGGCTTCTGCCGGCGCCGAACTTTATCTGCATTGCGCGAGGAGCGCTGTCCTCTCCTGGGCCGGTTTGCTCATCTTGCGGCCGCGTGCTGCGGCTGCGGCCAAGAGGGATTTTATGTCACGGGACCAGCTGCATGGGGACAAGGAAGTACCTAGCGTCCCTGCCTAATGCAGAGACGTCCGTGCCGCTTCGAGGACATACAAGTTCAATTTGCCGCAGAAGGTGTACTGCAGAGGCTTTCAACTGAAGTCCAATTAACCGCCCCATCATACTTTAGGCAGCGGCAGGTAAAGTACGGCCAGGGAAGGTAAATATAAGCCAAAATAAAGGAAAAATCACGCAAAACGAAAGCGATGGTTGTGTATTTTTATATCTGTGCCAGCGCCGGCGCGAACAGCGTCAGCTGTAGTCGAACGGTTAGAGCGCCGGGACTTATCGTCGCGGCGTGAAAGTTCCGGGTTCAAATCTCGGCGGGAGACTTTTTTTTTTTTTGCGCGTGTGTTTTATTTTTTAAGTGTGATCTTTTTTACTAAGCATCCACTAGGACTACTGCGCCTTACACGATTTTTACTGTTTGCCCCACCTGTTGTGTCGACGAACCGGAAGAAAAAAAAAAGATTACGGTAAGCCAAGTTAACGCGTTACTACAATCGTTTCATAATGTTCATTAAAAGGAAACCAAGATCAAGCCAAGTTAACGCGCAAATACGAACGTTCATCATGTTCATTAAAAGCATACCAAGATTACAGCATCGGTATGACTTTCACACAAACGGGCCGAAACAAGCATCCTTTCCCAGCAACTACCGTTTATGTGTTTTTAAATATTCAACGCTCTTGCTACGACTCTTTTCAATAACAGGAGGCGCCTATTTAGTACTAATACGCACTACAGTTGTGTCAATTAACAACAATATCCACGAAATAAACACACAAAAAACAATTGCAGCCATGGATGCATTGATTGAGCGAGATCCTTCAGGCAAGGCAGCAAGTCAAACGTCTAAGAAGGTCATAAAACCGAAATAAAAGAGATTATACTTTTACTTGCATGGAATGTGATAAAAGTTATGTTTTTACTCTTTACATCTCGCTGTGGCAATCGTTTTGGTTGAATTTTAGTATGAATAGCAGACGATCACAACAGAATGCAAAAATGAGTCAGACGTCGACATCGCAAACCATCTCTCAAACGCAAACACCTAAAATGACTTTAGATCAACAAATGGAATTAATTAGAGCAATTGGAGAACGAAAACAACAAATTCTAGAGAAATTCAGCAGCACAATTACCTGGCGAACGAAGAGACAGGCATGGGAAGATATTGTCAACGACATAAGCTTTCCGCGGAGTGCACGTCAGCTGCAGGAGGCATGGCGGAATTTGGAAAATATGCGCTCTTCCGAGCGCATGGACAACGAACTGGGGAGTCAGAACTACCCACCCAATAATGTTATAGAGCTCATAGGGCCTCGTCTACATTCATAGTGGGAGTGCAGTCAGACAAAGTATAGAAATTGAACCTGCGGTAAAGCAAATTTCACTAAAAAAAAAAAAGAAACGCGCAGAGCATAAAAAAAAGAGTGGAATTTTTGGCGCGATTTGAACCTGAACTTTTTGCGCCGCGACGGCAAGTCCCGGCGCTCTAACCGTTCGACTACAGCAGACGCTGCTCGCGCCGACGCTGGCACAGATATATTAATACACAACCACCGCTTTCGTCTTTTGTGATTTTTCCTTTATTTTGGCTTATATTTAACTTCCCTGGCCGTAACTTTACCTGCCGCACTAAAGTATAATGGGGCGGTTAATTGGACTTCAGTTGAAAGCCTCTGCAGTCAGTTCCTGCGAGCGAAATTAGACTTTTGTACTCGAAGCGGCACGGACTTCTCTGCCATTAGGCAGGGACGCTAGGTACTTCCTTGTCCCCATGGAGCTGGTCACGTGACATAAAAATCCCTCTTGGCCGCAGCCGCAGCCGCGGCCGCAAGGTGAGCAAACCGGCCCTGAAGAGTATTATCTTACACCGTGGCCGTGGGACAGGGACGGAGGTTGCACGCGCTCTGGCCGCTTTTGTTCAGGCTACGGCGGGAGCTCGTGTCGCACCTCGAGGAGCAACTGTTCCTTCTCGGAGAGCAGGAGTTCCTACGGCGCTGGTCCTGCCGATACCTCCACGTGCACAACTCTCGTGTCGAACTGCGATTTTTATACGTCGATCATACCTAGATCGCGTTAAGCAGAAAAAGGGGGAACGGGACGCGATGCGGCCCTCTCTTTGTGGCGTCGCAGGGGCGGGACGGTGTCTCTTTGCGCGAGTGATCGCGCGGACGGGCGCTTTGCAGAGCAGCGGGCGCGAGCCCGCGCCTTAGGTGCGGGGTTGGCTAACTTGGCTTGTGAATTGTAGAGCCCGTATATACTCTACATAGCGCGTTTTTGTTTTTTGGTTTTGTTCATGGCACCACTTTTGTAAATAAAAACTTTTTCTTACCTCATTAGTCTACGTTATCAGCGGCGCCATGACACCCGCACCGCCGCCCCAGCCTACGAAGGCTTGCACGTTCGATGTTTCCTGCCCGCCCGGCGCGTCGGTGGATTCTATCTTCGACGCGGCGGCGGCCATTGTCGGCACTGCCGAATTGTATTCCGTGCAGCATCTGGGAGGCAGCAACGTCCAGCTGTCTGTTACATCATCGTCGGCCATGAGCCGAATCGTCAACGCCGGGGCCCTGACCATCGGCGGAACAAGCGTCCCATTCGTCTCTGTAGGTCCGCAAGTGACGTCCATTACGTGCCTGTACCTACCGATCTATATGAGAAATGAAGCACTCGCCGCCGCCCTCTCGCTTTACGGGAAAGTTATGAATATTCGCTTCGGCGTCTACCAAGATCACCCCAACCTCCGGACGGGCACCCGCTACATCCGGATGGAGATGAAGGAGTCTAACCCGGTGCCGAACTTCCTCCGCGTCTCCTGACATCGGGCCACCTTCGACTACCGCGGCCTCAAGAGAGTCTGCCGACGCTGCTAGCAGGAGGGCCGCCTCAAAGCGGCCTGTAACGTGCCCTACTGTGCCCGCTGCGCGGCCTTCCGCCACGACACCGTCGGCTGCGCGGTCGGCTGCGGACGCTGCGGGGCGGCCCACGCCACTGTGGACTGCACCCAGCGTCGCAGCTACTTAGCCGTAGCCGGCTGCGGCCAGGACGACTTCGCGGCCT
Source organism: Ixodes persulcatus (assembly GCA_013358835.2). Lineage (NCBI taxonomy): Eukaryota > Metazoa > Arthropoda > Arachnida > Ixodida > Ixodidae > Ixodes > Ixodes persulcatus. Next base: position 84,972 of record JABSTQ010009285.1, read on the forward strand.
TGACTGCGGCGTCCCAGACTCCGAAGTCCCAGGACAGACCTCCTACCGCCCCTCTTCTTCCTCCTGCGGTGACGGCCGCCACTCAAGGGTCCGGCGACACGCCTGTCCCCGCCGAGCCCCCAGTGACGACCCCGTCCTAGCTCGCACCGGCATCGCAACAGTCGAAGCCGGCAATCGCCACCCACGCGAATTCGAACGCGTCACAGGACGCGGCCGAGGCCGCGCTTTCGAACGCGGTCGAGACCGCATTTCTGCACGCGCCCACTCCTCCCAGTCCCGGCTCTGAGAAGTACTGGTGAAGGAGGAACCTCCGCGAATGCCGGAACTCCGCCCCAGCCCGCTTCCCAGCTGGAGCGACATCACGGAGGACTCTGCCCCGTCGTCGGACGACCGCCTCGTCATCGACGAGGTTGCCCGCGACAAAGACAGCTCTCCGCCGCGCGGCCGAGATCGTCGCCGCAGCACTCCCGAGGAACTGCGAAAAACCTGCAGCCGCAGTCGCAGCCCACATGGCGGTGCCGATGACGGGAAGCGAGTTCTTTCCAGCAGCGGTGAATCAGGGTCCCCACGATCCACTCCAGCACCTGCAGCAGCTCCCAAGCGGTTGCGGAAGGACCTCGACGCGCTGTCTGACAGCTCGTGCATCACGTCCGATACATCCACGGAATAGCAGTGAACAGAACGACCTCCGCCCTTCCATCTTCTTTTCGCACACCTGCGAGTCATCACCCTGAACGTTCAGGGCTTCCGCAGCGTGACAAAACAGATTGAGGTCCTCCAGTTCGCCCGAACCGCCCGTTGCGACCTCCTGCTCCTGCAAGAAACGAACTTCCACAGGCAGCGCGACGTGGACCTCTTCAAGCAGCGGTACGGGTTGGATTGTTTCTTTTCATACGCCACCACATGGAGCTCGGGACTGGGCGTCGTTATCTTTAACCGCTCGCTCCTCCGGCTTAAAGTCCAGTTACTTTACTCCGGCTCAGTGCGTGCTGCTTTGACCCCGACGGGCGGTACATCGCTTTTGATTTCTCTCTGGACGGCACGCGCTTTCGTGCTGTGGGCGTGTACGCTCCAGCCCAGCCCTCGCAATCCCCGGCTTTCTTCAAGAGCCTGGACGTCCATCTGCTCGACGCTCGCCCGTGCCTGCTCTTCGGCGACTTCAACTGCGTCGTCGATTCCCGGCACGATGTCAGGGGCCCAGGCTACGGACGCACCATGTGGAACGCCGGCGAGCTGATACGCCTGATGCAGCACTTCGACCTAGTGGACTGCTGGACTCTGCTCCACGGTACCGCCTTCGAGCATACCTGCCAACGAGGAAACTCGAGCAGTCACCTGGACAGGTGCTACACCTCCGAGTTTCTGAGCCCCTCTGTCTCCGCCTGCTGCGCATTGAACTTCCCTCCCTCCATTGCGTACATCTCCGACCACCGTCCGGTACTCGTAGAGCTCCGCTTCAGCAGCGCAGCCAGTTCTCAACGCACCTGGCGTCTCGACACCCGGCTGCTACGAGACAAAACAAGCCGCGACTGCCTGAGAGAAGCCTTGCGCCGGTCCCTCCATGGAGCGGCACCGGACCCTACGGCCTTTGACCGGCTTCAAGAGAGCTGGTGGGTGGCGTGCGTGGCGGAGGGTCGTGCCCTGCGCCTGCGGCACGCCGAGCAGCTCCGAGACACCTCACTGCGAATTCGGATCGTGCGACGGGGCGGCGCGGGGACTTCGCTGATGCGGGGCTACCTGCAGCAGCTCCTCGACCGTTACCAGCGACAGCTACGGCTTTGCACCAATGCAGCCACAGCCTACCATGGACGGGTCGGGCCCTCGGCTCACCCCGAAGTGCTGCACTACGCCCACCGAACCGAAGTGCGGGAGCGACGCATCCCTTCAGTGCCGACTCCCCCAGGCGCGCCAGCAACACCAGGCCAACCGCCGGTCTCCGGTTTCAGCGCCCACTTTCGGGCCCTGGCAACCACCGAATCGGCGGCGGATCGCGCGACCCTCGTGGCGCACCCCTTCCTGCGCGACCTCCCGCAAGTTCCCGAAGACCTAGCCGCACACCTGCACGAGCCCCCCAACCCCGACGAGGTGCTCCTTGCCATGTTAAGAATGAAAACTGGGTCCGCGCCGGGCCCAGATGATTTTCCCACCGAATTCTACCGAATTTTCTGGGACGTGCTGGGCAAATATATCTGTGCCGTGCTTCGGGAATATTCACAGAGCACCGCCTTCCAGAGTCGTTCCGCCGAGGCAGAATCGTTCTCCTGCCTAAGGAGGGAGGAGACCCCAACGACCCGGGCGCGTGGCGTCCCATCACGCTCCTCAACGCGAGCTACAAGCTGCTAGCGTCGATCATCACGCAGCGCCTCTACGGCATGCTCCCGGACGTGGTGACACCCCGCCAGACGTGCTCAATCTTCGGCCGCAGCATTCAGACCCTGACATCCCTGACGAGAGGCGTGGTGCAGTACACGAACGCTCGCCAAGCCAGAGGCCTGATCGCCTCCCTCGACCATGCGAAGGCTTTCGACCGGGTGGAACACCCGTTCCTCCTAGCCGTGCTCACCGCTTTCGGTATTCCCCCTGAAAGGGTTCGACTCTTCGAAACGCTCTACAGTGACATGAAGAGCGACCTGTGTATAAACGGCGGCGTGACGGCCAGCTTCCCGGTCACCCGGGGGGTCCATCAGGGTTGCCCGCTCTCACCACTGCTCTTCGTCCTTACCCTGGAGCCCTTCCTAGCCAACGTCGACAGGAGCCCCCAGGTCCGCGGACTCCCCCTGCCCGGAAACGGCGAGGGGAAGGTGTCGGCGTACGCCGACGACATTACACTGTACCTGCGGGACACCGACGACCTCGGAGCGGCTCTCCGGATCTTCGAGACCTACGGGTCTCTCTCCGGAGCGAGGCTCAATGAGCAGAAGAGCGCGGTGCTGTGGGTTAACCGGCCGCCTGACCCCTCTTCGCCGATCCCGGCAAAGACTTCGGTCACGATCCTTGGTGTCACCTACCGCTCGTCGGGAGTCTCGGCGGACATGTGGACGCGCCTGGCTCGCGACATCTGAGCGAAAGTGGACCGTGCTCGCGCCTACGCTCTTCCCCTGGCGGAGCGTCGGTACAGCCTACTCTGTCTTCTGCGGGCGCCTCTGGTATCTGGCGCAAGCGGCGCTCCCGACCTCACGTTTCATCCGACGGGTGAAAAGCGCACTCTTCAGCTTCTTCTGGTCAGAGCAGATGGAGCTCGTCACCCGGCCGGTTGTCTGCCTCCCACGCGAGCGTGGAGGGTGGGGCTTCCCCTGTGTCGACATCGCGCCCGCAGTGCTCCAGCTCAAGACCACGCTGAAGATCTTGCGCGATGAGCGCGGCCCAGCCCGATCCCTCGCGCTCTACTTCGTGGGGCACTCCCGCTGAGACCTGAGAGTCGAGTCGCCGAGCTCACCCGGCCCCTGTGCCGAAACCCCACCGCCAGACTACCGAAGGGCAATCCAGCTCTTCATACGTCTGTAAGAGCGGACACCCCAACTGGACGTCGTGGAGACGCCGACGGCTCGTCTCACAGAGGTCCTCCTGAATCCGCAGATTTCGGCAACGCAGGCGGAACTCGGAGACTCTTTCTCCTGGTCCCGCCTCACTTCTTCGTATCTCCCGGGGCACCTACGGGACTTCGAATGGCAGCGCGGCTGGGGCGTCCTCCCCAGCAGAGACCGCCTGCTCCGCTGGGGCGTGTCGTGCACGGACGAGTGCCCAAACTGCGCAAATCGCGAAACGTACGTGCACGCGGTGAACGGGTGCGTTGTGGCGCAGACGTTTTGGCGCGTCATCCGGACCTGCTTCCTCGGCTTGGGCGTAGGCCTTTACCTGCTGCGCGGGAGATGCCCTCCGGGCGTCTTCGTCCGCCTCCTCCTCGCTGCTGCCGAGTACGTGCTGTGGAGGAACCGGTGCTGCGCGGTGAGACAGGCGCGTCGATCACGTGCTCTCTGGCCCCTCCTGTGGCGGCTCCGGCGGGAGCTGGTGGGACACCTCGAGGAACAATTGTTTTTCCTCGGAGTACAGGAGTTCCTCAGGCGCTGGTCGTGCCGGTACCTAAGCGTTCGTGACTCGAGGATTGAACTCCGCTTCAATTACCTAGACAAACTGTAGGTCCCTGAGTTCAGAGCGGCGCCGTCGGGGCGCGGGCGCGGGTGTGTGGCTCTGGGGTGACGCTTCGGCCGCGTGAGTGATCGCGCGGACGGGACACCACGCGGGAGTGCGTTTTCGGGCCTGTGTGTGGGCGGCGCGGAAAAGACCCGTCAACTGTACAGACACTGGTTAGCGTATATATGTGTACACATTGTTCTTAATCTCTGCGTGTTTTTTTGCATAATACGTCCTGTCCACAGTGTTGTAAATACATTTTCTAATCAGGTTAGCCAATCGCCTTGCGAGGTTTTGGTCGTCTGTATATTAGAATCTGTTTGTGTCCGGCTAGCAGGTAGGGAAGGCAATGGCGCTACGTTCCCAGGATCCAGTGACTTTAGTGCCAGCCAAACGCTGACACAGCACTCGTGTCCATGACGCGTCCCGCGCTGGCCCTCAATAGAAAACGAAGAACATTTAGCACTGTACGGCTTTCTACCTAGGTAGTGTTGCTCCTTATAACATCTGCATCTCTTTCTCTTTCTAGATATATATACTCATCTCTGACACGCGCATTATTAGCTCAAAGCAGAGAGGGGATCAAATCCTTGGAGGAGGAAGGTTGAAGGGGGGAAGAGGACTTAAAAATAGAAGTTAGAGAGAAAAAGCGAAAAGCGCGAAGTGTGCGGTCTAAAGAACCCCAACAAAAATTGTGCCGAAGAAAACGTCTTGAAAAAGTAAAAAATAAAATAAAAAATTAAAAGGTGTCGTAATTCAACTGGCCCAGATTACTATATGCTCACTCCTCGCGTCCGAGAAAGAATGTAAAAATAATTTTATTTTCTTTCCTTTTTCATTTTTTTTTCGCATCACAAGGAAAATTTTATGTGTCATCGTTAGGGGCACGTGGTTAGGCAGAATACTAAAATGGGCGATTATTCTGACCAGGCCCAGATGGGTACGAAAGCACCTAAAGCAACGCGCGTTTCAAATTAATTTGTTATACTGCAATGCCACGTGCGAAGCATTTCAGATCAAGCTCTCGTTTTGTGTAGCGCCGCCCCCCTCCTCCCCCCCTCTCTTCAATTTACTTTAGGCTAAACAGTACTTACTCTTTCTTCCAAAAGAATATTTCCCTGACTGCTCTCCGCTTTTTCTTTGGTACTTTTATTTCTGTAAAAAAAGAAAAAAAGAAAAAGGCTGTTTGTGAACATTGTATATTGTCGAAGAAAAAAACTGCATTTAAAGTTCGCGCGCTATATCATATGACGCGCGTCATGTCTACATTGCCTGTTTAAGATCACAAACGTAATTCTTAAATCGAAGCCGTTATGCGCATTAAAGTAAAAAAATAAAAATTAAAAAAACGAAAGAACAAATGAAAGCGTAGTGAAATTTTATGTTAGTGGCGCAAGCAGCACTGACAATGCACTTTGTCCTTCGGCTTTTAAACGACTTCGAAGTTTCCAGTGCATTTCTTTCAGATTTGCTGGTTTTTACTTTACGGGTCTTAAAACTGTTTTGTTGGATTTATTGTTACATATGTCGCTGCCGTTGAACCGGACACAATGAACACGATTCGCGGGTCTAAATATCAGAAGACGTGATTATAGCTGGATCTATAGCTATTCGGAGAGTAAGTCTGCCGCTTCTTGTGCGGGGGTTGCAATGACGTCAGAACGACGGCGAGTTCTGATTGCCGTTGATTTTAAGTATATGCATGGATGGACCTCAATGCTAGTTGCCTTGAGGTTGACCTACTTTTTTTTTATCAGCCAATAAGAGCTCAGTGTTTTGGCATCATCCCATCCCCTGTGCAAAAAGCAGACGAACTTGCGCTCCGCATAGCCAGTTTTGCGCCGAGAAACTGAGGGAGAGGAGAAGACGAGAGCGCGTGGGGACGTCAGAACGCCGCGCTCTAGTAGGAATGTTTAGTGGGTACGGCCATAGCTTTTTATATACTGACAAATCCTGGCAGATCGCCACGAGAAGTGGCTGCCGAAATGGAAAAAGTGGAGCGGCAGACAACGAACGAGAGAAGAGCCACGTGACTGGCACCCCGCTGCGGCGAGACGCCGAAACACACTTCTCCTGAGAGAACAAAGTGGGGTCCGGGTCCTCGCCGCTGGAAAAAAAGCGGTGCGCTGACGTCCAGGTTCTCCGAGAAATGGCTCTTTGATGCTCTGTGCTACCTGATCCTCGCGCTCCAAATCTGCCACAGTGCACTCTATCCGTCGTCGAACTGTCAGGTGTTGTGAGTATAGAGGAGGCCATGGTAGAGCTAAATCTAGCTGCCTTTGTCTCCACTGCACGTGTCGAACGCGTTAGAACGCGGAACGTCGACGTCTGGCTTTCGCATTCAAATGTGTTCAATGAATGAAGTGGAGACAATGGCAGCTAGCTTTAGGTCTACCCACTAATCCTTCGAATCAGAACTCGGCGTTCTGCCGTCCCCTCGCGGTCTCGTCTCCTTCTTTTTGGTACTGCTCTCGACAATGGCACGCCAGAATCGATAACATTCTGAGGGGGATGTTAAAAAGTGCTACTTATGGTTCAAGACATTCCTCAATTGGAAACTTATTTAGTTTACTCAAACTACCTTGTTTCTATTCGCTATTTATTCAGACAGTTGTTTTTCGTCACTTTTGGTGCAGTGATTTTAAAATTGAGAGGGTGGCCCCACATACGTTTAGGAACACGACTCGCTATGAAATTCTTGTATCTATACTCATTATGGGAGAAGCATTAGATCATTCTACGTACCGACGATTTTAATAAACTACCAAATAACTTATTCTGAACTAATTCTAACCATGGGCTCAAAAAGAGTGAAAACGTTATTTCATGATACCACCAAGTGATAGATCTACAGTTGACATTTAGTGAGTTATGTTGTGACCTGCTGTTTCTGCAAGGATTGGGCTGTACTGCCAGGTCATGCCACACGAGCCTCCCTTGGCTCCGGCAGACCTGTATATGTATTTGTTCATTCTCATAAATAAAAGTTTATTATTATTACTATTATTATTATTATTATTATTATTATTATTATTATTATTATTACTATTATTATTATTATTATTATTACTATTATTATTATTATTATTATTATTATTATTATTATTATTATTATTATTATTATTATTATTATTATAGACGCCTGCCTGATCTGTTCCCGCTGCTTCTACGGACGACAACAATATCTGCAGTGTTCCGGATGCAGACTGCGTGCGCATACCAAGTGCGTATGTTGGCCTGCCGACGTACACGAGTTTCTACAATCTGGCGTGCCCTCTTTCACGTGTGCGAGCTGTGAGAAGATCAGCGGTGGCGCTAGCCCTAACGACGTCGCCATGGCCTCCAGCGACCGCCGCAACGTGGCCTCCCTCTCTCACCTCTCTGTGTCGCCCTCACCCGCCGACGCCGCTCGTCCCGAAAAGGGTGAGAGGTCACTTCCCTCCTCTCCCTACATCCTCAACGCGGGCGTCGACTCTCTGCGGGCCCTTCTGCTCGACGCGCTTGAGGGAATCTCGTTCCTCACGGATCAGGTTGCCGCGCTCAGGGATGAGAACGCGCAGCTCCGTCGAGAGCACAAGCACGACGCCCAGCAGCAGGCAACCACGCTGCACAACATACAAGCGGAGTTGAGGAGCTTCCGCCAAGAGCCCAGGCAAGGCGGAAAACAGCCCCCATCGTCCTACGCTGCGGCGACCAGCCTCCAGGACCCGGTTGATTTGATGCGAGATGAAAGAGGCAACACTCGCCCCGTAACGAAGGCTACGTGTGCGCCAGGCGCCGCTGTACCTGCTGCCATTGGAGGCGCACGCTCCGTGGCCTCTATTCTGGATTCCAGGATGCACCCCCGCCATCAAGACAAGTTGAACCTGGACGGAGGAGGCTTCCACGAGACAAGGCCAAAGCTCCCCAGGACGAGGCGTCCTTTGCTCAAGGGAAGCGCGTCCGCCAGTGGTATTTCCGTGGCACCACCTCCCTCTCAACCACGGCGACAACGTGCTGTGTTTGTGACACGACTCGGCCCCAACTGCGACGCTGCAAGCCTCCAGGCTCACATCGAGCAGAGTGGCACCCTGAGTGAGCTTGCGTGCACGCGACTGAAGACGCGTCACGATGGTTACTCCTCGTTCCACGTGACAGCTGCTGAGCAGGATATCGAGAAACTGTTTGACCCCCTTCTCTGGCCAGAAGGAAGCCTTTTTAAAGAATTCACTGGCCAGCTTACAGAGAGCCGCATCTATGAAGCGGTCAGCCAATCATTGCCCTCCTCCGGAAATGCCGACGAAAATACATAACCTAGATATCTATTACCAGAACGTCCGTGGTCTTCGCACAAAGGCTAACGAATTTTTTTCTAACGTCGCTTTTACTGCTGATTCTATTATTGTTCTCACTGAAACTTGGCTTTGTCCAGATATTTCTTCTTCTGACTTTTTCCCACCAAATTTTAGGGTATTTCGACGTGATCGCGAATTTTCTAATAAGAAAAAGACGGGGGGAGGCGTTTTGATAGCAGTTGATGCGTCATTACCGTGCATAAGACGTCCTGACCTGGAGACATCGCTTGAGTCAGTGTGGATAGAACTGCAAAGTGTCAATGGTGAACGCATTCTGCTTGGCGCATACTACTTGCCGCCCGACACCTCTCCTGATGAATTTAACCAGTGTCTTCTTGCTATTGAAAGTACAACTAGTGCTCTAGACAAATTCAAATTTATTGTTCTTGGTGATTTCAATGTCCCCAATATAAGCTGGGAAACAGCCACCGCGTCCTCTAATAATTACTACCTTGCTCAGAAATCTACGTTCTTACTTAACTTTGCATCATTTACGAATTTAAAGCAACACAATTGTATTCCCAATTGCCAGGGAAACATGCTTGATTTGTGTTTCTCAGATTTAGATGGTGTACGTATAACTGAGTGTGCCTCAAGTTTAGTTCCACCTGACAGGTATCACCCCCCTCTGGAGATCGTGGTAGCTCTTCGAGAGGGCATGAGGCGTTGTTTACAGAGTCATTCTAATGTGACTAGTCACAATTTTCCCGCTGGAGATTACGTTGGTTTATATAACCATTTTGCCGAATACGATTGGTCATCGATCATTCGATGCACTGACGTTGATGAACAGGTTCGTGAGTTCACCCGCATCGTTCGAGAAGGGATGCACCAATTTATTCCGTTACGAAGAACCGCAGGTTCTAGGTTTCCCTTTTGGTTCTCACATGAATTACGCAGATTAATGAATAAGAAGTTGCACGCTCACAGAAAATTTAAAAAGAACGGTCTCCCTGGATGGAAATCAGAATTTAGGCGTCTAAGGTCTTCATGCAAGGAAGTTATGAAGCGTGATCGTCAGAGGTACGTTAATTCTGTTGAGTTGCATTTGACTCAGAATCCCATGGAATTTTGGAAATATGTTCGGTCTCGATCAAAGACAAAATGTGGGAGGGAGATCACATTGCTGAACTCACAGGAAAACTCGACCACAGATGTTTGCGAAATTTTTGCCCACCACTTTCAGTCCGTATTTAGGCATCAACCGAACTCTCCCATTAACGCCGCGCCAGCTGCCTCTAGTAATGCAACCTGTATTGCGTTTTTTGATGAGGAGCTATTACATGAGTGTGTAAAGAAGATGAAGCCGTCTTTGTCCTCTGGCCATGACGGCATTCCGTCGGTCCTATTGAAGGCCTATAGTGCAATATTTATCCCTATTTTGGTACACATTTTTAACAACTGCGTAAAAACTGAAGTGTTTCCCGTCTTGTGGAAAACAGCACTTATTGTACCCGTACATAAGTCCGGTTCAAGAACAAGCGTCTCAAATTACAGGCCTATATCTCTTCTTTGTACATTTTCAAAACTCTTCGAAACAGCTTTGCACAAAATATTGTCGTTTAAGCTCAAACATTCCCTCATTCCTAGCCAACATGGTTTTATGGCGGGTCGCTCAACCACGACAAACCTCACTTGTTTCATGTCAACTGCTGCTCAGGTCGTCTCTAATAGAGGCCAACTTGATGTAATTTACTTTGACTTAAGCAAAGCGTTTGATCTTGTAAATCACGACATGTTGCTAGCAAAGCTGTCAAAGCTTGATGTCCACAGTTCGTTACTTTTATTGCTCAAAAGTTACTTGCGTGATAGAATGTGTTTTGTCAGCTCAAATGGTAATTCGTCTGCTGCTTATCAGGCTACGACGGGTGTACCTCAAGGTTCTGTTCTCGGCCCCCTTCTGTTTTCAGTTTTTGTGAATGATGTTTCGGCTGTGATCCGTCACTCCTCCTTTTTACAATATGCAGATGACATTAAGATGTTTATAGAGGTACGAGACGAACGCGACTGTGTTTTGCTACAAAATGATGTATATGCTTTCGAAAACTGGTGCAATCAGAATGCCCTAAAACTAAATAGTTCTAAAACTAAAGTCATGTCCTACACTCGAAAGACACATAATATTTTATTCTCTTATGACATTCAGTCAGTTCTTTTGGCACGTGTGAATGAAATCAAAGACCTTGGAGTTGTATTTGATAGTACATTACGCTTTTCGAGTCATGTTGACCACATTGTGAGCTCAGCTTTACGCACGCTTGGTATTACGTGCCGCATTACTAAAGAGTTTAATAACCCTAGTACTTTTGTCACACTGTACAGTGCTTTATGTCGACCACACGTCGAGTATGCCTCTGTTGTATGGAATGGAATCTGCGCGACAAACTCGGCTAGGATCGAACGTGTTCAGAATAAGTTTTTATGTGTCTACAGACATCGTTTCTCGTCGCGCAATGCGTCTACCTCAAGCAATGACCCAGCAGTCCCAATCCAACATAGCTTGGCATTGCCCACCCTGCGGCGTAGGAGGGAACATGCCGATATCCTATTTCTGTACAAACTTGTTCATGGCATCACTGACTGCACATCATTGATCTCAAATGTACGTTTGAAAATTCCCGTAAAAACTACACGGCAAAATGCATCCTTCTACAATGCTCGCATACCTAATCTTCACGACCCCGTGTCAAGGATTGGGCACACCTACAATTCCTCTTTTACAGACACTATTGATATATTTAACAATAACACACAGGAGTTCATCAGAGCACTAAAGGTCCTCACCTAAATTTTGCTTACCATTTTTTTTTTCACTTGATTAAGTTGCTCAGAACCAAATTTTATACTCTCGCTTTTCTTTTCTCTCACTATCGTGGTGGTATACCGTAGAGAGTTTATGTGACATATGTGATCTGTTTTAAGTGTTTTTATTGTTTACTGCTTGTTTGTTGTGTGTAGTGTTGTTTTTTTATGTTTCCTGAGTGCACCCGTACCAAGACCGCAAGGTTGTTCCTGGGCACCTCAATAAAAACATTGATTGATTGATTGATTGATTGATTGATTGATTGATTGATTGATTGATTGATTGATTGATTGATTGATTGATTGATTGATTGATTGATTGATTGATTGATTGATTGATTGATTGATTGATTGATTGATTGATTGATTGATTGATTGATTGATTGATTGATTGATTGATTGATTGATTGATTGATTGATTGATTGATTGATTGATTGATTGATTGATTGATTGATTGATTGATTGATTGATTGATTGATTGATTGATTGATTGATTGATTGATTGATTGATTGATTGATTGATTGATTGATTGATTGATTGATTGATTGATTGATTGATTGATTGATTGATTGATTGATTGATTGATTGATTGATTGATTGATTGATTGATTGATTGATTGATTGATTGATTGATTGATTGATTGATTGATTGATTGATTGATTGATTGATTGATTGATTGATTGATTGATTGATTGATTGATTGATTGATTGATTGATTGATTGATTGATTGATTGATTGATTGATTGATTGATTGATTGATTGATTGATTGATTGATTGATTGATTGATTGATTGATTGATTGATTGATTGATTGATTGATTGATTGATTGATTGATTGATTGATTGATTGATTGATTGATTGATTGATTGATTGATTGATTGATTGATTGATTGATTGATTGATTGATTGATTGATTGATTGATTGATTGATTGATTGATTGATTGATTGATTGATTGATTGATTGATTGATTGATTGATTGATTGATTGATTGATTGATTGATTGATTGATTGATTGATTGATTGATTGATTGATTGATTGATTGATTGATTGATTGATTGATTGATTGATTGATTGATTGATTGATTGATTGATTGATTGATTGATTGATTGATTGATTGATTGATTGATTGATTGATTGATTGATTGATTGATTGATTGATTGATTGATTGATTGATTGATTGATTGATTGATTGATTGATTGATTGATTGATTGATTGATTGATTGATTGATTGATTGATTGATTGATTGATTGATTGATTGATTGATTGATTGATTGATTGATTGATTGATTGATTGATTGATTGATTGATTGATTGATTGATTATTATTATTATTATTATATTATTATTATTATTTATTATTATTATTAATCGATCATTCGATGCACTGACGTTGATGAACAGGTTCGTGAGTTCACCCGCATCGTTCGAGAAGGGATGCACCAATTTATTCCGTTACGAAGAACCGCAGGTTCTAGGTTTCCCTTTTGGTTCTCACATGAATTACGCAGATTAATGAATAAGAAGTTGCACGCTCACAGAAAATTTAAAAAGAACGGTCTCCCTGGATGGAAATCAGAATTTAGGCGTCTAAGGTCTTCATGCAAGGAAGTTATGAAGCGTGATCGTCAGAGGTACGTTAATTCTGTTGAGTTGCATTTGACTCAGAATCCCATGGAATTTTGGAAATATGTTCGGTCTCGATCAAAGACAAAATGTGGGAGGGAGATCACATTGCTGAACTCACAGGAAAACTCGACCACAGATGTTTGCGAAATTTTTGCCCACCACTTTCAGTCCGTATTTAGGCATCAACCGAACTCTCCCATTAACGCCGCGCCAGCTGCCTCTAGTAATGCAACCTGTATTGCGTTTTTTGATGAGGAGCTATTACATGAGTGTGTAAAGAAGATGAAGCCGTCTTTGTCCTCTGGCCATGACGGCATTCCGTCGGTCCTATTGAAGGCCTATAGTGCAATATTTATCCCTATTTTGGTACACATTTTTAACAACTGCGTAAAAACTGAAGTGTTTCCCGTCTTGTGGAAAACAGCACTTATTGTACCCGTACATAAGTCCGGTTCAAGAACAAGCGTCTCAAATTACAGGCCTATATCTCTTCTTTGTACATTTTCAAAACTCTTCGAAACAGCTTTGCACAAAATATTGTCGTTTAAGCTCAAACATTCCCTCATTCCTAGCCAACATGGTTTTATGGCGGGTCGCTCAAACCCGCGGAAACCTTAATCGCAAGACAAGGGGAGGGGGCAGATACGTAATTATTTGAATATTCAAGATAGAAAATAAAAGTGAGTTTCGCATTATGAATTCGGTTGAAAATCACAACAGAGCTGATTTTCTTATGAATTATACACAAATTTTCGGTTGGGCTAGTTAGTACCTAAAAATGTCGTGATAAATGTTAATATTATGTAGGCAGCGTAAGCTCACAGCTGCACCTCCCATTTATTTTCTGTCAACAACACCGTTCCTGAGTGGGTGAAATGGACGTTGAACGTCCATAAAATTTGCGTTCCACACAATCAAGGTTTTAGTAATCAGCGGAGGGGAGGCAACGGCTTCAATTATTCCACCCCTACCCCATTTAGACTAACGTTAATAATTGATAACTAATAAGTGAGAACGTGGTGAAGAAATTCAAGCAGGCTTTATCTTAATTCTTGTAATGTCATTTCGTAACTTCTTCATATTTAAGAAAAATTAAAAGGAAATCTTGGGTGGGCACAGATTACAAGAACATATAAAAAATTACAAATTTTCTTTGGCCGTAAGTCGATTCTTTTTGGTCGGGCCAGCTGTGGCATTAAATATCCGATAAATGTTTAAACTCTGACTCACTTCTCGGTGAATCTTGTATCCTGTCCACTGAAGACGGATCGCCAGGCGCTACGAGTTGCCCCCCTTCCAGGAACATGGTCCTCTGTCGGGGCTTATTCCGATAGCGTCGAACCAGGGCTGATTTTGTGTTGGCGATGCTGCCCATTACGGAGGCCCAGCTGGCCTCATTCATGGTCAGAGAGGTCCGCTTTTTAGATGTATTTGTTTTGCTCCTCCTGGGTAGCAAAGAAGGTGCCAATTCAGAAGCCTTATTCAGTCTTGGGCTCATGCCAGGTTGCGGTAAAGCAGCGTTGTTCCTTCTAGAAGCGGAAGTGTCTTGTCCCGTTGCAGAGGTGCCTTGTCCCAGGGTAGCAGTGACTTGTCCCGGGGCAGGAGTGCTTTTTTCCATGATAGACATGGCTTGTCCCATGACAGACATGGCTTTTTCCATATCAGAAGCGCCTTGTCCTGCTGCAGAAGTGTCTTGTTCCATGGCAGCAGTGCCTTGACTCGTGGCAGCAGTGATTTGTCCCATAGCAGGTATGCCCTGTCCGGTGACAGAAGTTCCTCGTTTTCGAGCGGGGCTGCAACCTTCGAGTGTAGAAGAGCCGGGCCGCCTTAAAGGAGTACAGCCAGATTGATCCCCCGCTCTGTCTTCCAGAGTGCTGTACCCGAGGTTGACGTCGTAAAATCCGGGGTCCACACTGATGAGCGCCGAAGAGCGACGGCTGTCGGCACCTCCTTCTTTGAGAACCGGATGATGTTTTATCTCCTGTTGCAAGACCATGTTCTCTGGAGTCGCGAGTTCCGAGTCCGGTAGGCTGCCGACTGCGTCCTCTAACAAAGTCAGTTTCGGTCAATGAGAACATGGTCGCGTTAGGTTAACAGGGATTTCAGTTTTATAATTGAGTAGCGTATCAGTGCGAGCATATCGCGTGTGGAACTTGCTATTTTGATAAAGCTTCGTGTATTCTTCTGCGTGTAGTACTTGATCGTGGAAGGCATGCGGGTCGTTAAATTTTGAACATATTGTCGGTGACAGTTTAACACTGGGATCTTAACCTGCCACCGATTATATGAATATGAATAAGAGGTTACCATACATATAGCAAAACAATTTGAATCCCATTTTTTTATAAGCGGCGCTTTAACTGGCCTTACATGGAGAAGGAGCGTGCTGCAGTCTAAATCCGAATATGAATAAACGCCTTTTATAGCTGAATAAAACTTTATTCAATCCACTCTGGCTCTAACTTATCTTTTAACCGACCTCATAGATTTAGTGTATTTCAGTAAAAATATACTAGAAGGTGACCAGAAATTCCTGTGGTGTTTCATTGATAGAGAATACGTACCGGCTGTGGGCTTGGTGCCCTTAAGAAAGCGCCAGAGACTTCGCAGTGGAACAGGTAACATAAGGGATGATTCTTCCAGGGAGACAGACCCCTCAAAGCCTGAAAGTATTCCGTCCATCGCTGTTAAAGGGAGCAGAAGTGGCGCGGTCTACACAGATGCAGAGATGCTCCGAAAGCCAGGACAATTCATCATAAACGTTTGCCCAAACTTGTAACACAAACAAAAGCAAACAAACAAGACTCGTGCTTCAACACGACAAATGTTTCTTGTTTATCTGGCATGGCTAACATTTAACTTGGAGTCTTCTCATCTTCATGTTCTGCATGTGATAAATTTTGTGTTCGACGATAGCCAAAATTGTGACATAGCACCGATTTGCAGTACAAAAAAAAACTGTCTGCAGGAGTACTTGCTGTGAATTGACTGAGCGTCAGGCGAGAAAAGCGAACTACATTTTCAGACGGGAAATATATATACGTATGCCTTTTTGGTGGGTGACTTTGTACTGCTTTGACTCTATATGTTAAAAAGGGTTAAAAAGTTAGGACATAAAAATTAAACCGATCAATTATTCTTGTAATGGAATGCCCATAGGTTACTTAACCCAAGCGTACTAGAGCGCCCCTAGTGCCGCGCAGGGCTACAAGGACAGGCTGCCATGTTTAGGTCACTAGCAGACGACACATGCCACAACGCTGTTTCTGACCGGCATTTCACGCTCGCAGATGTGTAAAGTGTCGGCTATTAACGCCTGGTGGCCAGAGCAAGCTAGATGCACGAAACTAGGAACAGCACGTGCTGAATAGGGGGCAAGAGGACGCAGGTCAGTTCCAGCTGGTCTCGAAGGAAACAAGGACCCGCGATGCTTATGTAGGGGGATGACATAAAGCATGGTGTCAGAAGTAGAGGAATTACGAACATTCCCCCGCGTACGAGGAGGTAGCGCTTGTCGCGTATATAGCACAGAAAGGTGAGCACTGCATGTGTCCACCTTGTTGTCCCTGTGATTGACGCCAGGCGAGCGAGGTCCAGAGCCGAAATCCTTGGCATTCAAGTCAAGTTGGTCGTCCAACCCGTCGTGTGGTTGGCTGCGTCACTCATGGCGAGACAGAGAACTATGTGTGGCGAACTATCATGAAATGACGACGCACGACGTTCCGATGCAAGAGCGCGAAAGGGCTACACCTCATCGTGGAGGACGCTGATTGAAACATGGCGATTTGCTATCCCATGATGCTGTGTAAATCGAGACTGACGAAAAGCTCACCGTCAGAGGGCGCATTTGTGAAAGGAGGTAATTGCAATTGACCCCGGAACTGAGACGTCACCTGTCCAAACAAACAGTTGCTAGGGTCGTTGTTATGTACGAATACGTGGGACTGGATTTAGCTTCAAGAAAACGATCGGTGAAAAATGAACGTGGAATTTAAACGTCTAAAAATAATAAATAACGGAAGCCTAGATTTTACACTTACCACGACAGAAGTTTACAGGAAATCGGCTGTTTTGAAATATTTTCGACGGAAACTTCCGGTCCTCGCGTCGTCACCAGATGCCTGTTGCAGACGACGAACGCATGTGGAACGCACACGGAACGACTGAAGTATGCCGTCTGCAACAGTTTGAATTGTTTCCACAATGATACGACTTTGATTTTATATTTATCTGGAACATGGCAGGCGTAAGAAAACTAATCAGGTTCATAAAAAAAAACGAACTGCATTCGCTTGCCATACCGGGTATACTGTCTGACGAAAATTATAATACGCGTGGAGGTCTCCAAAAATACAGCGAGAAAAGCATCTATTTAAAACATATCAAAGCAGCATCTGGCCCTCGTTCTGATTGTGCAGTTGACGTGCATTGTAACGAAAGAGCACTTATTTTGACTCTAACATGGGCGGTTCGAGACCCCTAACTTTGTTTTTCAGGCTCGCAATATAAGTGTGTTTCGTACCTGCTTTGTATTCATCAAACTGAGAAATTATCCTACTGATTTTTCAGTTTTAACTAAGACACCAAGCGTGCCTGATTGAGAAGGAACGCTTCTGGAGAAGATTCGAGTAAACTCGAATCTTCTCCAGAAGATTCGAGTTTACTTTTACTTCGAGTGTAGATTATAAGGAGGCCAGAATGACCTTGCCTAGTCAGTCTCGCTCTATCTCACTAACGAATATTCTAGGTTGAATGTTCAAAATGCCGAGTTTAGTAGAGAATGAGCCGAGCGCGGCATTGTCGACTCAGTCAGCTGCCACGCCGATGCATCGTTGCTCGCTGCTGTCGCCGTCGAGGCTCATTGCTTCTTTTGTTTCTAGGTACAAATTAGCCGATCAACTTATTTTTTTATGCTTGTTGATTTGTTTTTATTTGCAAGGGTGTCTGAAATAACCAGGATTAATCTCAAAAAGGGCCATAAAAATCGACGCCTGCGCGTACCAATCTAAATTTTTCGTCAAAGGTGTAATTCACAGGTCGGTTTCGTCCCGTAAAATTACAAAACGTAGCTCTATTTTTGTGAAAAATAAGGCCCGAAATATTGCCAAGGTCAGCGGCGGACGGCGACGCGGACGACCGAATCGTGTGGCGGGGCGCGTTTGGCGCACACGTATCGACAGATGGTGCTACCTCCTTATCATGACTGCTCACGACGACTGTGGTCTATTAAAATGAACTCATTCTTTTTGTAATGTACCTTTGGTCTAAAAATAAATGCTGTCAATGAAAGCAAAATTAAAGTTTAAAAAAGCGGCTACATACCGAAAGCGCTCTTGTTGCCGACGGATTTCGTCTGCGTGCCGTTTGCTTTCTTTCGCTGGTCGGGTACACCTTGCGACGCTGCTCCCGACGCCATCTATCAATACGTGCGCCAAACGCGCTCCGCCACTCGACTCGGTCGTCTACGTCGCAGTCCGCCGTTGACCCTGGCAAGTTTTCTGGCCCCATATTTTACAGAAAGGAAGCTGATTTTACAAGATAAAACCGACCTGTGGAATATACTTTTGACGAAAAGTTTAGATTGCCACGTGCAGGCGACAATTTTTACGGCCCATTTTGGCTCGAGACTGGTTATTTCAGACATTTTATATGTCTGTTACGTACAGTTCCTTTGATTAGATAGATGTGCACTGAAGCAACTGCGGAGTAAGAAATCCTTGAAACGTGTGCTGGCCTTCACTTCGACCTCGATACACTTCACGTCGTCGTCGTACGTGATTCAGGTTCACATTGTTTTCCCCTTCTCAAATATTGCGAAAGCGAGCTCAACAGGAAAGCTTTCACACGCTCGCGCACCTCGAGCGTTGATCAAAGCTATGCACGGGCACTCTTCGCCTCCGAAAGCTGTCTGAAAGTTACCCCCGAGAGTAGAAGTTTCGTTGATAGTCACCAACGTTACTAGAACCCTCAGTTGAGAAACTCATAGTTGAAACCTGGGCCGCTGGCGTCCACCGAGAACGAGCTAAATACGACAAGAGCGCCACTCTTTATCATTTGTCTTTGCTGTGGTCACCTTGAGCTTTTAGAAAGCGTGTTTTTGCGTAAAAACAAACGGGAAAAAAGCTCTTTTTTGTAGTAACTTTTATTGGAGCTGAGTACAAAATGACGGGCGCGTGATGTTTTCTAAAATATTTAGTTTGCAAGGTTTTGCGGCACAATTATATTGTTTTTATGCAACCATGTCTCAGTGGTGATTTCAGGTAGCGCGTCCCGACCTAGGCGCATCCTAACTTCGGTTGTAATTCGCGGCGCGTCCGCTTGGGAGACGGGAGTGGCACCCCTGAAACCCCTTGCACCGTATGTTTCGGCGCCAAAATGGACGATTTAAGCCAAAATAGAAGTCACGTACAGTTCCTTGAGTGGCCGCTGCGGGAGAAATGGCGGCGTTGCGATCGGCATCAGCTCGGCTCTCGAGTACGGATCGGTACCACTTTTTCAGAGCAGGCTCTACGGCAGCTTCCCAAGTGAGTGGTTCTAGTAACGTTGATCGTCACCAACCTCATTCAACGCGGTCACGTACTCCCCCAGAACAAACCACTGAACCCGCGAAGCCATTTTGTCTTATGCTAGCAAGGCAAAACCGGTTGTGAAGCTTTATTACTGGCTTTTGTCATCGCTTTATGGTATCTGAGACGATAGAAAAAGTTTTCATGATTAGATAAATAGAAGCTTACAAAAATATTTAATTTTTGATTATACAATTTTTAATATCACGTGGAGCCCCTTTGCCTTTGTCTATAACAACGGCCCTATAGACCCGTGCAAAAAGAGCTCTCTGGCCGCCGCCATTTTGCGACTCGAGCGACTCCTATCAGCCAAAACTTTCTGCCACCCATCTGAGCCGTGGAAACCTGGTCAGCGCGACTCCCCACCTGCATTGTGCATTCGAAGTTTCCCGGCTTATCTTTAATTTCTTTACTTTATTTGCCTGTTCAGGATGCCAACATTTTTTGTACTATCTTCCACTGTTGGAACCAGAGAACACCGGGGCTCGTAACCTGCTCGGCCTTAGCTGGAAACGAACGAAGAAAGCGAACGTCAATCAGCCCGCGACGCGGGCCGTTCGACGTTCGAGGATTATTTCCGTTGAGATAATCTTCAAAAAGCCTTCCTGGTTATGTTCGCGGGCTTCGCGAAAAATAGCTGATAGGGTCGGGTCCGGGGTATGGGGACGGAATAGACACGTCCGTTCATTTGCTTTGGTGCTGTTAAATAAAAAAAGCAGCTCCCATCAAAACGTGCCCCAAAACAAGCCGGATTCCGTCTGATCGTCGTGAAGTGACTGTCCTCGACACTTTATTTTAGATATGCTGCTGTTATTTGAGAAGTATTTTAGACCTTGTTCGGATAACGTGGCACCGTGGGGCACGTACAATATATTTCGTTCGATTGATGAGACTCGTTAAATTTCATGTTGTGAGTGGGAAAATCCATGCATTCGGCTATACTGTCAGGAAAGCACAGTGATCACAAACGAAGTGAAATTTGCTTGTGAACGTACAGTACCCAACGAAACGAAACGGACCAGCGCGTTGCATGGCCTCACTAAAGTAAAGGCGGGTTCACACATTTGCGTCGACCGCGTTGCGCTTTGTTTCGTCGCGCAGCACAGCGCCTCCCCATTGGCTCGTCGTTAAGGGTCGCCATAGCAATAGATCGACGCAAGCAGCATTAACTAAGTCTAACCCAGTCAAACGCAACTCTGTGAAGGAGACTTAGCTGCGTATGATTCGCTCGAGGAGCGTACACAGTTACTGTAGCGTACATACAGCTAGCATATGCAGCTAGTCGAAGAGTAACCACATGGCTCCGCCATTTTGTAGTGATCGCTATAGAGTTACTGTATCTGCACGGAGCCACACGTTCCACTGGTCCGCTTTGTTTCGTTGAGCAGTGTACGTGCTTAAACACAACCAACCACAGCCAGAACTAACCGCAAGCGGAACAACAACAAAAGACCGACACTGGCTCCCAACGCTCACAGTTGCGAGTGTCCTGCTCGCGGGAAGAGACCTCCTCGCCGCTCAGTTCCCTGAGCATCGAGTCCTCCAGGCCGGCCACGCGGCTGACTGCCCTGCGGAATAGCGCCCGCTGATGCAGCGCCTGCATGTTCTCTTGCTGGAGGACCTCGACCGCCCTGAAGACCATGGAGGCCATGAGCAGCACCGTGGTCGACTCGTCCACGAGCAGAGACAGGGCGCAGGTGAGCGAAACGCACGAGAAGAGTACGTTGCGCAGCCGGGAGCCCGACAGACCCATGAGGGAGAACACGAGCCGAGCGAGCAGGGTCGTCGAGTCCGCCGTTCTTACGAGAAGCATGACGGCGATCACGTGCATGGTTTCTTGCTGCGGCGGAGAAACGGGCCGTGATTTATACCCACAACCGAAAGGCCTTCCTAAAGGGCTATCCAAACAAAAAAAAAAAAAAAAACGCTTTCTGCGGTGAAAAACCAAACAAAGAGCGTTTAAATTTTTGAAAAAAAAAAAAGAACCTGAGCAGTTTTACGTTACTTTACTGTACAGTCACAGCAATAGCTGCGAAACGTCTCGGCGAAGTTGGTGGGCATCGGCGTCGGGTGTTGTGTCGCGTGAACAAAAGCGTTCTGAAAAAAATAAACATCTGTTTCGCTCCGAACGCTTTTGTTTGTTCTATTTTGTTCCGAACGCTTTTGATACTTTTTTTAGGAGCGCGTCAAAGCGTGCGTTCCGGCATGAACTCTTATTATACATTGTCTCATCCTACGATGGACTAAGGGCCAAAGCCATGGGCCGCCAGGTCCAATCACGTTCCACGCTACACTATGACATGCCTAGAATTGATTAGGGGTGGACGAATAATGCTCGGAACCCAAACACGCTGCATCATTTCTATAGCTTCGACGCTGCAAACAGCCTCTTTTTTGCGATGTAAAATTGTTGAGTCACTCGGTGCTATTTCAGTTCGAACCACTGTCCGCCTATCCCCATCAGTGATCCGAGACGCGGGCACTGATACGCGCATCAAAGCGCAATACGCGATTTCTAATTGGCTCGTGATTGGATCTGGCGGTCCGTAGGTTTTGTCTTTAGTCCATCGTAGGGTGAGACGAAGTATATCTTTGGCAGTGCTACGACGGCATTTTGTTATTTGCTATTTTTGTTTTCCAAGAATCGCTTGCAGTGGGCATCGGGTACTAGGAAAACCCTGTATTAAGACGGATTGTTAAAGGGGATACTTAATCGAAACTTAGAATATACACCTCACGTTCAGATATGATTTTATCGTGATAAACTCTATCTGCTAATGATAACTGCAAGCTTGTATATCTAAAGGATAGTTGTATCTTTTTGTTCGAAGTGTTCGATTTTTGCTATACTTCGTCTCACCCTACGATGGACTAAAGGCAAAAGCTACGGACCGCCAGATCCAATCATGAGCCACTTAGAAATCGCGTATTGCGCTTTGATGCGCGTATCAGTGCCCGCGTCTTGGATCACTGATGGAGATGGGCGGACAGTGGTTCGAATCGAAATAGCACTGAGTGACTCAACAATTTTACCTTGCAAAAAAGAGGCTGTTTGCAGGGTCGGAGCTATAGAAATGATGCATCGTTTTTGGGTTCAGAGCATTATTCGTCCACCCCTAATCAATGCTAGGCATGTCATAGTGTAGCGTGGAACGTGATTGGACCTGGCGGCCCATGGCTTTGGCCCTTAGTCCATCGTAGGATGAGACCAAGTATAGCACGTCAAAATCAGCCGTCGAAGAGCGCGGTGCGTCTCGGGATATCCGTCGCGCCCGGGACTTGCCCGCGACGTCATCGGCATCCCTAGGGCCAAGAGTGTTCAGAGCTTGAGTGCTCTGTGCGCGACGCGGCAGCCGGGAAGACGAAGCAGACGAGCAGACGAGCAGACCAGGGTGTCATGACGAACCAAAAACTTTTATTCCCCGAGCGTGAAGTGGCAAAAGAATCCCAGCGTGTCTCACGGCACGCGCTTATCTAGATCTTCTCGATGCGCACCTGGCGCCATCTCTTGGTCACCTCAAAAACAACATCAGGGTGGCGACCCCTACATCTCCCCCCGGAGCTAGTTACTGCACTCTAGTTACACAGTTCAAAAGAAAGCAATGTTTACAAGTCCAACAGTCTTGGCGGCTTGATGGCAGGTCCATAGCGTGATCTTGTGACACCATGCGGGGAAGATGCACGATCCAGAGAGGGTGAAGAGCAGCCCGCAGTGGGCAACTCCCCAGGCTGGCCTTCTTCAGGTGGTTGTCCTGGAGGCTCTTCGGCAGCAGGAAGCACGACAGACTCCCTCGCTGTAACGGTCGGCGAGAAGGGCACCAGGTGCCGGCGGTTTCGCTGCAGAATTCCCGTGGGAGTCTCTACGACGTACGATCGTGGTCGTTGAGCAGGGCTCAGGACGCGTGCTTGACAGCTGGCATCCGTGACCCAGACGCTGTCACCCGGCTTGAGAGGACCAAGAGAGCGAGCGTTGTGGCGGCGATTGAAGTCTCTCGCCTGCCGGACTTTATTCCTGGAGTCTTGAGCCCGGAACCTCTCGTGGCTTGGCTGAACAGGTGCGAGTCGCTGCGGCAGAGCAGGACGACGCGTCTGTAACCGCCGACCCATCAGCAACATGGCAGGAGAAACTCCCGCGACGCCCGGAGTGTCCCGGTAGGTGAGAAGCGCTAGGTACGGGTCTTCGGACTTGTACAAAAGATCCTTCACTGTGTGCACCATGCGCTCTACTGCGCCATTACTCTGCGGGTACCGAGGGCTACTGGTCGCATGCTCGAAACCAAATGACAAGGCAAAGTTTGCGAATTACTGTAAAGCAAACTGCGGACCATTGTCTGGGAAAAGCAGCTCTTGATAGCCGCGATAACCGCTGAGGCTGACGTAGAGCTCAAGGAGACGACTTCCGGAAACCGAGAGTAATAGTCCACCACGAGAACATAATCACGGCTTTTCAGCTGAAACAAGTCAATGGCTAGGCGTTGCCATGGCCGATCTGGTGTAGGCGTTGACATCAAGGGCTCCGAGTGTACAACCCTTCTTTCCGCACACTTGTCACCGCCGGTGACCATATGTTCGATGTGGCTGTTGCAGTTAGGCAACCAGACGCTTTCTCTGGTTTTCTCTTTACAGTGGCGAAGTTCTTGATGGCCGTCGTGCAGAAGGGCCAGGACGTTGCTACGCAGAGCAACAGGAATAACGAGGCGGCAGTCCAGCAGAAGAAGGTCCTCGGAGACTGTCAACCTTCCTCTCTCTTTCCAGTACGGCACCAAGTTGGGAGACAGCTTCCTCTTGTCTGGCCATCCTTCTTGGCAGTAGCGGACGACGAGAGTACATTCTCCGTCTTCAGCTTGTCGTCGACGAACCTCTTCCAGCCGGTTAGCGAGGGGAAGCGGAAGACCTTTAAATATCTCGCTAGCGAAAATTTCGATGGAGAATACTGTCGAGGAAGACTGGACGTCGCAAGGAGCACGTGAAAGCGTGTCCGCCGTGGCAAGAAGTCTACCAGGTACGTGCCGAAAGTCGAACTGGTAGCGCATTAGCTTTATGCGCATTCGCTGAATTCGTGGTGGCAGCAACTCCAGCTCCTTTTTTCCCAGCAGGGCGACGAGAGGCAGGTGATCCGATTCCACGGTAAAACTAAGCCCACGCAGATACTGGTCGAACCGAAGAACAGCCCAGGTCACGGCGAGAGCTTCCTTTTCTGTTTGACTGTAGCGTGCTTCAGTCGGAGTCAAAGACCTTGAAGCGAAGGCTACAGCACGACGAGCTCCGGACGGCTGATCTTGCAGCAGTACCGCTCCCAGGCCAAATGAGCTTGCATCTGCGGACACTATCGTAGCATAGCGTGGATGATACTTTGCCATGCAGGTTTCTGAGCTCACCATAGCCTTCAACCGCATGAACGCATCATCTTGGCTTGCTCCCCAGGACCATGCACTAGTCTTGTTGAGGAGTGAACGGATGGGGGCAGTTACGTCCGAAAGGTGCGGCAGGAAGCGTCCTATGTGGTTAACCATCCCCAGTAGACGGCGAACGCCTGCAACGTCCGTTGGCGGAGGTAGCTCCCGAATGGCGCGAAGCTTGTCGGGGTCCGGCGAGATACCATCTCCATCGACGACGACTCCAAGGAACTTGACTGAAAGAACCCGGAATTCGCACTTCTGGTCGTTGAGCTTGACCCCGGCTTGCTCAAGTCGTCGGAGTACCCCAGCAAGGCGTTGATCGTGCTGTTGAAGGTCTCTACCGTAAACAAGGACATCGTCGATCATATTCACGACGCCAGGCAACCCCTCCAGGACCCGTGACATTTGACGTTTAAAATATTCGGGTGCAGATGCCAGACCAAATGGTAGACGACGAGTAGCAGTAGCGACCAAACGGCGTGATGAACGTCGTTAATTCTTCGCTTGCGTCGCTGAGCTTTACTTGGTGGAAACTGGAGGTCGCGTCGAGTTTTGAAAAGACTTTGGCTTCGCCTAGCTGCCCCAGGATCTGGTCAACCGTTGACAGGACGTATTGCTCCCGCTCGATGACTTGGTTTAACTTGGTCAGGTCGACGCACAGCCTGTACCCACCCGACGACTTGGGGACGACGACAAGTCCGGAACACCATGCTGTCGGCTTGTCAACCCTTCTGATAACGCCTTGAGCTTCCATGGCATCAAGTTCTCTCTTGACGACGTCGAAGAGCGGCGGAGGTATTCGTCTTGGAAAACTCAACGAGTACGGCTGAGCCCCTGACTTCAGACGAATGGTGTACTTGTCTTGGAGTTCGCCCAGTCCTTTAAAATATGGGCGTCAGAAGATGGAACACACCCGACACGAGCGTCGGAAGACGGGACACGTCCATCCGTTTTTCCGGACTCGGCGGAGGTGGTGTTCACAAACTTGACCACGCCGAGAGCTTCTATCGCAGGTAGCCCTAGAAGCGGTGTAGTTTGAGCCCGCATGACGTAAAGCTGTTGAACGGTGCGCTTGTCCTTCCACGCCAGAGTAGCTTGGAAAGTGCCCAAGACAGGCAGCGGCTGGTTCCTCGGGCCGATAAGCTCTCCTACTGCGTCGAGCTTGCGAGGAACGCCTGGAAGCGACGGCCGAACGACGGTGACGTCTGCTCCCGAGTCCACCTTGAACCTTGTCACGTGGCCGTTGACGCTTACTTCGACGTATCTTGCCCTTTGCGTACGAACAGAGCAGAGTTCGACGGAGCCCAACTTCTCCTTGCGCTTCTTCGCGTGGCAAACTTCTGCAAAATGACCTTGCTTTTTACAAAAATTGCAAGTTGCCTTCTGAGCTGGACAATCCTTGCGGTCATGCGCCGAACGCCCACAATTGCCACAAACTGCGTTGTCCAAACGCTGCTGCCGGTTACGTGCACGCGACGACGGAGCAGATAACGCAGTCTTTTTCTTCGTTGCGTCGATGTTCAAGGCCGCAGCAGCTTGTGCCGAACGAGAAACGCGCTCCCTCTCAGCATCCTCGTGCTGGCGGGCTTGTAAAAGAGCTTCGTCAGCGGTGAGTCGTGTGGAACGGCACAGCTGGTTCGATAGCTTCTCGTCCAATAAGCCGACTACGAACTTGTCACGCACTAGGCGGTCTTCTATCTCGGGGCTGTTATAGTTGCAGTGTCTGATTAGGGTTCGAAGCTCCGTGAAAAACGCGTCGACTGTTTCCCCAGGCTGCTGAGTCCTGCGGTGAAATCTTCGGCTTTCGTAAATTTCGTTCGCCGGATGAACGAAGTGTTGGGTCAGCCTCTCCTTGACGGCGGCAAACGCTTGCGTCTCCGGGGTTGGCACGCCAAGCGAAGCTAGTACGGTACGAGCTTGCGGACCCATGCAATAAATCAACGTTCTTACTTCCGTTTCGTCGCTTGCAGAACGCAGACCGGTAGCAAAGGCGTAGTCCTCGTAGGTTTGAGTCCACGTTGTCCATTCGCCTGGGCTCGTGAAGACGAACGGCGACGGCGGTCGAAGCCCCGTGGCTCCGAGGTGGGCGCTATTTTCTTCGTCCGGCATAGCGGTAGCGCTGACTACGAGCAGGTGGACCCCACTTCTGAGACCATGTTCAGAGCTTGAGTGCTCTGGGCGCGACGCGGCAGCCGGGAAGACGAAGCAGACGAGCAGACGAGGGTGTCATGACGAACCAACTAACTTTTATTCCCCGACCGTGAAGTGGCGAAAGAATTCCCCGTGCGTCTCACGGCACGCGCTTATCTAGATCTTCTCGATGCGCACTTGTCGCCATCTCTTGGTCACCTCAAAAACAACATCAGGGTGGCGACCCCTACAAAGAGTACCGTAGTTATGAGCGTAGACGCTAGGTTGCGTCAACGCGTTAGGTCGGGTTTTGTGCTATCAGTTATCTCTAATGCCAAGAATAATACGGCTGCGTAGCATACGCTCTTCTAGCTCTCCAAATTCACAGTTTTTTGCTAGATGTCTGAGTTCTGTCAACCAGTCGCTGAACGACTCGCCTTCCTTCTGATCCCTTGACCCAAAGAGGAATTCCTGGAAGGTCAAATTGGTTGCCGGTCTGTAGAAGTCTTCAAATTTACAAATTAGGGTGTTAACATCATTTCTGTCCTCAGTCTCAACCTTGAAGCTGTTGTATGCTTTTCGGCCTTCCTCGCCAATAGTCACCTGCAACGTTGCTGCCTGCACTTCTTTCGGTTGCTTGCTCAATTTCGTAGCTGTAGAAAATAATGCAAACTCACTCTTCCACGTTTTCCATCCAAGCCATGTGTCGCCTGAAACGTCCAAAGGCTTCGGTGGCGGCAGCTGTAGTTGCAGTGTTAACGGGGTCGACATCTCGACTGTTTTTCTGGCTGGGCACCGCTGCCACCATGTAAGCGGGCCAGACGTCGGGTGATGAAAGAGGTTTATTCAGGAAAGGCAGCGGCTTATATAAAGCCGAGGCGTGACGTGTCTTGTCACGTGTACCGGCTTGGTTCGGGACGTCACGAGGACTCAGACTTGAGCCACGCTACAACAACGACCAGGCTCGGCAATGGCGCCAGTTTCACGGATAGATAAATATCGCTTTCAAGGTGCCATACCATTAGGCATCCATCATTTATTAAAACGAACAGGGAAGCAGGTAGGGTCCGGTGAGGCAGCATGGCGGTGGCATCACTCGAGTATTTCACGCACCGTGTCGCATCGATAAAAGTGTGACCGCGGTATTTTCACGCCACCGCGAAGAAACGTGTACACCACGACAATTTGTGCGACATTCCTTGTCACATGGTAGAATACTAAACGAACAAAGGGGTAAAGGAAGCTTGCGCTGGTCTCGACGGGTGAAGCTTACACGATTCTCCAAGTATCGGCACAAAGCACAGAGGAAACAACTGAACAATTTTCATACCGTCGCACAAAATCTACCGCAAACAAGCCTCACATCGCCATGATGTTGCAACGGGACTTGTCTCAATGGCGAACATTAAACGAATGAAGAAAAGGATCGTCCAAGCGGGGCACTTATAGCACGTTGACGGCGACTAAGTTGGACGGTGAGACGATCGCTGAATTTTCACATCGTAGCACTAAAACCACCGCGCACAAAAGCGGATACCGGCACAGCTCTGCGACGTAAACGCGGGACACTTGGAAAGGTCGGCGTTCTTCGGCGAAAACGACGTTGAAAGCAGCGCGCGCCATGTTGAAAAATATAGCTCATTAAGTCCTAACGTCGGTGCGTCAAAGAATGAGTGGAAGTGATTGGCGGGCGGAGGGAATCCAAGGTGGCCAACTGTGTTTTGGCTTTCTTCACCGAAATTTCAATACTATGTTCTGGCCTAGGTAATCTGTGAGCGAACTTCCCATATGGTGGCGCTGCCATCGGGAGGCCCATGCCGTCACGACATTCCATCGAAGCTTCATACCCAAAACTCAGCTGTTTTTGGTTTTTTTGTTATCGTTTAATTAAGTTTAAAATAAATTTCCTTTCGTTACAAAATATTGATGTTTCTGAGGTTCCTCTCCTACCTACGTCATGTTGAAACAAAGAAATGAGCTCCAGAATTTGATTTCCGTACTGTGGCGTAGCTCAGTAAATAACGCCTCCGCTTCACACGCAGCGGACGCTGGTTTGATTGCGGCGGGGGGCAGGCCATCTTTGTCAAGAATTTAGCAACATCTACATCGCCCTACATCGCCCAACATCCACATCGCCCTACATCGCCAACTACAACATCGTCAAAACTACAACATCAACAAAGAACGTCTTTCCAGTGGTGGGAAGAGCCCATAACAGCCATCGCTGTAAAACGCGAGCGTTTCGGCTCGCGCGAAGTTTTTCAGTGGGGACATCAGCCACGCAAAGGGTACGGCTTTTCGTTTCGTCGCGGTCGTCTCTTTCCCTTTCTTGTTCTCGGAAGATTGGGGACTGACAACAACTTCGGAGGCCGTGCCAGCAGAGTGTGTGAGTGGCTATGTTTTGCCCAACGTCATGAGCACGCTCCAAGGCTTTTGTCCAAGAACGCTAGCGGAGGGTGACTTCCTCCTTGGCAAACAAACGTCTCAAAGCGGGCCAGAAGCGAACGAAAAACCTCCAACCGTCCAGCAAATTGCACAGCAGAAAGCGTCTCCGTGGATAGCCCTCCTTCACACACACCCCTACAGAGTACCCCCCCCCCCCCTCCCCCCGAATTCGCTACACAACGTACACAAACATATGGTATAAAGCTCTCAAAGCGCCTCCCACCCCACCTTCTTCCAAGATTGACAATCCTGGATTAACCCCTGGGCACGGCGCAGTGGACCACGCAGTACGAGTAAAACAATTCTAAGGATTTGTATGTTTCTTTGTGGAGATATGTTCGTTCAGCGAAAATCTTTTTGTCGTTAATTAAATTGCTGGGGCGGGATCTTTTTGCTGAATGATTGGAACTCGGAGAGAATTCTAGGTACGCGCTATGCACGCCCTTGCTTCTGCGTACTTTGTTTAAAGGCAAAAATCTAGAACAAGTGACGCATAGCCTTCTTTCAGTCATTTGTTTGGAATAATTCCTACATGTAGGGCGAGCACGGTCAGCACGTGTGCCTAGAAACCTAGCCTGTACTTGGTGTTTCAATCATTTAAAAAGAGGTCTACTTTCAAAACGATACTTTTTGGTACGGCAAAAATGTGGCCTGCATCTTGTTTACATTTTTGTAAAACGTATTGCAAAAAAAAAAAAAAGAAATGGTGTATAAATTAAGGGTGTTTTGTCGGATAGACGTGCAGTTAACGAGTAGCCTATAGCTATATCCAGAAGAACCAACATGAGCAAGCACACTCCGCATAAAGGAAGGCTAGACAACTTGTACGAAATTAGGCGACGACGAAGTGGCAGTTTAGAACACCAGTGTCGGGGTTTCACATTCAGTCTGGTAAAATGTAACGGTCAGGATCAGATATGTCGTCTCTTACCGGATCATGATAGAGACGGGCATATCTTCCGATAGGTAGCCTTTTTGTTTTCTTGTCTGTTACATACCTTCGCGTCACAAGCATACTTATTTTGCACTACAGTTGAATGTGCACTGACAATCCATATAAAGGTGAACGCACAACGTTTAAGCGATATTTTAGCGTGACCTTGAACCGATCACACCAGCCCATTGACGCACAGAAAAGCCTTCATGAAAAACAAAGCGTGTTTTTCGGCCCGCGTACTAAAGCTATGCATCGCAGAAAGCTCAGATGCCGTTAAAATGTTGGAACTTAACGCGAAAGTTTGATAACATGACGTTCCTTGGTTCAAAAGATAATTGATCAAAACAAAATGTCTTTATGAACCGTCATCCACCTAAGCCTAATATCTTCAAAACAAGAACTGAGATTGTGGAAGAGTGTAATATTTATTAGGGCCGGGCGTCGATTAAACATTTGAACCCGATTAATCGATCAATTAATCGATTAATCGGTTTCGTTCATTTCCATGTATAATAGTTCAAAAAAGTCAAAACTAAAAGTTGTGTATCTGCTGAATCCGATAAATGGCACGATGCAAAATTTCGGATTTTAAACAAACTTTGAGGTGTAGTTGAGAACAATGAAAAGACACCCAAACTCACAAATAATTACTTCAGCCGCAGAGGCAAAGATGTTCGTTGATATTCTCCGGCCAT
The DNA here is from genome assembly GCA_013358835.2 of Ixodes persulcatus. Classification (NCBI taxonomy): domain Eukaryota; kingdom Metazoa; phylum Arthropoda; class Arachnida; order Ixodida; family Ixodidae; genus Ixodes; species Ixodes persulcatus. The sequence goes on from JABSTQ010009285.1 coordinate 116,049, forward strand.
AGCGAACTCCTTTCATTGTTCACAATAGTCTGTGCTGCGTTAAACGGACGCTCGCACGATGTTGAAGTGACTGGGACAGATATAGTACCGTCTCCACTTGTTAGGAGTTACAAATTTCGCCCGTACAATTCGCTTTTGTTCCAACTTTCACCAAACGTTTGTTTGTCTTCATACAGGCTGACTCATCCACTTCTGCGTAGTGAAAGCGTTCAACTTTTACTTTATTTTTGTTTGTCAAAATTGAACTGACTAACCGGTTAAAAAATATAATGGGGATTAAAGCAGTAATGGATTAATCGGTAGGTTAATCGATCAAATGCTAAGCTCTAGTATTTATATTAGTGAAACAAACTTGTCAGCAAGAAAGAGAATATAGCTTTCCTTTTTTGGCTGACAAGATTTTTCCACATACCAAGTTTTTAAGGGCACAAACAATATAACATAGACATTTTAACCCTGGAGAGTGGGGACAAGGAGGAGAAACACGACACAGATCTGAGCCGTCTTTGTCCTCCTTGTCTCCACTCTCCAGCGTTAAAATGTCTAAATTCAACCAGCTTGCCTGCACTCTTCCTTTAACTTCAATATAATATATTGTTTTAACGATATTAGGCTTACATAGTCCAAAGACACCGGCTGTTAGAAAAATCCGGACCAGCTTGCTAGAACAGCATCTCAGCTGAGACTGGGTGAAAGAAAGCAGTGCAAACTAGCGGTGGTCGCGTGCTCTAAATTTGTGCCACGACTATACCAACTATACTTCGTTTCACCTTATGTGCGAGCGAAGGCAAAACTGGAAGCGCGAGCGCGGAAGCTCCGTGCGTTCAGGCTTTGCTCGAGCGCGCGAGCTGGGGAGAAATGCAAAAAGCGCTGGTCTCGCGCTTCTAGCTTTGTCTTCGCTCGCAGGTAAAGTGAAACGAAGTATAATTTGAGCCGTACCGAGCGGAACTCCGCGTCTCAAGACGCTCGCGCACCCCACCCTTTGCACTGCTTTCTTTCAGCCAGTCTCAGGACGCTGTTCTAGCAGTGCAGACAAAGGCATGGGCACGAGCGCGTGGCTTTGGAAAGTGTCTCCTATGCACGAGGTCTCATACAAACAATAGCGTTTCGCTGAGCTAGGCTCACGCGCCTGTGCCTTTGTCTTCACTGTCGACATTTGTGAGATGGAGTAGAGGTCTCCTGATTGGTCGACGCTGTGTCACAAATTTAGTTTACGCTCTAAGCGTGGGGGGAATATTCGGCGCTGGCGACGGCCTTTGCTCCGCCTATTGTCCAAACTCTCCTAATATACGGCTCTGTGCAAAAGGTGTGGCGCGCGAGCGCCTTGAGCTGCGACTGGAGCCCCGCTCAGCTCGTGCGCTGGCTTTGGCAGTGCTTTCTTTCCCCCAGTCTCAGCTGAGACGCTGTTTCTAGCAAGCCGGCCCTGATTTCTCTTCAATTATGTTTTCATCTAAGTAGCGTCATGTTCTCAAACGTTCGCGATTTATCCCAGCCTCGTGCGTCACATTATCACGGAGTTTCAGCTTTCTGCGATACGCAGTCTATTTACGAGGGCCGAGAAACGCAGTTCTATTTTCCCACGAACGCCCTGTACTTATACAGCTACGGTCGTGCTGCACGGCCGTGTAGACAGAACGAATGTTTTGGCAAATCTTTTGTGCTACAAATTCAATTCTAGCCTATTAGCGCCGAGATGTTTCAGTGGCGCCCTCTTATGGTTTCCCTCCGTGACGTCACGACTGGGATTTGCCTCGCCGTGACGTCACCCGTTGTTATTCTGGCTACTTACCATCGGGTGCGACGACGAGTTCGATGGTGTGTTTAAAAAGCACAGTAGAAGCGAGGAGCCATCGCAATCCGAAACTAACACCGTCAAAGTTGACAATCTGACAGTGCTCATATGCCCATGGTTTGACCAATCGTGGAAAGTTGACCACAGCGACGCTTTTGGCCGCGCACATCGCTAATAAGCTCCCCAATGATGCAGCACCGCACTGATACGAGAGCACGTGGCATCAATTGTGCCTCTCTCGCGTGCGCTTGCACATAATGAGCTCTGACAGAGTTGGAGCACCGCGAAAGGCATACGCAAAGCCCTAAGAACGTAGCACAAAACAATTGCCGCCATGTGAAGTATAAGATTACTGCGGTGCGGCAGATGACTACAGCCGCGACCCGGTCCTTAACTACTTCCGGTTTCGGCGTCTGTTGTTTTGTGTTCCCTGAATCGTGGACACTCGAGTGAGGCAGCTGCTTCATGCGAAAGCTACCAGCAGCGGCTATTCGTGTGAGGCGGCGGTCAGCTAACCACGTTGTATTAAAAAAAAAAAAAAAAACTGGACAAAGGACATTGCCTTTTCAAATGTGGAGCAAAATATTAGGGCGAATATAGACAGCTCTCCATCCACGCTCCTTTCCCGATCCGCCCAATCGCCCTTGGCCAGGGCCGGTTTGCTGATGAACGCGGCTACCTCCTCGGCGGTTAAACTAGCCGCAAGAGGGAATTCGAGGCAGGTTACCTGACCTGCTCCGCGCAGAAGAAGTACATAGCGTTTCAACTTCCAGCCAATCCCTATTAGCAGACGTAAGCCTTGCCCATTGCTTTCTTTAATTCCCGCTTAAGATGTCCTTCCCCAGAAATACCTTTAAAGGGGCTATGCAACAATTTTTTTTACTTTGCGCAAATACCGCTTAGAACGGATCCCTGACGTTAATGACCTATGAAACACGCCTTCGTTTTTCACCCGACGCATTAGAAGTCCCAGAAAAAAATTAAAAAACAACGAGCAGCGTTCACGCCCTCAACTCGCAGCCAGAACAAGCGGCCACGTGATCTGGAGCCGATTATATGCCGCCAATGTTGATCATAGCCACGCGCTGGGGTTGGCAAAGCACAGGACACGCGCTGAGTTCCAGACATTGTTATGACTCGGCAATAGACCCTTTCCGGAATTCAGACTGGCAACTTTGATCACTATCATCATCATCTAAAATGGCATATGTGCTATACTAATGGCGGCCTTCTGTTTAGTGATGAAGGAAGAAGTTGAAGATGCTCCTAAGCAGATGATCCGATGCCAATACATTCTAGATGTTAGCGCGACGTGAAGCAGGCATTGGATGCAAGAGCTGCGTAAGCGTTCATTTCTAACTCGGGCCCAGTCAGTCTGCTAGTAGCACACAATCGGCTTCAAAGCCCCTAGATGTACGGAATTTTATCAAGGCGTCTATGTGGGCTGGCGCTTCGTTCTGACTGGTTGCATCTTTTTCGCCATCGACACCGAAAAAGATTTAAAAAGAACTGGACTGTGACGCGCGCATTCTCATTTACCTTTGACTTGCGAATGTGACGGTGCCCCATACAATACTGCAGACCACAGGTACAGTGTACCACAGGTTCATTGCCGCCATTAGTACGGTAAAAGTTAAACTGTCATTTGAGTCACCAGATGGCACTGAATTCCGGAAAGGGTCTATTGTCGTCGTTGCAGCGATTGGACACGGGCCACTACTCGAATGCTTCTCGAGCTATCAATTATCACGAGCCTAAATCGAGTGCCCACGCAATGCTCGGGTCCAATCTATGAACCGCATTCAAATATCGTCATACGGGTGAACTGCGATCCCCGCGTTACGTCATCGAATTTTGCAAGGGAGAGATTGAATGAAAATGATCGCTTTTGTCCTTGAAATTACACCGCAACAAAGGAGTTTCTTGGCCAGTGGCATTGCATGCGAGTATCCTTGAGTCCCACTAGTGCCAGTAAGCTCGTGTAAAGTGAAAAACATTCCAATTGAATATCGTTGCACAGCTCCTTTAAATACCACTCCTAAAGCACTCGAATGTGATTCATTTCACTTACACTTGAAATTTGTTCATCCTCTTACTGCGCAAAAACTTGGGTCTTGAATATTCTAAGCGAGGACGGACTTGCGGCGGCAATTCGCCTGGAACGCTAAGTACCTTTAGCTTCTTGTCCCCACGGAGTCAGTCATGTGACCTCAATATCTCTCTTGTGGTCACTGCAACCGCCGAGAGAAATACCCGCATTCACCGGCAAACCGGCCCAGGGTTCCACCTGTGGCTCCAGAAGCACACCTTTTGGCGACGCAGGGGACATTAAAGTGCAATGTCATTATTATCAACTTACGGACATTATCTCAGTAGGGTTTTCGTAGAGTCCCGTGTTCATGTATATGAAAAGTAGCAGGAGAGCGGTGGCCTGCGGGGACAAAACCCTGGTCAGAAGGACGATGCACACCGAAGACACGCAATACGCCGCACGGGAGTCCTAGGAAGAAAAAGACCCGCGCTGCAGTGAAGCTGTCCCCAAACAAAATTAGGAGCATGCACCGGCATGCAAAACAGTAAACAACAGGCGTTACAATTATCACTGAAGTTTCGTAATGGGGGTGCTGTATAAAATGACATGTCAAGAACTGGCGTTTCGAAAACAAACATTAACGATAAAACGCCACTGTTACAATTTGCATATTGAACTCGGAAAGGCAAACGCCGTTTCGCGGCATTTCGTTTTTGTCAAATATATTTCGCAATTTAGGATATCTCAAGAACCGTAGTCGGGCATACGTATGACAAGCTGTAGCTCGAATATCTATGGTTCATTCTGTAGAGCACTGGGTTTTACAAATGGTAGCGCGGTAATATCAGCACACATTTTCTACAAACGAATTCTTCGTTTCATGCGCATGCTACATTTTAAAAAAGATAAAAGAAAAGCAAAACAGAGAATTTCGTGAGGGGAGCACAAGGAGGGCGGCCAGACATGCGGTATTACCCTACATACACAGACTACTCCAAAAATTCAAGAAGGTAGCTAATCGGTTCGTCATTCCGGTTGTTTTCTCTGCTCCAAATAAACTATCTGCATTTTGCAAAAGAATTAATAGAAGCCCAGATCACTCAGCTGTAACAAAAAGGGATTGCCAAAAAAAAACACAAAAAACACGTGACAAAGTATTGAGTGTGTCACTGCCGTCATTTATTAGATCGCCCTGTGATAAGGAAGGTGTATGTTGGCCAGACGGGGAGATGCATCAACAATAGAATCAGAGAACACTCTGCGTCAACTAGGCAATCCCCGTCTGGAAACTTGGCCGGACATTTTGATCTCTGTGAGTGTACACCAAATTTTAATGGAACAAAAATAGTGGGAAGCGGCGCAACAAAAATTGTGCGCGAAATTCTGGAGGCCAAATTTAAGACAAGATCCCTCGGCACTGATACCTGTATCAGTGTCTCCTGCTTATCCCTGAGAGATAAGGAATATTCATATCTTAGAAATTAATGTGTCACGTAGCAAAACGTGCCTAGTTTTCGCCCCTTCTTTATCTGCTTGGTGAATCCAAAATAGGTCCCATGCGCATGTGTACTTCCGCCTGTGTTCGCCTTAGTGTTTTTTCAAAGTAACGTTTAGCTGAAAGTACGCCTCGCCCAGTGCGCGTCTCTTGTGCCCTTGTTGTTTTCGAGCGCAGCTCTTAGGCGCCCTCTTCCGGGTTGAGCGGCGTCGGCGTCACCGCCGGCGTAACCGCGCGCGTTGCATTATGGGACGTTTCCCCAATAAATTTGGCGGAAACATTTCAACGCTAACTTTAGCGGGCTAAGTTTCCCCGCTAAATTTAGCGGGGAAAATGACGTCACGACTTGACCTCACGTCACCCATGAACAAATTAAGCAGCAGGAGGAAAGGAGGAGGAGGGAAGGGGGAGGAGGAGGATGAAGAAATAGGAGGAGGAGGAGAGGAGGAGGAGAGGAGGGAGGGTACGGAGGAGAAGGAGGGGCATACCCTCCCCTCCGTACCCTCCCCTCCTCCCATAGAGTTATTAACAATAAACGCTAGAGGCTCAGCTGGCGCTAGTGTCTACGGGACTTCCGGTTGCAAATTGAAGCAGACAGCATGCAGTTTACATTTCCAGCCTCCCTGTGTATTCCTATGGGAAAACGCGCGTGAATTTTCTCTTCGCCGGAAAATAACATGAATAACTTTTGTCATTTCGGTTGTACCGGAAAGTATGTACCTTTATTGGTATTGTGAAAGTGTAATTGCTTTAGTTACAGCATTTTTTTTTTTTTACCACTGAACGATTTTAAACTTCGCTCTATTTCAGGCCCAAACCTCTGTTTCAAGGAAGGTGTACGTGAAAACAAGTGACGATTCTAAGCAAACTAACGATCGAAAGGAATGTAGAGTGTGTTCAAGGTTTGCTAGCATTTCGGTGGTGCTTATATATTGCTAATATGCCCGTCCTGTCATTGGATGGAAATGACTCCGTCGTGCATCTTTACGATCGGTTAAAGAAACATTCTAACGCAAAAAATAAAGCAAGTGAGCTACGAAAGGTGTGTCTTTTTATTATTTCCTATGTCGGGCAGTTTTTATCGGGCACGTGCTCTCTGGCTTCTCCCATATTTGCAAAGATTTGGAGCGTGCGGGTGATGATTTGAGCCCAGAACAAGCATCTTCGCAGATATTCACGAGCAAAAAGAATAAAGCAGTACTTATTTATTGCAAATCTGACTATATTACGTGGCTTTCAACTTATTTTGATCATCTGCGTGCACAAGGAGTTACTTATCCAGTGTTACTGCGTAGTTCTTGCCGTCTCTCTTGGGTTTCCACATGTCCTTCGTTCGTTTGGCACGTATATCCCCCATGCTGGAAAGCGTCGACGCCGTGTTCGCGCTAACAGTGTCCGACAGTGCACATAAATACACGTACGAAGCGGTTTTAACACCGTTTTTTATGCCACGAATTTCAAATAAAAATGCCGTAACTGACCAATTATTTCGTCTGTGTGACTGAGAAATGTTCTATAGTGCCTAGTACGTACAAATTATTCGTGATATTTGCTTTTATAATCGAGCGCAGAGAGAAAATGCACTCGCTTTTTCCCATAGAAATGCATTACCGGAAGTCAATTTCTGACTGCTTGCTGTCTGCTTCAAAATGCAACAGCACACTAGCGCCACTTGAGCCTCTAGCATTTATTGTAATAACTCTATGCCTCCTCCTTCCCGAGAGCTGCGCTCTAGTTTCGCATTACAGAGATTTGTAAGCGTCTTTAAGTTTTTTTTTGTTTTTTTTTTTTTTGGCGTCTAACTTTAAGAATGAACAACTAACTAGCCCAACTCGTCGTCTTAATACACTGACAGGTTAACCGCAGTGGCCGAAAAGAAGGTTCCTTGAATGACAACTTTAATTCGCGCGGAGAAAAAACAAATATTTGATACTTTCCATAATGATTTTGTTTTATCAAAGCCAAAGGCGGCCACTGAACACCGTATTTGCGTTTTATAACTTTTCATGCTAGCGTGAAAGAATGAAAAAAAAGAATACAGCGACGCATTTCTTTTTTTATTTGAAACTAGTCCTTGGTCAATCTCTTTTTTTTTTGTCATTTGCCAACAAAAATAGGAAATAAAAAGGATTAAAACAAATCCACCAAGCAGAAGCTCTCAAGATCTTATGCTTTCTGGCAGCTGAACAAACGGAGGGCGTGGCCTGTCTCGAGCATCTCAATATCGGTACGCAACAAATAAGAGTGTAGCATCAGGATATAAGCACACTGATAAAGACGTTACGATGTGGGAAGCGTGAAGCCACACACTGCGTTTCTATAGTTGTCAGTTACCGTAGTAGCCGGTTACGACCGACTGCTCTACAAATGGTTTTTTGAACTGCTTGCGACAACGTACGAGCTGCTGCGCTGCTGCACAGCCGGTCGTGAGCCGCCACAAGCGTCCTAGAAACCGGATTTGGCGCCGTTGGTCGGAGTCAAACGCAAATTTGCGAAGCAGCCTTTAAAGGCCCGTTCACACACTTGCGCTTGACTACGTCCGACCGAGACAAGATATTTTTAAGCCTCTTGTGACTGCTTAGAACTGCCTGCGCAGGAATGCAGCCGTTCTTAAAGGCCCGTTCACACACCTGTGTTTGAATACGGCCGACTGAGACTAAGGTCCCTAGATAACAGCTTCCTACAAGGATATCCTTTGAATCGCCGACTGCGTGACGGTGCAGGTCTTAGGAAATGAATGGCGGACCCACAGCAGAGGTTTGAACTGAATGACGCCATTTTGTTCCAGTGGAATGTTCTTTGTCATTTGTATTGGTTGTCGTTACTTGTAAAACAAGTATCAAGGGACTTTAACTGAGACAAGACCGGTTTTTAAGCCTCTTGTGACGGCTTACAACCGGGTGCGCTGTTGCGAAGCCGGTTGTAAGCCATCACAAAAGGCTTAGGGAACGTTCTTGTCTCGGTTGGTCTTGGTCAAATGCAAGTGTGAACGAGCCTAAAGACGTCACAAGAGGCTTAAAAACAGGTTTATAGCCCCTCCGGTTGTTAACAGTCGCAATTGCGTGACCCAACCATTAGTCATCAAATTATACATACCGAATTTTCCGGGCTATTTTCCGCACCTGATGTATTGTCTGCAGGAGCATATTTTGGCTCAAAAATGAAGTTTTTGCTAAGATAGCCTGCACCCGGTGCATAGTCCGCAAGCCGGGTATAGTTTGCACCTGGTGCTTAGTCGACACGAAACCTTTTCATGCACGTTGCACCTTGACAAATGTCTGCTTTCTTAGCTCACAAACAAGCTTGTTTATATACACAAATCATCACAACATACTTTAATTTCCAAAATCCATTACGTCTTCTCATAACGAACGACATTGAAAAACTATATTCCTGTATAGTCCGCACGCGTAGATTGTCTGCACAACCTAAAATTTCAACTTTTAAAAATATATAGTCCGCGGACTATAGCCTGGAAAATACGGTACACACGATTATTGCACAATAAACGAGTACAATTATTACTCAGGCCCTCAAAAGCACGTGTGTGCTGGTGGGTGGGACAATGTTGGAATAGATAGGAATATTGTTACTACCCTTACATGCGTGAAGCTATACACAACACACCCATTTCAATAATCGTAGGGTCTGGATGTTTCAATATACGAGTTGTGCGTGAGCGGAGCGCAAGTGAACGTAAGCACTTCACTTTTAGGAATTCCACTGCAAATGAAGTGTAGATGAGGCGGGCGCATGAAGCGTGCGTATATGCTCGCACTTTTACAACCTTCTTGGTGTGTGGGTGATTTGCCAAAAGGTCTACTGCAACGCAGGCCACAATCCACTTTTTTTTAATATCATTTAGGCTTAGTGTACAACGCTGTCAAAGCTGCTGACGCGAGGATGGGGTTTGATCTCGCAGATCATTTGCACGCGTTCTAGCGCGAACGAAACCCCGGATGAAGCCACTCACTCGCGCCAGTAGCATTGCATACTAAGTATAAAACACATTGTAGCGTTTCATGAATCCACGAGCGGCCATGGCAGGCTTCCAAGAGGGAGGTCGTGGCACGCTCGTGACGTGCACTCTCGTTCCCTGCCCACCCAACTCGAACCGGCGATTTCCGATAAAGGTGGACCCTGTTTCGCTGTATACGATGCCAAAGAAATGCAATGCCCGAGCATTTGTGGAAAAGCATTGGTGGGGAGAACATCTACAGGGTGAAACAAGGAGACGGCAGGCTCTTTAAATCGACCGGAAAATTCGGTTTCTTAACCTATCGCGCTACGCCTTTGTGCAGCGTTGCCCACAGATGGTACATTTTTTTTTGTAAAATTTGCAAAGAACGAACTTACCTGAGGAAAAAGTAAAGAAAGAAAAAGGCTTAGCTCCTATAGACCTTTCCAATGTTTACAAAATCACAGTCCAGCGTGCGATCTTCACAGCCCAGCACGTGCGTGTTCGTCGCTTCGGAAAGCGAGCAAAGCACGCGCCATACGCACGAACGCTCAAAATGGCACTGGCCACAAGCTCGTTTTTGGAAAGGTCTATAGAAACGCAGCGACGCCACCGGTCTGCAAACAACACGGCGCCGTTTCGCACCGGAGACAAGAGATGGCGCAACGAACGCCGCCAACGAACGAGCATACGGGCGCCGAGAGCCAGTCTCTTTATGCCCGTGTCCCACTAGAGCGACAGACAGAGACAAAAGACAGCGACAAGCCTCAAACCCATGCAGCATGCTCGCGATGGTACCTTTGGCAGGCGTTTAGTCGTTCGGTGCTCGTGAGGTAAGCACGAGCGATTGCAAGCCTGCCAAAGATACCCTCGCGTGCATGATGCTCGTGTTTGAGCATAGCCTCCATTATTCTACAAAGCCTCTCAAATCGCGAAAGACTCTGGTTTGAGGCTTGTCGTTGTCTTTTGTTTCTGTATGTCGCTCTAGTGGGACACGGGCATTAGCAGACGAACTTTTCGACTCAAAAGCGGCGCGCGTTCCGCAGGCGCCGACAGTCGCAGAAACAAAAACAGGCGCGGTAACAACAAGCAACTGCAGTTCCTTGTCTGCTAAAAGCACCGGCTCTCGGCGTCGTCTGCTCGTTCGTTGGCGGCAGTTGGCGTCGTGACCGCTTGCGCCATCTCTTGCCTTCCGTGCGAAACGGCGCCGTGTTGTTTGAAGACCGGTGGCGTCGCTGCGTTTCCATAGGAGCTAAGCCTTTTTCTTTCTTTACTTTTTCCTCAGGTAAGTTTGTTCCTTGCAGATTTTACAAAAAAAAAATGCACCATCTGTGGGCAACGCTGCACAAAGTCGTAGCGCGATAGGTTAAGAAACCGAATTTTCCGGTTGATTTAAAGAGCCTGCCGTCTCCTTGATTCACCCTGTACCCTGTATAGGAAAAAGCTGTATTTTTATGCAACAAAGGATGTCTCCGCCCTGACACGGACATACATCTAGACACACTAAGTGAAGTGTTTCCTGTATTTTTGTATTTATTTTGAAGAGCGGTCGACACAGAGGTTACGTGTTTCCTGGATTTTTGTATTTATTTTGAAGAGCGTTCGACAGCGAGGTTACGCGCGCTCGGCACCCACATTGACCGAGTGTTGGAGTTATGAGGTGGAAAAACTTGAAGCACGTACCCACTTCCGATAAGAAACGGTTAGGACCAGGAGGGTGGCAGAGAACGAGATGCCCAAAATGAAGAGGTATTTGCTGGCCCGAAGCTTGCTTCTGTGTTCCTGACACTGATGTGGCGAGCTCCAGCGCCGAAACATGGCTGAAAAAACGAGCCACGAGAAACACGCGACACGTGCTTTCTTCCTCTTTACCTGTTAAGAAGTTCGAGCACGTCGCCGCTGTACTGCTCTCTCACTGGATTCTGGGAAAGTAGCGCCCACGACCAACTCTATACTTGCGAAAATAGTTTCGGTGTTGACCATAATGTGGCGCTCCGAATCAGATCGCTATTTATCTGAGGACCTGCTTTGCGCATTTTATGCAGTCAATTCACTTTAATTTTTTTTTCTCACATACTGCACTGCTTGGAGCGATCTCGAGTCTGCGCAAAGCCGATTGAGGCGGCAACCTGTACGTGCAGGACATGCGCCGGCGCCGAGCCTGTACGCAGCCGATTCTTTGCCAAAGCTCCTATCAATGCACATGGTATTCATAGAAACGCTACGTGCCCAATCTGGTTACTTCTCGGCGCCCATGTCTGCCCCGATTTTACTGTGCCAACTGTTTCAGAGAGCGCACATGGTTTCACGTTCGCTTGTAAACAAAGCAAACTTGGTTTCAGTAGGGTGCCTTCATGTGCGCTTTGCTTGGGGTGATGACATCTGGCCATTTTGTTTCGAACGCTTATTTTTATTTGTTTGTTCTGAAGCGCGTGAAAGAGCGTGTCCCTGCACGCGCTCGTGGCGCTGACTGTGCTACGGCGACATTTTGTTTCCTGCGATTTCTTTGTATTTTCCCTGTGAGCGCGTGCTGTCGGCATCGGGTACTACAAACGATGGCATCACCCTAAAGGTACATTTAAGGTACATTTATACTCCAACGTAACGTCGTCGGGCGCCGCGTAGCGCAGCGCGCGCAGGTACTTATTGGTTGCAGATATCGAGTTCCTGGTTGCCGGCCAATAAAAGGCGCGCGTTCTGCGCTACGCTGCGTTCAGTGCGCTCAACGTCGGAGTATAAACAGCCCTTAAACCGAAGGACATTGAGGCACTCTAGGTTTCAGTTTACTCGATGGTCTCTTATCCAGCGGTATCGTCGCGACAACAACGCTGTGAGCACTATTCTAATCTCGCCAACTTCCGCTAATTGTGTTCGTCCATCGCTGGATTTTTTTCCGATATGCTACTCACTTTTCCTTCAGTGGTGCTTGACGTGCTTGCGGAAGCGCCGGCAGTATCCATCGTTCGTGGTTTCGGTTTTTTCGCATTTGGCTTGGCTACAACACCGGCAGTGAAGTGGTCTTCTCAAACAGCTCGCTCCCCCCTCAAAGGCCACGTGAGAGCGTTTCTGAGCGGCCATTGGCGGCGCCCTCAGAGTGATTGACAGGAGTCGGCAAAGTTTCAGCAAAAGCTCGCTCCAGAAGCGAGGTGTGCGGGCAACTTTTTTTAGATGCGCGCGTCCTTTTCGGACTCGTTCAGACGGCGCAACCATTTCGCGAAACTACATTTCGCGACACTAGATGTGCGAGAAAAATGCATCGTGTGAACGGGCCTCATGTAGGTCGTGGTAGCGCCTACCTCCTCGTATGGTCGCAATTTTGATTTTTGGAATGAGCAGTGCCTACCTGATTTCTTCATTCTTGGTGAGCCGATATAAATTTCCGGTGACAGGCTGCTTTATAAAGACAATTCTAGTACACCGGAATTTAGTTATCCCCACACCGGCGAAACAAGCGCACATCTTTGCAACCTCCAACACATGCCCAGGGTCGGTACTTGGCCGCATTGAGAAGTGATTTCCGCAAGAATAACGATATCAAAATTGTAAGAGGTCCGTGCAGACAAGCATGTTTGATAAGTTGATTGCATACACAGTGCCGAAGACGATTGGCGAGGGGAGCTTTCATTACAATGACGCTTCATAGCAATCTTGGCGCGACTGGTTTAAGGTTTGTTCACACGATGCATCTTTTAGGCGCGCAACAGTTTCGCGACACTCAAGTTTCGCGAAATGTGCTCGTTCACACGTACCGCTTCACGTGCAACAACGATGACGTTTTGACTCGCGAAAATGGTTTCGGTGTTGACCATAATGTGGCGCTCCGAATCAGATCGCTATTTATCTGGGGACCTGCTTTGCGCATTTTATGCAGTCAATTCAATTCAATACTTGGAGCGATCTCGCATGTGCGCAAAGCCGATTGAGGCGGCAACCTGTACGTGCAGGACATGTGCCGGCGCCGAGCCCGTACACAGCCAATTCATTGCCAAAGCTCCTATCAATGCACATGGTATTCATAGAAACGATACGTGCCCAATCTGGTTACTTCTCGGCGCCCATATCTGCCCCGATTTTACTCTGCACTGTTTCAGAGAGCGCAAATGGTTTCACGTTCGAATGTAAACAAAGCAAACTTGGTTTCAGTTTATACCCCTGTTACACGGGCACACTTAACTGCGGTTAGGCTAAGCCACAGTTAGTGCACAATACTTGCGGACAACATTCTGCGGCTATGCAGTCAAAGCTATGGGCGAACGTGCGCTTGAGCATTTTGAGCACCCATCGAAGCAGTGCACGCGCGCTCTTCACTTCTTCTGAAATAGCTGTCTGAGAGTATAGTGCGGTAACTGTGGTGCCACGTAACAGCAGTTAAAGCGTTAACCACGGTTAAGGGTGCCCGTGTAACAGGGGTATTATCCAGTGGTATCGTCGCGACAACAACGCTATGAGCACTATTCTAATCTCGCCAACTCCCGCTAATTGTCTTCGTCCATCGCTGGATTGTTTTTCCGATATGCTACTCACTTTTCCTTCAGTGGTCACTGGTCACTGGCGGCCATCTTTAGGTAGAGTTATATCACCTCTAGCCAAGATACAGCTGCTGAAGCCACTTGGCAGCCACCAGCATCCATCCATGGCAGACGGCGTTTTGGCAGTTGTGGTGGCAGGTTGCCATCAAAATAGCGTGGGTGATATTCCATGATTGATTGAAATTGTTTAACGAAACATGTTTTTAAAACCCGGCGTGAACAATAGCCCGGTCTTTGAGGACCCGGTGAAAGTTTCACGAAATCGCGCAGCACCGGGGAAAAGCAGCACAGCACGCATCGAAAGTCGCATCGAAAGAAGCATCAAAAGCAGACGCCGGTACGTACTACGTAGTCTGCTTTCGATGCGAGCTGCGCTGCTTTCCCCAGGTGCTGCGGTTTCGTAGAACTTTCGCCGGGTCCTCAAAGACGAGGCTACCGTTCACGCCGGGTTTCAAGAATCTGCTTCGACGAACAACTTCAATCAAGCACGAAATATCACTCACGGTACAGTGTACTAGATCTACGACTATTTTATGGCAGCCTGCCGCCATTGCGCTGTCCGCCATATTACTATGATGGCTAGAGATGATATAACTCTACCTAAAGATGGCCGACCGTGGCCGCATTTCGGTCCATAGGCAGAGCTGGTCAAACGCGATCCAGCAATTGTCATTGAGATCAGTGTCAGTGGTGCTTGACGTGCTTGCGGAAGCGCCGGCAGTATCCATCGTTCGTGGTTTCGGTTTTTTCGGATTTGGCTCGGCTACAACACCGGCAGTGAAGTGGTCTTCTCAAACAGCTCGCTCCCCCCTCAAAGGCCACGTGAGAGCGTTTCTGAGCGGCCATTGGCGGCGCCCTCAGAGTGATTGACAGGACTCGGCAAAGTTTCAGCAAAAGCTCGCTCCAAAAACGAGGTGTGCGCGCAACTTTTTTTAGATGCGCGCGTCCTTTTCGGACTCGTCCAGACGGCGCAACAATTTCGCGAAACTACATTTCGCGACACTAGATGCGCGAGAAAAATGCATCGTGTGAACAAGCCTTAAGGACGCACTCGAAGCTTCGAAGGCTTGAAAGAGACAAAAATGGCGATCGCCACGGCAACGGAGACCGATCACCCAGTTGCCTTGCGTGATTTTGGTCGTCTGTACGTTAGTATATGTTTCTGTCCGGCTAGCAGGCAGGAAAGGCAAAGGCGCTACTTTCCCAGGATCCAGTGACTGTCTCACCCAACAGCGAACTCAACATCAAAGATCAGGGCCGCCAGGTTCAATCACGACCCAGTAATGTGGAATTTCTTTTCTGAACATGGAGTGATCCAAAAGTGCTCCATGTTTGCTCCTTTAGTGCAGCAGAGGCAAGCGAGCGCTTCCACGCCCAAGAAGAAAGCAACTAAAACGTCACTCCAAAACCGCTTCCAATCGACCAAGGGAATTCCCCATAGAAACTCCGCAGTATATGGCTTCGACGTGCGTGTCAGTGCGCACGTCTTACAGCACTGAATGCACGCATAGAGCCTGCGTTGACGACCTGCGCAGCCAAAAGCGTCGCTGCGGTCGGTATTTACGATTGACCAAGACTCACCATGACGTCTTCACTTGGATTAATGTTGCTTTAATCGACGGAAGTAAGAGATAATTGTCAGATTTTGAACTTTGATTGTGTTGGCTTGAAAATGCAATAACTCCAAGTTTCCCGTACACTTCTTTCACAAACTATCGAACTTATCGTTCGTATTGATAATAAGCAGTCAGAGTTCAGCCATGGTTAAGAAACGTAAGGCGTGGCTTATTAAGGCGAAAGACTTCTATGTCTCTTCGTTCAGTCGACCTTCAAAGTCCTCGAGCGAAAACACGTCGAGACACGAAAGGTATGAAATCCGGCGACCCGAAAGGTAGCGAAACCCAGGGCTCGTCACTGGACCACGAGATGGCGTTACTCATACCAGAATCAAAAAGTAAGGCACTAGAAACCATATTCCTCCTAAAAAAAATTTCGCTCTTGTCCCTCGGCTGGCGTCGAACCAACGACCTTCCGTTAAGTAGTCCGACGCTGTACCATCGGGAGAGGTACCGCCACATCCGTAAATTATGTGTCTGTCTTTACTGCATCGGCGTTTGGGCTTTCACCTTCAAGTCATCTTAGGGACAACATAAGAGACCCTGCGTTTTTATGTTCGCACTTCTCACCTCGGGACTTGTTCTTTGACGTTCTTCATGAAAAATGCCGCTGTCTAATTGACTGTGGCACCATAATGAGGTTCTTGATGAAAAAAAAAAAGAAAAAGAGGAAAAGCGCCGCCAAGCTGTCGGCCTGTCACGACGTGGCATTTGACCGATTTGTCAATCGGCTTCCAAACCCTGCTGGGAAGGACTTGATGACACTAAACATGACCGTTGTCAGCACCCCCACGGCGACCGACGTGCAAGAGCGGCCACGATTGAGGTAAGACGGGCTGGGCTCTTGTGTCAGACAGGCGACCGAGTAGCACACACTTTCCATTGACGCCATTTTGTTAATCAAGCATCATATTGGCTTCTTACGATAAACATCCTATTCTCGTTTGGTTTATAGAAATAAATGTCAAAGAAGGCAGTGGCTTTGAACCACACAGCGTACAATATGCCAGGCCCTGAAAGCACTAAAAGAACCCTGATGTTGTTTTCTTCTTCTTTTTTTCGTGATAAGAAAGACATGTCTTTAGGCTTGCTTTCTTATACAAAAAGGAGAGAGAGAGAGAGAGAGAGAGAGAGAGAGAGAAAATAGAGGTCGGAATAGGAAATACAGAGATGTTAACTTAGGCTACTGGTCCTGGTTGGCTACTCTGTTTGGGGGAGGGGTATGGGAAATTCAAAGACAGGAGAAAAGATAGGAGTAGATGGGAAAAGGGCCTCCAACATGTCATCAAGTACACACATAGACACGTGCACCAAAATCACGTTCGTCTTCTAAAGGCAGAAGTTTAGCCGTGTGTTTTTGAAGAAACTTAGTAGAGCGAGCACCCTATGCCAAAACGTAACTTCCGCGGCATTTTAAAATTTACACGTAAATGTCCAATCTGGCCTTCCTGGACACTTCAATATGCTTGCTTGCCCTATTTTGTACATAAAACCTGCGTATAGGCGACACCCAGACGTAGTCGTTGTATTACTGCCTCATTCCGTCGAGGAAGATCTCGTGGAAGTTGAATGAGAGGTTGGGGTTCAGTACCATTCGCAACTTTCACGACCTATAGGGGGCGCGCTGGCGCCTATCAAAATGGCTGTCATCTGGATGATCGTCGTAGAACAGCAGTACGAGGCGCGGTCTGCAACGCGTATGTAATTCTAGTTTTGCTTTATACGAGCAGTATTAGAGCCTAACTTTACTTTTTCACCCCAGAAACATGAAGGCAAGCACCTTTACTGTGAAGCCGATCATCCAGGAGCTAGGGAGCGCGATTCTCGCACCGCGGTACCACCATAGCTGAAAGTTGCGAATAGTCTCCCTTATACTCAGAAAGCCCGGCAGTTCGACGACGGAGCCCGAAAGTGCTCGGTCGCAGACTTGGAGCGCGAGAATTCGGTAGCACCTAGCATTTCTCGTGGAGTTTAGTATTTAACGCACAGCTTTTGCAGCGGCGAGGACCCGAACAATCGTCTTCAAACCCGACGAGAAAAGAAGCGGTAGCCCGAGGAACGCGAGAAGCACGAGCGGACATTCCATCGCTCGGGACAAGTGTGTTTCGTCGTCTCGCCGCAGCGGGGCGCCAGTTATATGACTCTTGTCTGCCGCTCTACCTTTTCACTTTCGGTGGCCACGTACGTGGCGATTTGCCAGTCTTTGTTAGTATACAGGAGGCTATGCCAGTACGTAAAGATGTTAGGTTTCAGTGCATAGAGCTGACCAAGAATAGAGCTGTGAGGCAATTCGCCAGACATCGCGAATAGACCCTTTTCAAAAGTCAGAGTCACCTTGTGGCAGTCCCATGAGCTCCAATATTGCCGCTCTAATGGCGGCGACGGAAGATCATGCTCGGCTAAATCAAGCACCCTCGATTTCGTGAGTCGAAGGTGACGTAAGGGGACCAACACCTTTTCCCCTTTAAGCTCTATGCTTTCGAAGACGTTCGCATTTTCTGGTGTGGAGAAGCTGTGTAGTGCCGCCATTAAAGCGTCGGGTTTGGCTCTGCACAGGGTGGGTAGACTGACTTTCGGGAAGGGTCTATTGGTAGACGTGCAGATCAGAATAATTGAAAAATAGAAAAGACGCAGCTTGGGCATGTGAGCTTTTCAGGCTACTGTGCAATGACGAAATAGTTCATGCAGTATGAATATCTTTGAATAGCTTGCCGTGATAGCTTGCACGAAGCAATGTAGGACTAACAAAATACGTCCCGTGCAATCAGTCTCATACAAAAGGGGTATTCAGTGGATGCCGTGTTTGAACTCGGTGCTGAGAGTGTGCTCCACTTTATTATCTCCTATAAACTACAGTTTTGACGGTGTGGAATGCATATAACTAAAACTCCTCGATATGTTTGCGTTTGTCTCGCAAGTAGCGTCAAAGGCGCTAGTGCACGAGGCCCGTGTCTCGAGTGGCCCTTGGAAGCCAACGGCGGCGCCCACTGAAATGAGCGGCCCTTGAAAGCAAATGGCAGCGGAGCACCCGCTCGTGGCACGTGCTTGCGCATTTCCACAACAATGATTCGCGGTACTTGTAAGAGTGAATTTTATTGTGAGAGCTCGCAGTCCGCAGCTTCTCAACAATAAAAAACTCAGCCATGGCCTTAAATGAATAAGCTTTTTTTTTTTTTGGAGAGGGTTCGGAAATAGCGTTTCTCTCAATAACTCTCGCTCGCGTAAATCATTTTATATTAGCGGCGAGATGTTTTGGTGGCACCCTCCTGTGGTTCCTCCTTGTGACATCATTACCTTGCAAACAACAAGTTCGATGGTGTTTGTTATTAGCATGGTGGAAGCTTGAAATCATTGCGCTCTCAAAGTAACACTGCCAACACCGTCAAAATTAAAGTTCTTTCATTCCTCTTATTTCCGTCGATGATAAATCCCCTTTCCGACGTCATAGTCAGCGTTCGGCCAATCGTGGAAGGCTGACCACAGCGATGCTTTCGGTCGCGCACGGGCCTCCGTTCACCCTGAGACTAGAAGCTCCGCCTTCAACGCGAGCTTTTTCCCCTTGCTAACATAGGTGTGGACTTGAGCACTGCGGCAGCCAGTGAGCTCGTGCTGAAGGTGGAGCTCCTAATCTCAGCTTAGGAGTGAGCTAAGTATTAGTGCCGAGATATTTGGGTGGCGCCCCCTTTGGTTACCTCTCGTGACGTCATTGCCCTGTGAACAACAAGTTTGATGGTGTTTGGAATAGCATGGTGGAAGCTGGAAATCCTTGCGCTTTTAAATCAATACTGCCAACACCGTCAAAATCGAAGTTCTTACATTATTCTTATTTCCGTTGATGAGGAATCCTTTGCTGACGTCAAAGTCAGCATTCGGCCAATGGTGGAGTCCTAGACGAATGCTATCGGAATTAATAGAGAACCAACAATAGTTCCTTCTGCAGGCAGTCCTTTAAAGCGGTAGCTTTTGAGGCTTAACTACGTTCAAGGTTGCATAATCAAGGTCACAAAACGCCCGCGATTGAAGTGCTCGTGGCTGAAGCGCTCATGACTGAAGCGATGGTGGCTGAAGCGTATGTGACTGAAGCGCCGGTAGCTGAAGCGCTTGTGGCTCAAGCGCCCTTGGCTGAAGTGGGGACGCGTAAGCTGTTAAGCGTCCTTCACGTAAGCCCCGGTCGCGTAAGCGCAGCTCGGGTAAGCTCCGATCGTGTAAGCTCGTAAGTGCCGGTCGCGTAAGCTCGTAAGCACCGGTACCTGAAGTTGACGTGACATGATGTTCTTGACGTCGTCCTCGACGTCGGCCTGGAGGTCGTCCTTGAGGTCGTCCTAGAAGTCCCAGACGTCGTCCTAGAAGTCCCAGACGTCGTCCTAGACGTCGTTCTTGACGTCGACCTTTAGGACGTCGTCCTCCCGGCATCGTAGACGTAGGTCGTGACGTCATCCTAAAGGTCGTACCATTTCCTTTCCTAATTGTTTTCACTCACGATGCTCCTGTAAAGTTACCGAATTTCATCGCGTTTGGTCGAATGAACAAAGCTGCAACATTTTTTGTTCCTACGAAGGCACTGAGTACGCAAAGGCCGAGACGGGGGAGGTGGTGTAGACGGGGACCACGGTGTAAGGTATATATAGAGGGTGTGAAATGCAGAGCCTCAATCTAAAATGGCACGTAAAAATCGGCCTCTGCACGTAGTAATCCAAACTTTTCGTCACAGGTGTATTTCACAGGTGGAATTTACCATGAAACATCACAAGGTAAATTCATTCGACTCGACTGGTCTGCGTCATCCTTCTGCTGTTGATCCTGGCAAGGTTTTCGGCCCTATTTGTTACAGAGGGAGAGAGCTATGTTTTGCAATTTTACAAGGCAAAACCCACCTGTGAAATACACCTGTATCCAAAGGTTTAGATTGCTACGTGCAGGCGCCAATTTTTATGGCCCATTTTAGATCGAAGCCTCGCAATTTCGAACACCCTATACATAGGCGAAAACGCACAGCACGGCGAACGCTGCAACGCGGTCGACCAGATAAACTCCTTTTTGGCTCGCGACCGCGTTGCCTCATCCACTAAGAACGTTGGCCTCAGCCGACAGCGTCTCCGCCGTCCAGGCGGCGAAAACCAACGTTACTAAAACAACTCAGTTAGAAAACGGCCATAAAGCTGGCTTTGAGAAAGTGGCTCCTATCCGTACTTGAGATCCGAGCTAATGGCGATCGCAACGCCGCCATTTTTCTCACAGCGGCCATTTCGGGAACTGCACGACAACACGTATTTGTACAGTATAAAGCAAGTAGGCAGGCTATATGGTTAAGGATAAACATAGTAACCCTGGAGCTAGGGGACGAAAAAGGGGACGGACAGACACGAACACAGACACAGGTATCGCATTCGATAGCGTCCGCTGTCGCTTTCTCTATTTTAGCTTTAATCGGACATTTTGGCGCCGAAACATATACGGTGGAGGGCGTTTCAGGGATGCCAACCCCCGTCACACAAGCGGACGCGCCGCGAATTACCACTGGAGTTAGGACGCACCCAGGTCGGGTCTCGCTACCTGAAATCACCGGTGAGGCATGGTAGTATAAAAACAATATTAACTGTGCCGCAAAACCTTGTAAACTACAATTTTATGAAAACATCACGCTCCTGTCATTCTCTACTAATCTGCAATAGAAGTTCCTACCAATAGAGCTATTTCCGCTTGTTTTTACGCAAAAACATGCTTTCACCAATAGAGCTATTTCCGCTTGTTTTTACGCAAAAACATGCTTTCACCAATAGAGCTATTTCCGCTTGTTTTTACGCAAAAACATGCTTTCTAAACGCTCATAATTACAAAAGTAAATAAAAAATGAAAGACGTTGACAATCCCTGTAACACCGAATTAGGGCGCAGCTCTTGAGGAGGAAGGGGGGAAGGTACGGAGAGGAGGTCATGCCCCTCCTCCTCTCCTGCTCACCTCCCATTTAGGGGAAAAGTTTTCCCGCTAAATTTAGCGGGGAAAATTTTCCGCTAATTAGCTGTAAATTTTAGTCATAATGCACCGCGCAGTTACGCCGACGCCGACGCCGACGGCGACGCCGCTCAAGCCGGAAACGGGTGCCCTAGGAGCTGCGCTCTAAAACAAATTTATCCGCCCTATTGGCGCCATCGATCCTGGGGGTTTTGGTACTCTTACTCTAGTTCAAGTCGAGTCTTGCAGGGGCCGGTAGCGCCATTTCGCAGTAGCAATATAAATCAACGAACAAAAACTTAGGGCGCAAACAAGCTGGTGAAGGTTTAACATGGTTGAAAAAACCCCGAGACTGCGGTAAATGACACGACACTAAAAATGTCTAACACAGCTTAAATTTTTATTTTCCGAAACCTGGTTATATAGGCACTTCGATACAAAAGAAAAAAGGGGGGAGAGGGTGAGAACCCCAAAGAATGCCACTTTCCATCAACGTATCCTCTGACTAAACAACAAGGACAATGGACTCTGCGTCATGCACTTCTCTTATCTTTGACCCCTCGCTTCCCGACCACCAAACACACTGGTACCCCCAAGCCCAGTCGAGAGCGAGGGGTCAAAGATAAGAGAAGTGCATGACGCAGAGTCCATTGTCCTTGTTGTTTAGTCAGAGGATACGTTGATGGAAAGTGGCATTCTTTGGGTTAATGTGGCGATGCAAGCGAGTTGGTTCATGACTTAAGAAAATGGAAACAGCGCGCAAAAAGACGAAGACAACGAGAGAAGAGCACAGGACAAGCGCTGACTATCAACTGAAGTTTTATTAAAAATGGCTCAAACAAGAAAACACCACACAGCCAACCAACGCCGAAAACAACCAATGGCGTGTCGCTTACCATGCATCTATAAAATCGATCTCTTTTTTGTGCAGGTAAACCGAAGGCTGGCTGACGCAGTGCCCCGCGCCAGCTTTTTCGATAGCATGCGCCTCCAGCACCTCTCTCTGCATTTTTGTGCGCCCCCTGCCAATGATTAAGGTATTTTGGAAGACGGGATGACACTGGCAGTCTCTGCAATGTACGTATAAGTGACCTCCTGTCATTGACCGCAGGGAATTTGCATGCTCACGCATTCTCTCGTTGACGCAGCGTCCTGATTGTCCTATATAAACCCGTCCGCATGACAATGGAATTTTGTAGATGACACCCACAACGCAATCCACGAACTTGTTGACATGCTTAACCGTACATGACTTCTTGTTACTGCTTGCCTGGTTTACGCGCGGGCAAAGTTGTGCTAATTTTTGTGGCGCCGAAAAAACCATCGGCACATTGAACCGGTTAGCCACTTTTTTTAAATTATGTGAAACCTTATGTATATATGGGACAATCTGAGGCCTTTGTTTAGGCTTTACTTTAGGTTCCTGAGAACCGCTCTTGACTTTTTTCAAGAGTGTCTGAGAGACGCCAAGCAAAACGGACAGAGGAAATCCTGCTCCTAATAGTCGCTTGACCTGAGCTTCATAGCTGTCAAGCATGGCATGATGACAGGACCTGTACAGTGAAGCTTGGAGGCATGACGTGGCAATGTTTCGTTTCACAAGTTTAGAGTGGGCTGAATCGTATGGCAGGATTTCCTTCTTGGTTCGCGGGTTGTAGCGCCAACACACATGTTGCCCAGTGAATTGCAGCCGTAAATCCAAAAACTGCAAGTACTGGCCGTCTTGCAGTTCGTAAGTGAACTTTAGGCCTGGAGAGCAGCGCTTGAAAACGGTCATTACATCATCTACAACCTTTTGCAAAGACAATCTGCTGACACCCCTTAAGAACACCAGATAATCGTCAACATATCTGTATATCTTACACACCTGCTGACACAGTGCTGTTTCCATAGACCTATCGAACTTCGCTAGGTAAATGTCGCATAGCACCGGGGCAACGCTCGAGCCGATGCAAATGCCCTCTCTCTGTACATAGTAGCTTCCGTCAAAAAGGACAAAGGTGGACTGCAAGTATAACATTACGAGTTCCAAAAAACCGTCAATCCCCACTCCACTGGCATTCTGGAAGGCAACAACACCATTTTCTTCAATGCACTCACGCACCGCCAGGAACAAGTCTTTGTGGGGCACAGAATAAAAGAGTTCTTCCACGTCGACCGAAAACGCCATTGAGTTGTCGGGAACGTCCTTACTAAAGGACTCAATGAGGGACTGCGAGTTTTTGACAAGGAAGGGATCATGGAGCTCCAGAGCACTCAGATGCTTTTGCAGGTAACAGCTAACCATTTTTTGCCAAGATCCTCTCTCCGTGACAATGGCCCGAAGAGGCGTGTCAGTCTTATGGGTCTTTGCCGAAAAGAACACCTCCAAGTTACCTGTCTTACACTTTCTTATGCTGTTTTCCAACTGTGACAGCTCAAGGCTATTGCACAGTTTTAGGGCGGCACTCTTGACCTTTTTTGGTTCGAGAGGAGTTGGTTTGAAATTTTTGCACATGGCATCACGTGCTTTTTGGTCCATTATGTCTCTTGCCAGCACCACAAAACCTCCCTCCTTGTCTGCTTGCAGCAACCCATGCGGACGGGTTTATATAGGACAATCAGGACGCTGCGTCAACGAGAGAATGCGTGAGCATGCAAATTCCCTGCGGTCAATGACAGGAGGTCACTTATACGTACATTGCAGAGACTGCCAGTGTCATCCCGTCTTCCAAAATACCTTAATCATTGGCAGGGGGCGCACAAAAATGCAGAGAGAGGTGCTGGAGGCGCATGCTATCGAAAAAGCTGGCGCGGGGCACTGCGTCAGCCAGCCTTCGGTTTACCTGCACAAAAAAGAGATCGATTTTATAGATGCATGGTAAGCGACACGCCATTGGTTGTTTTCGGCGTTGGTTGGCTGTGTGGTGTTCTCTTGTTTGAGCCATTTTTAATAAAACTTCAGTTGATAGTCAGCGCTTGTCCTGTGCTCTTCTCTCGTTGTCTTCGTCTTTTTGCGCGCTGTTTCCATTTTCTTAAGTCATGAACCAACTCGCTTGCATCGCCACATTAATACAGTTCATATCTTCTACGGCAGGCTCTTTTAATTGTTTTAACGGCTACGGCAATCAACCCACCATATGTGTTAACCTCATCGCCCTTACGACGTGTCGTGCCCGCTACCTCACATTTTGCATCAACAATGGCCAAGCACCACTGGAAGTTCAAGGAATGTTCGGTTGCCTGCAACCATCCAGCGGCCATTCCAGGAGAATCTGCCGGATACTACGCTCTGAATGCTGGAGACAAGTGAGGTTTCTTTATGACTACCTCAGGGTGCTGTGCCTGTGCGGAAATCCAGCAACGACAGGACTTCGCAAGCATCGAGAGCATCTGCAGCTAGTGGCACAGGTGACGGAATTTCTGTGGCAGCGTGTCAGACGGGGGTTTCCCAAAAAGATGCGACCAGCCACACGTACCCAGGGTGGGTTGACTATCTTGGGTGAGGTCGATGTACCTGAAGAGGTCGCAAGGACTCTTTCAAAAGGCCCAAAATACAGTGTAGAACCGCGCATGCAACCACATGAACTTATAGCCTTAGTGCGAGACGTGTCTGCAAAAGCCCCT
The DNA here is from genome assembly GCA_013358835.2 of Ixodes persulcatus. Taxonomy (NCBI): domain Eukaryota; kingdom Metazoa; phylum Arthropoda; class Arachnida; order Ixodida; family Ixodidae; genus Ixodes; species Ixodes persulcatus. Next base: position 141,029 of record JABSTQ010009285.1, read on the forward strand.
GCTGAGGAGAGGGACAGGTGCACGCTAGAAGGGGTGGATTGTCTGGCGCGGTGCGCTAACAAAAGGTCTTCTAAGCCCTCGGGGAACATGTTAGCGAAAATAGTCTCCTTTTTCCAGACTAATGACCTTGGGTTGCTGCAAGCAGACAAGGAGGGAGGTTTTGTGGTGCTGGCAAGAGACATAATGGACCAAAAAGCACGTGATGCCATGTGCAAAAATTTCAAACCAACTCCTCTCGAACCAAAAAAGGTCAAGAGTGCCGCCCTAAAACTGTGCAATAGCCTTGAGCTGTCACAGTTGGAAAACAGCATAAGAAAGTGTAAGACAGGTAACTTGGAGGTGTTCTTTTCGGCAAAGACCCATAAGCCTGACACGCCTCTTCGGGCCATTGTCACGGAGAGAGGATCTTGGCAAAAAATGGTTAGCTGTTACCTGCAAAAGCATCTGAGTGCTCTGGAGCTCCATGATCCCTTCCTTGTCAAAAACTCGCAGTCCCTCATTGAGTCCTTTAGTAAGGACGTTCCCGACAACTCAATGGCGTTTTCGGTCGACGTGGAAGAACTCTTTTATTCTGTGCCCCACAAAGACTTGTTCCTGGCGGTGCGTGAGTGCATTGAAGAAAATGGTGTTGTTGCCTTCCAGAATGCCAGTGGAGTGGGGATTGACGGTTTTTTGGAACTCGTAATGTTATACTTGCAGTCCACCTTTGTCCTTTTTGACGGAAGCTACTATGTACAGAGAGAGGGCATTTGCATCGGCTCGAGCGTTGCCCCGGTGCTATGCGACATTTACCTAGCGAAGTTCGATAGGTCTATGGAAACAGCACTGTGTCAGCAGGTGTGTAAGATATACAGATATGTTGACGATTATCTGGTGTTCTTAAGGGGTGTCAGCAGATTGTCTTTGCAAAAGGTTGTAGATGATGTAATGACCGTTTTCAAGCGCTGCTCTCCAGGCCTAAAGTTCACTTACGAACTGCAAGACGGCCAGTACTTGCAGTTTTTGGATTTACGGCTGCAATTCACTGGGCAACATGTGTGTTGGCGCTACAACCCGCGAACCAAGAAGGAAATCCTGCCATACGATTCAGCCCACTCTAAACTTGTGAAACGAAACATTGCCACGTCATGCCTCCAAGCTTCACTGTACAGGTCCTGTCATCATGCCATGCTTGACAGCTATGAAGCTCAGGTCAAGCGACTATTAGGAGCAGGATTTCCTCTGTCCGTTTTGCTTGGCGTCTCTCAGACACTCTTGAAAAAAGTCAAGAGCGGTTCTCAGGAACCTAAAGTAAAGCCTAAACAAAGGCCTCAGATTGTCCCATATATACATAAGGTTTCACATAATTTAAAAAAAGTGGCTAACCGGTTCAATGTGCCGATGGTTTTTTCGGCGCCACAAAAATTAGCACAACTTTGCCCGCGCGTAAACCAGGCAAGCAGTAACAAGAAGTCATGTACGGTTAAGCATGTCAACAAGTTCGTGGATTGCGTTGTGGGTGTCATCTACAAAATTCCATTGTCATGCGGACGGGTTTATATAGGACAATCAGGACGCTGCGTCAACGAGAGAATGCGTGAGCATGCAAATTCCCTGCGGTCAATGACAGGAGGTCACTTATACGTACATTGCAGAGACTGCCAGTGTCATCCCGTCTTCCAAAATACCTTAATCATTGGCAGGGGGCGCACAAAAATGCAGAGAGAGGTGCTGGAGGCGCATGCTATCGAAAAAGCTGGCGCGGGGCACTGCGTCAGCCAGCCTTCGGTTTACCTGCACAAAAAAGAGATCGATTTTATAGATGCATGGTAAGCGACACGCCATTGGTTGTTTTCGGCGTTGGTTGGCTGTGTGGTGTTTTCTTGTTTGAGCCATTTTTAATAAAACTTCAGTTGATAGTCAGCGCTTGTCCTGTGCTCTTCTCTCGTTGTCTTCGTCTTTTTGCGCGCTGTTTCCATTTTCTTAAGTCATTCTTTGGGGTTCTCACCCTCTCCCCCCTTTTTTCTTTTGTATCGAAGTGCCTATATAACCAGGTTTCGGGAAATAAATATTTCAGCTGTGTTAGAGACGTTTTAGGGTCGTGTCGTTTACCCGCAGTCTCGGGGTTTTTTCAACCATGTGCAATGTACACCAGCTCGTTTGCGCCCTTACATTTTGTTCAAGGTTTAACATTTTGGACAAAACCCCGAGACTTGGGAGGGGCGGGGGGGGGGGGGGGACAACACAACACAAAGTCTCAAACACAGCTGTGTTTGAACTTTGTGTTGTGTTGTCCTTTCCCCCCCCCCCCCTCTCTCGGGGTTTTGTCCAAAATATATAAATTAACTTTCATGTTTTGACTGGTGGCTGAAGGGCGGCGCTGTTATTATATTTAGTTGGTCTTGGTGGACGCGAGAGGACCGGGTTTCAAGCGTACGTTTCCCAACAGTGCATTGCTGATGACGCCAGGAAAGAGAATTCTCTCCTGCGTGAGCGCATGGACGAGATAGAGGACCGGTGTAGACGCGATAATTTAATTTTCCACGGAATTGAGGACGTTCCGTCAGAAACGTTCAGTCAGTCTGAGGAGAAGGTTAGAGCAGTACTTTCGAGGATAATGAATATGCAGGTCACAGATGACGCCATAGCTCGAGCGCACAGGATAGGCCTGTTTTTGGAGAACAGGTGCCGACCAATTATTGTAAAGTTTGCAAATTCGAAATCTAGAGAGAGCATCTTGTCGTTGAGAACAAAGGCAAAGGGCAGTGGCGTTTCTATTAATGAGGATTTTTCACCAGCTACACGTCAGGCTCGAAAGAAACTAATCGAATTTTCGAAGGCATTAAATCCTGATATTAACTTTAGATTACGGTACAACAAGCTTCATTTTGATAAGAAGGTTTATGTTTACTGCTCCGAAACCGATAGTGTGCGCGAGCTCGGGGCTCCTTTTGAGTGGAGTCTCGCCGATACAGCCACTGGCGCCCTTGCTGAGTCAGCGAGTGAACCCCCTCCCGTCATACTTTTTTACTAACATAAGAAACGTGCTAAAAAAACGATATGAGTTACGCTCTGTCCTTGACTCTTCATCGGCTGACGTTGTGGTACTCACCGAGACGTGGCTTTCCGCTACCGTACGGAACAGTGAAATATTCAACTGTCAGAAGCGGTTTAATGTGTATCGTTCCGATACGAAGTTTGGAACTGGAGGTGGTGTACTAATTGCAGTGGCTGACTGTATTGTTTCCTATTGTGTAAACTTGGCGTTAAATATTGAGCTTCTCTGCGTTTGTTTTGAGGTGAATTATAAAAGAAAGTTATTCTTTGTGTTCGCTATCGTCCACCGAAGTGTACCTCAAGTTTTGTAAAAGAAACTTCATGATGCTCTCAATATGATTGTAACAAGGTTTCCAAACAGTCCAATGTTTCTTCTAGGTGATTTTAATTACCCAAAAATCTGTTGGTCACACGAAAGCCCTTTTCCTAATCCATTTTCGTCGGAGTGTTTTGATTTCTTGAACATGTGTTCCGATTTAAACTTATCGCAACTAGTTACAAAACCCACAAGAATTGCGGCCACGTCAGCAAATGTTCTTGACCTTGTTCTAACCTCCACATCTGACCTTGTATCCCTAATATCTCACCTACCAGGACTAAGTGATCACTGCTCGTTACTTATCTCTCTAAGCATACCAAAGTGTAATTAGTAGAAAAAAGATAAATCTTATTCGAGACTACCTAAAAGCTAATTTCGGCGCTATAAACGATTCCCTGAGCCAGTTTGTTGATCATTATTTTGTTAACTGCTCCGAGCGTTCCGTTGAGCAGAACTGGAATATGTTTAAGGGTCAAGTCGCCGTCCTCACCGACAAGTACATTCCACTGCGATATTTAACGTCCCACCCTCAATCATCTTCGTATAACCCACCACTGAGAAGGCTATCGAACAAGAAAAAGAGATTGTTTCGTGCCGCTAAATCTTCCAGTACCTGTAACCGGTGGGAATCTTATCACAACGCCAATGCAGTTTACAAAAGTGCTATTCAAGATGCGAAATACGAGTGTTTTAACGTTAAGCTACCGTTATGTTAGCCACTAACCCAAAGCAGTTTTGGAATGTTATTAGTAAAAAAGAAAAAAAAAATCGTAATTTCACTCAAGGCTGCGAGCGGAGATGTAATTTCTAGCGATGAATGTGCTCGCGTTTTGAATGTTGTTTTTATTAAGTCATTTCAAACTGTTATTAACACGCCTGCTTGTAGATTTGACGCGAGTGATTTTTTGCCTATGGGACCCGTTCTTGTCGATCCTATTGGTATTGTTAAAATAATTGATAACTTAAAACTTTCTTCCTTTGCTGGCAAAGACTGCGTTAACTCAAAGTTCCTCAAAAACACAAAAGTGTATTGCTCTTTGATATTATCTCAAAATTTTCCCAGTCGCTTTCACTTAGAGAGTTGCCTGCTGATTGGAGGATAGGGAAGGTGGTGCCACTCCACAAAGGAGGTGATAAATGTTGCCCGGATAACTATCGACCATTTTCGCTTCCTAGCATTTTATGCAAGATACTAGAACATATAATCTACTCCCAACTAGTGCAATTTTTAGAATCTAACCTTTTCTTCAGCCCCGCGCAGCAAGGCTTTCGTAAATCCTTCTCTTGCGAAACGCAACTTTTGTCATTCACAGATGATTTGCATCTAGCGCTTGACCGAGGGTCCCAGGTAGACTGCATTTTTTTTTTTTTACTTTTCCAAAGCATTCGATAAAGTTTCACACAAGCTGCTGCTATTAAAACTTAACAGTCTTAACATTGACGCAAGTGTTCTGTCCTGGATAAATTGTTTTCTCACTAATTGTTCCCGGTTTGTAACCACTAACGATGAAATATCGCCACTCAGCTCCGTCAATTCTGGAGTACCACAAGGTTCTGTATTAGGTCCGCTATTGTTCCTTATCTATATATATATCTTAACGATTTGCCGAATTCGATCTCTTCTTCAATTAGTTTATTCGCCGATGGCTGTGTTATTTACAGAGAAGTTACTAACGCTTCGGATGTTCTGAATTTACAAACTGACATTAACCATGTTTCAAGATTGTGTTAATTAGGGGGATGGAACTTAACATGACTAAATGCAAGGCCATGAGAGTATCGCGTAAATGTAATTTTCCTTCTTCTTATTCTCTCGAAGATGTCCCCTTACTTTCTGTCTCTTCTTATAAATACTACTTAGGTGTGTATATAACCTCAGATATTTCCTGGCAAATGCATGTTGAGTATGTTATTAATGACGCTAATCGAATGCTGGATTATCTAAAACGAAAATTTTCACTTGCCCCTTCATCTTTGAAACTAACCCTGTACAAAACGCTTGTACGCTCGAAATTACAATATGCTTCTTCTATCTGGAACCTCGGTCATTCCAAACTAACTAACGCCCTGGAATCAGTTCAGAATCGCTCTGCTCGTTTTATTCTTTATAACCTTCATCGCACCGCAAGCGTGAGCTCCATGAAAACTATCCTATCGTTGCCTAACCTCGAATTACGTCGCAAAATAGCTCGCTTATGTCTCTTTCATAAGATATACCATACTAACTTATTACTTCACAACCGACTGCTGAATCATCGGTCTCATATTTCGTCACGCATTGATCATGTGTATAAAGTAGACATTCTAAAATGTAACACTAACGCACTCCGAGAGTCATTCATTCCGAAACTTCAGTGGACTGTGTGGGTCCCCTGTCAGTACCGCCCGATCAGGCCGAGTTCTATTCGCCCCAAGGAAGCCACACGGGGAGCGCTATCATGAAGAAATACTTTATGAATACTCAATTGCGTGAGTCGGCCGGGTGCTACGGAGGGCCAAGGCTGCCTAGTGGTCCGGGTCTTCCCTGGGCTAGCTCAGCACCGTCTCTTCCGTTCGTCACGGCACCTGGAACTGTCACTCTCCTCGTCGTCGACTGATGGAATGTAGCGGAGCAATGAGCCGTCTTGGCCCAGCAGGTATGAATCAATCTGTTCGTTAACTTGACCGCCAGCGTTCCCGGTGTTGCTTGCCATTTCCGCAATTTTCCCCAACACCCGCTGACAAAAACCATCTGCCTTTTGGGCCTCGACAAGCTCTTCCTTGCTCACCACTTCACCCCAAGCCACGATCCTTTGTTCCCTCGTGCGGCCTCCTAACACTGCGACGAGCTCCTGTTGCATCGATCCCTCCCCGCTGTCTCGCTTATGAGCGACCGCGCGGGAAATTCGTCTCTCGCAATCCCCTGGTTGCATCTCCTCCTTCCAACCACTATTATGGGGCGCCCGAGAAAGTGCGTCTGCAACCTTGTTGGTGGAGCCCTTTCGGTACTCGACAGTATAGGAGTAGCGCTGCAAAGTGAGTGCCCACCGAGCTAACCTCCCCGCCGGCTCTTTCAACCTTTGAATCCAGGTTGGAGCAGCGTGGTCTGTCTGAATGACAAAGGTGGTCCCGTCTAAATACAGGTCCAATTTCTTTAGAGCAAACATGACGGCCAGCCCCTCCTTTTCCGTCACGCTGTAATTGCGTTCTGGCGGTGTAAGGGTTCGGCTGGCGAATGCCACCGGGCGCAGCTGTCCGTCATGTTCTTGCAACAATACCGCACCGACGCCGTAGTTGCTCGCGTCTGTCTGTACCACGAACGGACGGTTAAGGTCTGGCAGGCACAGGCTAGCCGTGGCTGCTATCGCCTTCGTGAGGAAAGAGAAAGCTACCTCTTGTTCTTGGCCCCAGGCCCATCTCGAGCCTTTGTGGAGCAGCAGGTTCAGTGGCCGTGTGAGTCCAGCGCACCCTGGAATGAATTGCCGATAAAAACCGACCATTCCAAGGAACCTTTGAAGGCTCTTCGCGTCGCGCGGCGGTGGGTAATCAAGAATGGCCCTCAACTTATCCTCGTTCGGCCTCAAGGTACCATTATCTACGATAAAACCCAAGAGGTTGACCCTTGAGGCCGCGAGCCGCACCTTCTTTGGATTAATCGTTAACCCCGCCTTGATCATTCTGCTTAAGATATTCTCAAGGTGTGCTAGGTGCTCCTCGAATGACTTTGAAAATACGACGACATCGTCCATGTATGCCATGGCAAAGTTGAACTTCGCGTCCCCCAGCACGATGTCTATAAGCCGTTGGAAACTCGATGGCGAGTTAGACGATCCGAACGGAAGGCGGATAAACTCAAACAGACCCCTGTGACAGGTGAACGCCGTATTCTGGACATCGTGTGGTGCTACCTGGATCTGCAAAAAGCCTCTGCTACAATCCAAGGTAGTGAAAACCCTCGCGCTACCCAACGAGTGCATGATGGACTCAAGGGATGGGAAGGGATATGAATTCCTTCGTGTCATCTCATTAAGTTGGCGGTAGTCAACGCAGAGGCGAGCGGTGCCGTCTTTTTTTAGCGCTAAGACCACCGGAAAAGCCCAGAGGCTCTGTGACGGCCACACGGCCCCTGTGTCTATCATCTCATCGAGAACCTTATCTAGGAGAGCTCGCTTGTGCGCACTCAGCGGTCTGGGATTACTACCCCATGCTATGTGGGTCGCCTGTCAGTACCGCCCGATCAGGCCGAGTTCCATTCGCCCCAAGGAAGCCACACGGGGAGCGCTATCATGAAGAAATACTTTATGAATACTCAATTGTGTGAGTCGGCCGGGTGCTGCGGAGGGCCAAGGCTGCCTTGTGGTCCGGGTCTTCCCTGGGCTCGCTCAGCACCGTCTCTTCCGTTCGTCACGGCACCTGGAACTGTCTCTCTGTCGCGCACACACCATGAGGGAACAAAGGATCGTGGCTTGGGGTGAAGTGGTGAGCAAGGAAGAGCTTGTCGAGGCCCAAAAGGCAGATGGTTTTTGTCAGCGGGTGTTGGGGGAAATTGCGGAAATGGCAAGCAACACCGGGAACGCTGGCGGTCAAGTTAACGAACAGATTGATTCATACCTGCTGGGCCAAGACGGCTCATTGCTCCGCTACATTCCAACAATCGACGACGAGGAGAGTGACAGTTCCAGGTGCCGTGACGAACGGAAGAGACGGTGCTGAGCGAACCCAGGGAGGACCCGGACCACAAGGCAGCCTTGGCCCTCCGCAGCACCCGGCCGACTCACACAATTGAGTATTCATAAAGTATTTCTTCATGATAGCGCTCCCCATGTGGCTTCCTTGGGGCGAATGGAACTCGGCCTGATCGGGCAGTACTGACAGGCGCCCCACAACTGGAACCACCTTCCCGCATCTATCGCAACAATAATTGTTCCTGACCACTTATTTAGAACTGCCATTAATAATCTATACTGCTCGGATTGAGCGGCAAAGTGTATTACTGCCATTAACCCCCACTCCCCTCTGTAATGCCGATGGCCCTGAGGATATTTTAAATAAATAAATAAACAACTGAGTGTTCTAGTAACGTTCGCACGAACTAAGGGGGGAAAAATAGTCTTGTTCCCGTTTTACCCGGGCATGCGCTCTTTCCGCTCGGAGCGTCTGCTCTGACCTTGACGAACGTTAGCTTGAACACCGCGCCAGAAATCTCTGAGTCAACGCTTTCATAGAACTGTTTTTGCCGCCGTTGAAGCACAAAACTAGGGTCAATGACAAAGCAGTGTTCAAGCAACACGCGTAGCGAAAGTGTCAAGTTCTACATAACGTGGCGCACCCAGAAAGCGACTTTAAAAGCAAGCCGCATATTGGGGAGCCATTTCGTGGTACCGCTTGCAACCAAGGAGAGGAGAGGACTGTCTGGCAGCTTCGACGCTCGTGGTGTCCGCACCTATATACATCGATCAGCCAGAACATTAGGAAAACCCGCTTAATACCGTGCTTTTTCACCTTTAGCGCACCAAACAGCTGCAACCCGTCTTGGCATGGATTCTATAAGTCATTGTTAAGTGGCCCGAGGAATATTGAACAATGTTTATAAGCAAATGTGTAGTGCAATTCCTCTAGATTATGAGGAGGTATTCCTTGTGACCCCCTGGCAAGCAGCTGTTCACATCTCAAATGTGCTCGCTCAATACGATTGATATTGGCGCGTTAGGTGGCCAGGACATCAACCGGAATTCATCATCATGCTCTTCATACACTATTAGCACAATCCTGGCTTTTTGACATAGAGCGCTGTTTGTCCTGCTGACGATTCCACTTGCGGCGGGGAAGACAGAGGCCAAAAATGGGCCTAGCTGGTCAGTACTGACGTTGACATAGCCCACAGCTTTCATAGCATGTGCTCTACAACAGCCACCGGTCCCAAGAATGCCCACTAGAACGTCCTCCGCTCACTATCCGCATCAGCAGATGGTAAATAACGGAGAATGCGTGTCACCTTAGCACGCTTATTCCTATAGTGTAGGGGTGGTCATGATGTTTTGGGCGGATCAGTGACTATCTCACACATAGGGGTGACCCATAGATGACAGTGACATCTTAATTAGCTCCAAGCCGAATGCAGTTCTGCATTAAAACGTAAATCCCAATAAAGCCTTACGGACGCTATATAATAAGCACGTTCTGAGCGATTGTTTGCCTAACTAAGGTGCCTGGAACGCATCTATGACTGATGTGTTTACTGCGTCTTCAGATTTCTGCCTGATGACATCAGAGAAGTGTCTGTTGTCGCCGGCAGCGATCCTGGCGGTGTCTCAACGGCGGTGGTGGATGATGCAGGCGCCTGTTGTGCTGCAGGTCGCTCTCCAGCTTGACAGTCGACGGAAGCTATGCGGAGCGCAAGTTCGTCTGCTTCTTGCGCAGGGGTTGCGATGACGTCAGAACGCCGAGTTCTTATTGCCTGATAAAAAAAATAGTGAGTAGACCTCAAGGCATCTAGCATTGAGGTCTACTATCAAAGCCAATCAGATCTCGGCGTCGTTCTGACGTTACCGCAACTCCTCCGCGAGAAGCAGACGACTTGCTCTCCGCATGCAACAGCCTCAAGTTGGGATCCCCCGACAACAGCGGTATTCGCGTTCGCTCGTACTTTCTGCCGCGATGTGTAGCCCCAACCGCCAGGGTCACGACATCCGATGGCATACTCGTCGGCCTGTGCGACGCCATTTGTAGCCCCTTCGGGACCCCGTTCGATGTGTGGCTGGGCTAGGGCGCTATGTATGCCAAATGGATTAGTAGATATTTAGCACTAGTTTTTAACAGGTCTCTCAGCTGTTCTTCTGTGCCAACTGAGTGGAAAATTGCAAAAGTTGTACCTATTCACAAATCCGGCGAATACTCATTGGCCTCAAACTATAGACATATATCCCTTACATGCACGTGCTGTAAACTTCTCGAACACATCATCCTTAAATTCATGATGGTATTTATTCATAAACACAATATTTTATGCGCGCAGCAGCACGGCTTTAGGAGTGGACTGTCAACTGTTACGCAACTGGTCGAGACTATCCATGACTTCGCGACGGGTATAAATAATAGAAGCCAGATTGATGTAATATTTTTAGACCTATCAAAAGCGTTTGACCGTGTTTCACACGTCAAACTTCTTAACAAACTTACACAGATCATGGGTGAGGGTCCTATAGTATCTTGGATAGAAGATTACCTAAAAAATCGGTTTCAGTTTGTATATTATGAAGGACACGTCTCTCGACCAGTTAAAGTACTGTCTGGTGTCCCGCAAGGCACTGTTTTGGCACCACTCTTGTTTCTTGTCTATATAAATGACATTGGTAATGGTATCAACGCAAATATAAAACTTTTTGCCGACGACTGTATTATCTATCGCGAGATAACAAGCCAAGCTGACTAAATTCAACTAAACGAATCACTAAAAATGATAACCGATTGGTGCGACAATTGGCAAATGGCTCTAAATCCTGACAAAAGCGTTACTATGTGCCTAACGAGGAAAAAGAAGAATATTCTCGAGTTCCCATACAGTGTTAATGGTGTAGACTTGCGCAGAGTCACTGAATATAAGTATCTTGGCATCATTTTAGCATCCGACCTGAGCTGGAACGCGCACGTTAAATATATAACAAACAAAGCCCTGACAAAACTATTCTTTCTGAAGAGAACGTTAAAGTATTCAACTCCTGAAATAAAACTTTTAGCATATACCTCTCTTGTGCGTCCAGTACTAGAATACGCAAATATATCCTGGTTTCCACATACGCAGAAGAATATAAGTATTATAGAAAGTGTCCAGAGAAAGGCAATCAGATTTGTTTACCACAAATACAGTCGCTTCGATTCACCAACAGAACTACTAAAGAAAGCTGGTTTATTGACTATCGTTGATCGTGTAAGACTCAGTCGACTGAAATTTATGTTCCTCCTTTTAAACGATGCATTTAAAATAGATAAAGACAAGTACGTTAAGCGATCGGAAGCGAGAGCCACTAGACATAAACATAGCGACACACTGGTTGAGTATTCCTTCAATAACAACAGTTTTAAACACTCATTTTTTCCTTCAGCCATAAGAGAATGGAATTGTTTAGATAGGCGCTTTTTTGATTTTACAAGTGTCGAATTGTTTACTGATGCAGTTTAAAAACAACTACTTTGTGAATTTATAAATTGATGTTTCTTTTTTTTTTTGTTACAAGAATGACGCGATATTTTGCTGTTCCGTTTGTATTGATATTTGCCTCTTGATGTATATTTATTTTTGCCCCAATACCTGCAAAACTCCCTATGGGATTGGCAGTATTTTGAAATAAATAAAATAATAAACACGTCAGTCCGGGACGCGCTGCAACTGCAGCATAGCCTACAATATAGGTTGAAAGCCTGCGCCATCCGTGCCAGATTCGGTCGCCAAAACTGGGAGTGAGTGAACGAGAGAACGTGACAGAAAGTTGAGCGATTGAGATGGTGACGTCCTGATGTCCCCAAGGTCGCTTTTCAAGGCTGTAATCTTTTCTTTTTGCTAATTTTTTTTTTTTTTTTTTTTTTTGGGGGGGGGGACAGAATTAGGTTATTTTATTTTTCCCCGTCTACAACCCATCGGTGCATCCACTTACTTTTCCACTTGGAGAGAAGGGTAACGAACAAAAAGTTGGGGCGCAAACTAACTGGTGATGGTCGAACATATGTTACGACAAAACCCCGTGACTGAGACTTTTTGTTGTTTTACGTTTTTCCGCAGTCTCGGGGTTTTGTCTTTAAAAAAAAAGAGAAGGGTACCCTAGGGATAAATCTTATTTGTAGGATAAATTGCTTGGTCCAAAAACACATACGATCAAATAAGATCATATAACAACATATAAGAACAATACAAATGTATATAAGAAGTTATCAAAAACAGTTGAGATGTTTTTTTATAGCTTCTTATGTAATCTTATATTGTTCTACGCTCTTCTAAGGTTCTTATATGCTCTTATACGATCTTATCAAATCATATCTATTGGACCAAGAAATGTCTTATAAAATTTTTCGCTAGGGTAAGCTGTGAAAAAGGAGGATGCAGGAAGCCGGTCGGTTTTTTTTTTTTTCTTTTTTCCCCCAAAAATACAAACGAGGTAGTGCGCCGTACGGCCGCTAGTATACCTGAAGGCTCTGCCTTTAAATACTGTTCTCCTCGCCGGCCACTTCTCCTCCCACTTTTACGGCGACCTGGTGTTCTGGGACGGAAAGCGAAGGTTTTTCCTCTTTTATTGGAGGCTGTAGGCACCGTAGCCGAACTAAAATGTATAACGGTTCGTTCAAAATGGCCGCTGGTTACGCCCCGTGGTGCAGCGAGGAGCAGCCCTGGCCTCCGGGAGCAGACTCGGGTCGGGCGTGGATGGTGGCGGCCGCCTGCTCCTGGTTCTCCTTCTTCACCTGGTTGCCGGTCGTCTGCTCGGCCGTGCTCTACGTGGCCTACATGAACCAGAACCCGGACGTGCCGCGGAGAGACGCCTCGTGGCCCTTCACCATCATGCTCGTCGTCATCAACGTCGGAGGCGTCATCTACGCCGTCGCGTCCGCATGGCTCACCGAGCGCAGCCTGCTCCTCGTAGCCGCTGCGCTCTGTGCGGGTTCCCTGGCCATCAGTGCCTTTGTCCACGACATTGTGACACTTGTCCTCTTCCTCGGAATTGTCTATGGTGAGCGTTGCGATTGGTTAGACGGTGGCTAGTGATGCTCTATATTTTAGGTTCTTTTTTTTCCCCTGAACTGCGTAAGCAAGTATATAGAGGAAAAGTCAAATTAATTGAACGAAACATTAGACGGCAAAGAGATGAGCTGCTTTAAAGAGGGTTCTAATGACTCCGCTGTAAAGCGGAAAAGGGGGGGGGGGGGCATTTCGCCAGTGCAGTATAGCCAGTACCGATTCGCTGGTGAGTCTCTCCCGGCGGTCAAAATAGTAGCAAGATGGATTTCGAGTTCCCGCGACCGGCTCTGTAGGGAAAACGCACCTAGCTATTCAGGCTTATTCCACTCAATAGACGTAAGCCTTGATTTTTTTTTCTTAATATTTACGTGACACGATCTCACCAGAAATAAATTTCCACGCCGCTCCTAATGAACACCGGTTAGTTTCTTTCTACTTACATTTCATTTTCGCGTCTCTTCACCCTTTTACTGTGTGCAGAAAAAAAAAATCAAGCTTTAATTTTTTGAAGCAAAGACGCACTTACCAGCCGAATTTGCCTGGAACACCTTAAATCTGTAGTTTCTGGTCCCCACAGAGCCGGTCACGTGAGCTCAAACTCCCTCTTGGGGCCATTTTTCTCGCCGTAAGAGATACCCGTATTCACACCGGCAAACCGGCTCTAAGAAAAAGGGGGTGTACACGGGTACTCCCCTTTTCTCATATGTAACTCCCCAAAACTACATTTCGTCGTTCTGTCCACTGACATCGAGCTGACGATATCAACTTTTACGAGGGGCTTGGAAGTCGACCGATACAACTTATTAAAATAGCTAATGTACTCATTAAAGGCTACATTAAGACAATCAAGGTTTTTTCGGCCCGGCTACAAAATCTCAGTAATTTTTTTTTAGTCTTTGATACCCACATTAGCTATTTGGTACGTTATATCCAGCAGCTGTCAAGCCGCTTGTAAAAGTTGGTATCGCCAGCTCGAAGTCAGTGAACATAACGACAAAATGTAGTTTTGGGGAGTTACATATGGGACAAGGAAAGTACCAGTGTACACCCCCTTTTTCTTAGAGTGCAGGGGTCTTCACAATGTGCGTCCCATAGTTGGGAGGATACGGAGGGACACACGCAGTTAGAACCCACGATTCCCGAGTTTCTGGGCGCAAGGTTTGGCCTTGATCCACGTGCTTTGAGCTGTTGTGCACATGATGGGCCACAAGTCCCCACCGGTCGTGAGTGAGCTTACGATGGCGAAATTTAGAATAGATGCAACCCCCAACAATAAAGCAACAACGTACTGCCGATCTCAAGAAATGCAACATGCATGCCGGTAATCTGCACAGATGTAGCACAATAACCAAACAAAGAAAAGTTGTACGACAAAAGTTGACGGTGTAAATTGAGACAAGCATATCAACAAACAAAAATTAAAATAAACGATCGCGTAAAAACCTGAAAGTTGTGAAGCTCTCACTGCAGTTGACGTGCTTGCTGACAACGTAAGAAACTCAAGGCGTGGGGAGTCCTGATTATCTTAATACCACTGCGTAGCCAATGACATTGAGGCACTACTACAGGGCGTTTCAAATGGCGGCCAGGCTCTTTAAATCGACCGCAAAAATCGGTTTCTTAGCCTAAGGCGCTACGATTTTGTGCAGGTTGCCACAGGTAATGCATTTTTTTTTTATAAAATCTGCAAGGAGCGAATTTACCTGAGGAAAAAGTAAAGAAAAGAAAAAGGCTAACTCCTATAGAAACGCAGCGATGACACCGGTCTTCAAACAATAGAGCGCCGTTTGGCACGGGAAACAAGAGATGGCGCAAGCGGTCGCGACGCCAACTGCGCCGCCAACGAACGAGCACACGGCGCCGAGAGCCGGCGTCAAATAACAGACTATCTTTTAGACTCAAAAGCGGCGCGCAGGCGGCGACAGTAGGAAAAACCAAAAACCGCTGCGGTAACAACAAGGAACTGCAAAGAAGACGACATAACTACCCCGAAAAAAAAAAAAAAAAACAGTCACAATTACCCGACCAACTATTTTTTTAATCAATTATGTGTTCATTCGGTGCGTTTTATTAGTAAGGATTATAAAATGGTGCATAGGCAGCTGGCATCGAAAAACCTCGCGTCGCTTTTGAGCCGAAAATATCGACTGCTAATGACGCCGGCTCGCGGCACCGTATGCTCGTTCGTTGGCGGCAGTTGGCGTCGCGACCGCTTGCGCCATCTCTTGTCTCCCGTGCCAAACGGCGCCCTATTGTTTGAAGACCGGTGGCTTCGCTGCATTTCCATAGGAGTTAAGCCTTTTTCTTTTTTTTACTTTTTCCTGCGGTAGGTTCGTTCTTTGCAAACTTTATAGAAACAATTCACCACCTATGGGCAGCGCTGCACAAAATCGTAGCGCGATAGGTTAAGAAACCGATTTTTGCGGTCGATTTAAGGAGTCTGGCCGCTATGTGAGACACTCTGTAGAAAAGAAGGCCGAAGGACGAATCAGAAAACAAGAAATGTGAACGTAAGAAGACGCACCTTGCGTTTCTTCAGCTGTCAGCGTCTATAGACCTTTCCAAAAACGAGCTTTTGGCCGGTGCCATTGTGAGCGTTCGTGCGTATGGCGCGTGCTTTGCTCGCTTTCCGAAGCGACGAACACGCACGTGCTGGGCTGTGAAGATCGCACGCTGGACTGTGATTTTGTAAACATTGGAAAGGTCTATACTACAGCGATTATTCATTGGCGGCCATAGCTGAGTTTGTGGTTGCTGAGCGCGAGCTGACGGCGGCTTTCCTCGGCGCTTCTGTCAAGTGCAGTCCACACCATCAGGATTGTCACCATTAGCACTCGATAAGTACAAGCTCCTTCGAGGCATACGTTGTGCACAATGCACTCAAACATGGCTTCCAGTGAATGCCTCCTATATTAGGCTTAAAGCGGAAGCCCTTTGTCCTGATTGATTCGCCCTTACTTCTAATTAGCCGCGGGAATTCTAAAAATGAGCGCACCGCGATGTACGGTAAAACTATATAGTTCCGTTGTTTTCCGGGTTTTTTTTTTTCAATAGCTCCGAAAAAAATCCGAGAAACACTCGCCGGCAGGTTTTTTGAACAATTCAAATTTATCCGAAACATTCAGAATTTAGAGGTAACAACGACAAAAAAAAAAAGACGGTGTTTTCCAAATAAACTTTATAAGAGCACAGGGTCAGTGGTCCTGAGGAAATGTCACTTCAGTTTTCTTTGAAATCTCGTACTGACAAAAGGAGTATGCCTTTCAGCTCGTCAAGGTCCCTTCAGGATAACGGGTCATGGTACCCAGATTCCATTTATTTCGTTTATAAATTTTTAATTTTTTATTAATTTTTTTTAGATGGAAACACAGTAAACCCCATTATAAATTTCAGAAAATTGTGAATCAAACAAAAACAAACTCCGATAAACCTCGAATATTCAGCGAAAAATAGGCTCCGAAAAACACCCTTCGAATTTCCCGAAAAATGAACTCCGAAAACAAGAAATACGCGGAGGGCAGTAACATAGAAACAGACGTAATAATTTTGACACCGCAAATACGAGCGTTCGCTTTCAGGTCTTGGCGTGGCGTCAACTTCCATCGTTCCTACGATCCTTCTGCTGCAGCACTTTGGCAAGTACAGGGCCACGGCTTTGGCGCTGATCAGCGGGTCAGTCGACATATCGGGCATGGTCACGCCTTCACTAGTCCAGTTACTCGTGGACAGGTACAACTTCTCCGGATGCCTCCTGATTATGGCCGGCCTTTCCCTCAACCTGTTCATCGCCTGTATATTTCTTAGACGGCCCTCTTGGATCGAAGACAAGAATGACCCGCATCACACAACCGCGTCAGAAAGATTGTTAACCTCGGGGATAGATGGCACCGACATGATCTTAAAAGCAGACTCACATACATCGACAAAGATCCCGGCAGAAGATATCAACAGGGGAAGGGAGGACGACGATCCACCGTTAAGAACGACAAAGGCCCCTCACAAATTCAATGGGGGCATCTTGCGTTCGTGGTTCGTAAGTACGGTGTCCCTAGCGACGGTGCATCGGGGATCGGCGACGAGAAGCGTCGATGGAGCGGCGAAATTCGGCTCGCAAAAGATGTTACATCGAAAAAGGGACTTTAACAGTCACGGTTCAACGCTGGAGCTGGACACTGGAAGCTTAATTGCCGAACGTTCTAGTCAGCTGGGTGACGGCGCGGTTGTCAAGAGCAAAACTGAGACCAGACTGGAGGCACCATCGCAAGGCGACGTGGCAAGGCCCGATAAAAGAACCACTCTGGATGAAATTGAGGAACGTGGTTTCTTAAAGGACACCACCGAAAGATCTCTTACTGTGTCCGACGGTGGCATTAGCAAGACTGGTTTCTTGCAGAAGCTTAGGTCGGTGTCTAGCGTGTACACCTGGACTGTGTGCGTGTCCAAGGGCGCTTCCAACTTCTCGTCGTACACGTTCGCTCTCGTCGCCGTCGATTACGCCCATGACGTCGGTGTGCTAGGCCAGAAGGCGGCCCTGCTGCCAGCTCTCTTCTCATCGGGATGTCTCGTGGCGACCCTAGTGACCGGTCCTGCCGTTGACCGAAACTTGGTTTCCAGGTAAGATTCGGTGTATGCACCGCCGAAACGCGAATTTTAGTAAATTCTAATCAGAAAGAAATATCACCACTTAAACCCAAACTGAACGAAATATTCGAGATACTCAGGCTTACTCTACACGGCACGAAATCTATTATTTCTAAGTTCAAAATAGCTATTGAGAAAACAACAAGCGAAGGTTATGCTAAAAGCGACATTCAAATGTTTTCGCGCTTTCCAGTCCGAAGACGTCACATGCTATATGAATTGCACGTGGAGCGGGCAGTAAAAAAAAAAAAAACAGTATTTCGCACGCTTCTTTTTGTCTTGCTGGCGCGAGCTTTTCCAGCATTCATTCCACATCATCAACCCTCTCGTTACTTGTCGAGAACAGTCTGTACTGCCCCCATATTATAACATTTGACAGCGTTTTCAGTGTTGCCAGTTCTCAGCCTGTTAGATAAATATGAAAATTCAATACCTTCGCGAGAGAAATTATTGTGACTTGTAATTTGGGTAACTAGTTCAGATATGTGTATTAATACGTTGAACCACTTCCGTTGGCTGCTTTCCGAAAGGAAGGTATGGTTGTAGAAGGGTGGTGAGCTGGGCTCGTGTTAAGCATTATACATGGTTAAAGTCAGCGAACAAAGTGAGGAAACTGTAGAAGAATACAGCAGACAGGAAAGACGCTGAGCTCACAACTCAATATTTGATCCAGAAGAGGAGAAGAAAGAAGATGACATATAACCAACAGGCACGTGATCATGGCACGAGAACTCTAGATCTTTATCTCCAGAGCTTTATCCCAATTCCAGAATTGGGATAACCAATTCTGGTTATCCCAATTGAACAGAATTCTAGTGCTCTATCTCAATTGTACGTTCATAGGATGGCACAACGAAGTTTTTACGGGCGAAGCTCCTTAGGGTCTAGCCTTGTCCGTCTGTCCGTCCGTCCGTCCGTCCGTGCTCACACCGATTGCCATCCCATCTGTCTTCTTAAAAAAGAAAAAAAAAATGTTTGCACACTCGACAGGATTCGAACCTGTGCGGGGAGACCCCAATGGATTTCTAGTCCATCGCCTTAACCACTCGGCCACGACTGCGGGACGAGTAGGGGACTCTGAGATGCGGTAGTAACTCAAGAGCTGGGGATGTCATGAATGAAACGTTGCATGTAGCCACTCAACGTGAGAGGGCGCTGCGGTCAAATGCGTACATAATCGCGTTAAACTTTGCATGCATTGGCTCAACGTTTATAGACGAGAGGGCGCTGCGGTCAAATGCTCAACTGCGTATAACCACGTTCCATACCACACATTCTCTTTCTGACATGGACCGTTGACTTAAGCGGTGAAGATGCCTTCCCACGGCTTCTAGCGGATCCAAGCTGATCCTCTAGAAGAACCACTGGCTCTGCATTTCACCGACCATAAAGCAGTAATAATGAAGTCGAAACGCAACCCGGAACTCAGCACTACCTACGAGCAATAAAAAAAGTCGGCACCATCAGCACTACCTATGAACAATAAAATCAGTATCATCAGCACCACCAGAGCTTCGCCCCAATCAACATTATTCACCACGTGGAGATGCGGTCATTTTTTCTCCAAGGCTCTGGAGTATGCGTAGGGTCGTCAGTAGCGCCTGTCCTCAGTGATATTTTTGCCGGAGTTGATTGTGCCATTGAACATGCTCTTGGACCTAATGTGAAAAAAGTGTTCCGCTATGTTGATGACTTTCTACATTTGCTTGACAATCACCTGGGAAACGATCTAGTCACCAGTGTTATGGACGTTGTTGTAAGTGTGGCTTTGGTCTTAGATTCCCCTATGAAGAGCCCAAGCAAGGTGTCTTGCAATTTCTGGACCTATCGCTTCCACTTCACACTAACCATTTATGCTGGTCCTTCTCGCCACGCTCAAAAAAGGGCATATTACATTACTCTTCAGCGCACTCAAAAGTGTTAAAAGGGGTATAGCTCTTTCACGTCTATAGAATCAGCCGTAAAAAAGTCATGTTCACATAACATTAATGACAGCTTCAAGGCTCAGATCGAGAGACTCCGGTCATCCGGGTTCCCGTGGCAGGTGTTGAATGAGGTTGTACGATCCTTGGTTGAAAAAGTAAAGGGGAAGAAGGGAGTAAGCGCAATGCTGAGAAAAAAACGGGTGGTAGTTGTCCCATACCTGCACAAGGTATCGCACAACTTAAAACAAATCGCCCAAAGATCTCAAGTTCCAGTTGTTTTTTCAGCCCCTTAAAAAATGGCCCAGATGTGTTCCGAGGTGCACTTAAATTTGGACAAAGTGTCTCGAACGAAATGTAAAAAAGAAACATGCTATACAATTTGTGCCTTGTACTCGCGTGTGGTATACAGCATTCCCTTAACATGCGGTAGAACGTACGTGGGACAGACAGGAAGATGTATGAATGAAAGGCTGCGTGAACATAATTATAATGTAATTAAATGCAAAGGTGCAAGCGAGGTGAGGTCGACAATAGGGGGACACTTGCATCTGCACTGTCAATCCTGTACTTGTTCTTCTAATCTGGTCAGCACTGCTATCATAATTCGATATAAGGAAAAACTATCCAGAGAAATTTACGAGGCGTATATCATACAAGGTCTGGGGGAACACTGTGTGAGCCATCCTTCTGTCACTTTATCTGAAAAGGAGAGAGAGAGAGAGAGAGAGAGAAAAAAAAAAACTTTTAATAAACAATTAGTTTGGCTCTTCCAAGGCGAGAGGAGCCCTCATTCCAGGGCCCCTGAAGCTGTCGCTGCGGTTCGGGCCCGTGAGACCAGATTACGCTGGTCGTCCGGATCCCAGCTGGACAGCGCAGCTTCCCACGGCTCGGCGTTTGGGTTGGAAAACGGGGGGGGGGGGGGCAGCCTGAATCCTGGGGCATGCCCACGTGATGTGATATAATGAAGCCTTTTCGGTGCACAGGGGACATTTGTTTGTGGGGTATACTGTAAGGTACATGGCATGAAACAGGCTGAGGTGGGGGAAAGTATTTATTTGTAACATGCGCCAACCTACAGCGTCCTCCCTCGTTAGAGATTTGTGCAACGGAGGAAGGGTGCGGCGACTCAATCGGAGATGTTGAAGGATGTCACGATAGGTAAGGGGGATCGGGATGGGGACCAGGGATGGGTCTTCCTACGGTGGCGGGGCCCGGAGGGTTAAAGCTCGGGCTGACGCGTGTGCGCGTTCGTTCCCGCTGAGGGAATTATGCCCCGGTGTCCATATTAACGATACTGTAGGGAGTTGTTCAGGGGGGTGATAAGTTAAAATTCCATGAGCAAATCTGGAGAGGCGACCGTTGCCAAAACTACGGCAAGCCGCCTGCGAGTCAGTACTTATTGAAAGAGATGTGATAGCTGGGGTGGACGTGATAGCGAGCACTATCGCCGCTTCTTCTGCCTCGAGGGAGGAGGGGGGGGGGGGGGAGGTAGGAAGGGTCGCGGTGGTCACTTCCCGCATGTCTTCGTTGATTACGCTGACGGCCATGGCCAGTCGACCCGGGTAACTGGCGGCGTCAGTGTACCTGACGTGGCGGGTATATTGCAGTTTCTTCTGAAAAGCGCGGGCGCGAGAGCGTGTCGTCTCCCCTGATGGAACTCGGGGTGCATGTTTTTGGGTATTGGGGCAACAGAAATTTTGGTGCGATAAACAGCAGTGAGGGGAATCGTTTTCACTGTGGCCCAAGGTTTGAATCGGATAGCCCAGACGAGTTAGAACCTGCCTGCCTGCAGGCGTTAGCTTGAGACGTTCGCGTTGACCAGTCTTGTACACGTTACTAAAAAAAGTAATCGATTACAATTACTATTACTCTTGGCTAAAAAGTATTCGATTAGATTACTTGATTACTCGACGGCAAAAGTAATTGGACATTACTTAAAGAAGTTACCGTTACTTTTCCGATTACTTTATTGTGTGAAGACACATCTTTAGCGCTCATAACAATGAACTACTTTCAACCTATATTTCACATTTGCACAAGTATTGAAGAATAAAAACTGGTTCCCTCTTCGTGGTCGTTGCACCTTCACAATGCGCACACAAGCATAGAATTCGTTTAAAGAAGTTTAATGATTTAGGCGTTCGCCAGTGTGTGTGTGTGGGGGGGGGGGGGGGGGGGGGCGGAGGGGGTTCTAGATCTTGTTAAGCTTGAGCAAGGGTTGTCGCTCAAAGTTTGCGTCGCTCATTCTATTATTCACATGTGGATGAGCTCGCATGTTATACAAAAGAGCAGCAGCTCCAGGATTTGAAACGGATCATGTGTAGTATTCATTAGCGGAAGAGATCGCCCCGACCACTTCTCAACTCGAAACATTGCTTGTCACAAAGACCACGTAGCGGAAATGGGGAAATATTTCAACTGGCTTTGTTATATTTTGCATCCGCTTTAGGCATTCTTCGGTTCTGGTTCTCCTACGGGCTGCGAGTAGGTACCCTAAGCAGGATTTTTTTTAATTTTTTTTATTTCTGAGTGTGTGTGTGTGCGTGAGGGGGCTAGTTTGAACGAAGGACTTACAAAGCTACATTCTGCACCCTCAAGCTTCGCCCTGAATGGCCTTTGTCACGCACTGTGGCTTCCCTGGGGCTTCCCACTCCCAGTCCTAGCTCGAAAAAAAAAACCGGACATTCCACAGAAACTGTACATAGAAAGGGATTGACCTCATTTCCTACAGCTCCGCAAAAATCTTTCTTTTTTCCGTTCGAAAAAAAAAGGCAAATTTCATTTTTCTCATTTCAGAAAAAAAAAAATGCGTGTGCCGGGGGGGGGGGGGGGGGGGGGGGGCGGGGGTGTCCCGTGGAAAGATAGTAAAGGTTACAAGTAATTTTATTACTTCAAAAAGTAATTAGATTACTCTTGTGATTACTGCCTAATAAAAGTAATCAACTGATTACAAAATTACTTCAAAAAGTAATCGATTACAAGTAATTTGATTACTTGTAATGCGTACGGTACAAGTCTGGCGTTGACCTATGAGGTGTGCTTCAATGTGCTCTTCAACGGTATTGTGAATGCCGAGTTGTGTCGATGTGCCGGGTGGAAGACCGAGGGCTTGTTTATAAGACCGGTGAATTAGTACTTCGAGTTTTTCTCTTTCCCGAGGCTTGAGGGTCAGATAGGGGACAGAGTAGGTTACACGGCTAGTGATGAGTGCCTGGATGAGAAGGGTAGCGTCTTCCTCTTTCAGGCCGTGTCGTCTGTTGGCAATTCGTCCCATCATACGAAAGACTTGATTCGTGGTATGCGTGAGACGTTAAAGCGCGTGTGATCCTCCGCCGTCTTGCTGGAGAAAGAGGCCGAGAATCCTAATGCACGTCACTTGCGGAATGACTTGATTCTCGAGTGTGAGAGTAAGCTGTGGCGGGTCATAGGGAATGTTCCTGCATTTCTTCTTTACAGTGAGCAGTTGCGACTTTTCAGGTGCAGATTGAAGACCACCACCACGTGCATACCGTTGAACCACGTCGGTCGCGCGCTGTAAGGCATCTTGGATCTCCCCGTCAGAGCCGGAGGTGGCCCAGATAGTAATTTAATCGGCGTAGAGGGCGTGATAGACCCCTCTATTTCCGCGAGTTGGGCAGGGAGCTTCATCATCGCCACGTTAAACAACATAGGCGACAGAACCGCTCCTTGTGGCGTTCCCCTGTTGGGAGTGGGAAGAGGTTGGGTCTGAAGGTCGCTAATGCCGATCGTGGCGGTGCGGTTTTGTACAAATGCTTGAATGTAAGCATAGGTTCGTTGACCACAGTTTAGATCACTGAGATTGGTAGGTATGATGTCGTGACTCACATTGTCAAATGCCCCCTTCAGATCCAGCGTCACGATGGCTCTAGTGCTGTGAGCGGAGACTTGTTGATTGATATCCTCGTGTAGTAGAGGAGGATGTCTTGCGTACTGAGGTGCGGACGAAAGCCGAAGATTGTCGGTGGTAAGAGGTTGTTGTTCTCGATGTATGGCTGGAGCCGGTTGAGTATCACGTGCTCAAATAGCTTCGCGATACATGAAGTATAGGCCTCACGTTCTCTGATTTAGGTGGTTTGCCGGTCTTGGGGATCAGGATGATATCGGCATGTTTCCACGCTGCCGGTAATGTGCCTTCCTCCCAGTGCTGATTAAAAAAATTGGTGAGTGCTTGGATGGAAGGGTCGTCTATGTTTGGAATGATATGGTTTGTAATCTTGTCCGCACCGGGGGTGGTATTCCGGCTAAGAGCCTGGATGGCTTGATTCACTTCGGCCAAAGTGATGGGATTATCAACGCCCGCGTTGGTGGCACCACGGTATTCCATGGGCTGAGAGGGCGGATGTTGTTGCCCTATGTACTTTTCCCACAGAGCGTCGAGAATGTCCTTGTTTGTCCCTGGATATTGGTGTAGGAGTTTTGTGATGATATGCCGCGTGGCTGACTTGCTCTTGGTGGGGTCAAGCAGGTGGCGCAGCAGGGACCAGGCTTTGGCGGTGCCCAGGGTGCCCTGAAGGCTGTTGCAGAGCTGTTGACAGTTCTGTTGCATGAGGTCCACAGCGTAATGAGCGGTCTCCTTTGAGAGCCTTGCTATGCGAATCTTGAGGGTCCTGTTGTGCTTCTGCCGACGCCATCGCTTGATCAAGCTTCGTCGAGCTTCCCACAGATGAAGTAAGGGGGGGTCAACGGCTTGTCGTTCTTCGGTTAACATATCTTTGGCATATGCGGAGACGTCGTGTTGTAGAGTGCTCACCGATTCGTCGAAGGAAGTGATCTCCGGAGTGGAAGTGGTTTCTCTCTGCTTACGAAACTCGTCCCCATTAACGAGCCGTGTCTTGTTGATGTAGGAGTTCTTGCGAATGAGGGGGATCGTAGTGATGAGAATGCAGTGGTCACTTCCGAGCGTTTCCTCGGTGTTGCATAATTCAGCATCTGCGAGCCTCTTGGTCATTGTCGATTCGGGGCACGTGTCACGCGACACACTGTTGCCAATCCTGGTAGGGCAGGCAGGTTCTGTGTGAACTGTGAGGCCCTGTTGATGGATGGGCTCCCACAATATATTGCCTTTCACGGTCGCCTTGCCGTCCCCCAAGCTGGGTGCGCTGCGTTAAAGTCGCCCAGGACGACGACCCCGTTCTGCTTAGGCTAGTTTGAAAGTCGCGGTGAGCAGGTAGGAAAAATTCTGCTGTCGTCGACTTGGTGGACTGTAGACATTAAGCACGCAAATACTCATCTGACCCCTTTTTGCAGGCAGGATCACGATAAGGTTATGATCGATGTTACTGCCATAAATATGGTGCAGAACAATGGTGAGTGATTTGGCAGTGAGTGTGGCGACTCTACTATCGGCGGAGGTTGTATGACTGTTAAGCCAGATTGGGATGGGACCGATCCGGTTTCTTAAATTGCTGTGGCATCAGGGGGGGTTTCAGCACCGCATATATGTATTGACGAAGAGAGGCATATGTTTTTGTTTGTACATGCGACAATTCCATTGCCAGATGGTTAGGTTGTGGGAAGTTTGTTAGGCATGACTAATCATCATGACCGGGTGTATGAGTAGGAAGGGAGGGGGATTCTAGGTTGGTTACTGGTTTTGCTTTTTGCGGTTTGCGTGTTCGGTATCTTCAGCCGTAATGAGAGTATGAAGGTGCTGGAGGGCCTGTTTCATTTCTTGCAGCTGTTGTTGGGACTGCTGTTGGGACAGTTGCGTTTGCTGCTGGATCTGAATTATTTGCTGTTGCATTTGTTGTTGTGACTGTACGAGTGTTTCTCCTAGTCCTGTTTCTATTCGCGAGGGCGTGGGGGCAGTGGGTTCCGGAATCACAGCCACTTCATCGGAAGCTGACCCTGGGGAGGGTGTTTTTTCCCCGGTTGTGGTTTGGATACGGGTATGACCTGGGGGGGGGGGGGGGGGGGGGGGGGGTCTGGGGGTGGTGAGGATCTTGAGGGTGTGAGGAGTGTTCGGAGTTGCCTATTGTCCTCTCTAAGTTGCCGACTCTCCTCTTTAAGTTGTTGATTCTCTGCCCTTAGTTCCTTTAACTGGTTAAAAATTTCGGTTTGTTTCTGGCTAACATCCGGCGCGCAAGACGAAGAGGGAATTGTCTGCTCTTTTTGGTTGTTTTGTGGGAATAGCCGCGCTGCCCAGCTCACCGTGTTGTTGTCTGGTGGTTGACGGAGTGCCGTTGGTGTCTTGTCGCATTGTGGGTTGCTTGATCGTGATCTAGAATCGGACCTTGGTCTCGAGGAAGACCGTTGCCTCGGTCCTGTCCTTTGTGGCCCTCTGGAGCGGGAGCGTGACCGGGAGTTGACGCGAGTGTCCTTTCGTCTTCGGCGGTGGTTCGAGACAGATGTTGGTGTTCGGTGAGTCAGCTTTTTAGGGCACTCCTTGGATCCCGTAGGGTGGGCGCCTGTGCAGAGCGCACATTGGGGCGTACACTCGTGGCCTTTCGTAGGGTTGGAAACGCCACACGTCACGCACTTAACAGTGTCCGGGTTTGGGCACACATCGGCGCGATGACCGATCTCGTGGCATATGTAGCAGGCGTGACGGGTAGGTAGATACCAACTGCATGGAAGTGCTGCGTGCTCGAAGATGACGTATTTCGGTAATTGCTTGCCGGTGAAAGTAATAAGAGCTGTCGATGTTTTTCCGATCATTCGGGCTGAAAGAATTTCATAGCCCGGCGAGTAGAGATTGTCAATTAGTTCTTGGCCAGTGGTGCAGGGCGGGATGCCACGCACCACGCCGCGAGCCGAGTCGTCGGGGGCGGCGATATACGCGGTAACTTCATATTCGTTGTCACCAAAACGCAGGGTTGGAATGTCTCTAATGTGTCGGGCCAGGTCTTAACTCGGGGTGCTTGCGATGGCGATATTTTGTATTCTGTCCATGCGCGGACTTGGAATGTTGTCGAGTTTGGTCGGTCGCGGGTATGTTGCTGAGCTTTCTCCGCGATGGCGCGAGAGAGGTGGATAGTCTCGAGTTTGGCAAGATGCAAGGCTCCTCGCGGGCAAATATTGATTTTGAAATCGTCTCGAGGGAGCAGAGAAAGTCTTGGTTGTCTAGTTAGGGCCCTCTGTGGCGTCGGTTGAGAGCCTGAGATTGTGGCCTCGGTATTTGGTGGCTTGACCTTTTTGAATCTTCACCTGCGCATTTCTACCCAGCCGTCTCGTTCGGGTTGGTCTTCTTGGAGGGGGATGCCCGTAGCATCGCTTGCCTCCATGGCCGTTGCCATGCTTGGGTTGTGAGCCGGAGGCGGCGTGGGGCGAAGATCCACGGGGATAAGCCTAGCGCAGGAGCACCGGGTAAAATGCTGCGTACCTGGTTATGCTTGGCGTTGCGGCCGTCGCTTGGGAACTTCGAGAAGTGATATTTCTGAGGAAAATTCACTCACGCGCTGGATGATGGTGTGCACTTGTTCCTTGCGACGAACTGCGTTGATTGAAACCAGAATTATTGTTGGATTATACACTTTGCCGGTGATTGCAATCTCTGAAAGCGGGAGCCCGTGAATGGCACATCAGCGCTTCGATGCGCTAAAACCATTGCCCCGCACCCTAGACTTCTCGTGCCATGAGTACGTGCCTGTTGGTTATATGTCATCTTTCTTCTTCTCTACTGGATGAAATATTGAGTTGTGAGTTCAGTGTCTTTCCTGTCTCCTGTATTATTCTACAGTTTCCTCACTTTGTTCGCCGACTTTAACCATGCATGTGTATACGGTATGGTTACCTGTGACTTGGGTTATCCATCCGGCGATCCCAATCGTCGGCGCCTAGGACTTTTAAAAGGATAGAATTTGCAATCCGTGTGACCTGCTCTTGTCGTCTTCTGTAGTCCGAGTTTCGGGGAAGTGTCCTAAATCTTGTCTAAACGTTAAACCTTCGAGGGTTAATATTTTTGCTAATATTCACAAAGTTGCACATAAGTAATTTGTTTTATTGAGGAGAGTTCAGCCTTCGTGGATCTACCACCTTGTACTCAGTACAAGGTGGAAGACAGAAGTGTTGTAAGTTGGGCGAGTTGGTATGATGACATGATGAACAAAACAGCGCACAAAAGGACGAGGACAGAGAAAAGGAACATGCAGGACACACAAGCGCTGACTCGCAACTGAATTTATACATAAAAGGAAGAAGAGGAGAACGATCTGAAAGACACGCGGGGCACGCAAGTGCGTATCACACGCGACACAACACCATTTAACTACATTTAACTACAATAATTGGACATTATCGAGACAAGACGACTCGCGAAATCTTGGAAGCACATAGCATCAACAGCCTGGGGGACTGCTGTGTTAGCCACCCATCAGTGACACTACTTCAAACCGAAACCTTGTTTTTAGATCGGACTATGGGGCAAAGACATTGTAGTTAAATGGTGTTGTGTCGCGTGTGATACGCACTGCGCGCCCCGCGTGTCTTTCAGATCGTTCTCCTCTTCTTCTTCCTTTTATGTATAAATTCAGTTGCGAGTGAGCGCTTGTGTGTCCTGCATGTTCCTTTTCTCTGTCCTCGTCCTTTTGTGCGCTGTTCTGTTCATCACGTGGAAGACAGTTTTCTAAGGTCGGGAAATCGAGCCTGTGATTATGTAAGAAAGGTGAGGCATGAGTTGGATTGTGCAGAAGTGGTTTTGTTAGTGGGAAGTTTGGTATACTTCCGGTCAATTTGTTCAACGAAAATGCAGACAAGGTGGTTGACTTCCTTTTTCTTCCTTTCGAAGGATCGCTGAAGTCTTGTCGGTTGTCTATAACGAAACTTCTAAAAAAAGTGTAAGTTCCCGGCCGTAGTTAACAGGATTATAAGTGCTAGTGAGATTTCATTATGCGTAACGTTCCTGCTTAAGAACCACAAGGTTTATGTACCCCTGAGGGTGGTAGTTAACGAAAAAGGTTCTCGGCATAAAGTAGTCTCTGGTTTTATCCCAGGTCGTCTTAAGGGGGTGGATGGTTCGAGTCCTCTTTTGTTGAAGAATGTTGACCAATTACTGACTGATATTTAACCGTTTCACTGTAAGCATTTAAAGGTGTTCTCTTTGGATATTCAGGATTTTTGTATTTTTTAGATCACGGTATTTTTCTTCAGAAACTGAGAGAGTTCCATAAAGAAAATTCGGTGCTGTTTCAGTCGCAGTCGGGTATTGCTGGCGGAAGTTTTCTAAATCTTGTTGATCTTTATTCAGTCTACCGCTACAAAGATTCAAGGGAAGTTGTGTTATCAAAAAGATGGGATCTGCATCGGTTCCCGGATAGCTTATGTCTTGTCTGAAATATATCTATGTGTTATCGACATCAATGTGACTGAGTTACGCAGTTTTCTGCAAGTGTTGTGCTGACTCGTAGGTACGTAGCCGATATCTTGGAGTGTTCTTTGGATATTGAAATGGGTGATCTTCTTAAGGCCCGGTTTTTGCAAGCGGCTTTAGAGTTATTATTTTCAGTGGAAGAGGCCCAGGGCGAACATCTACGGTTTCTAGGCATCAGGTTTTTTGTTCAGTTTTGTCCTTGCTGGGAGTTTGAAAAGTAGGTCTCTAGACCCCTTTTGTATGGGTTCAGTTGCAGCTCGAAAATTGTAAAGCACGGTATGGTCAAATTCGTGCTGTTGAACTCGCTAAAATTATCTTGTTTGCACCATCTGGGTCCTGGGTTAGAAAAACAGCAACGCAGGTGGTTCTTGGCTGGTTATGGCAGTTATTTTGTATCTTCTATTATGCTTCGGTTGTTAACACGCTGTGATGTCGGGAGAGCTGAAGGAATGAATAAGAACAAACTGGTTTGCCTTCCGTATTTTCATGATGTGTCCCATGTCACAAGCTTTGGTGGAAGAAACGCCAGCCCATCCAACATCCCGCGCAGCTTTCTGAATTGGTCGTCAGTCTTGTGGTTGTACTCGCAACTCAATGGTTTGTATATTACAATTTGCTTCAGTTTCCATTTGACTTAACCTTGAGATAATCCTGGATTTTAAATATATTTACGACGCACAATGAGGAAAAAATTTCATTTTCTTAGCCATTCACTTTAAGTATTACTCTGAACCTCAAGAAAACAACGTTGCTCGTTTTGCTATTTTTCAGCACATTGTTTTCGGATGCCCAACAGCATTCGAGAGTTAAGACAACCCTGAGACTGGGGAAAACAAGATGGACAAACACGACGAAATTTAAGATTTCCTCGTGTTTGTCCTTCTTGTTTTCCCAAGTCTCAGGCTTGTCTTAAATCATGAACGTAAACCAGCTCGCCTGCGCCCTATCATTCATTTCAGCATTCGAGTTAGGCTAAAGTGACAAGGCGAACTGTCACTGCAATTAATATCTAGGAAACGTGATGGCGCTACATTTTTCTTACCAGAACGTCCCCTTTGACAATGGCAGAATGGTTTTTGTTGGCTTACCTTTCTTTGCATGCTTTAGCAGAGGGGAAAAAGCAGCTTTCTAAAAATGGTGCACAGTCCATCGCTTATGCACTTTAGCCCAACCCGTGTTTTTCCCGGGTAGCCAAAAAGAAAGAAAAAAAAGAGGTGAGCTTTTGTCCGTGTTTGTGAAAAAACGAATGAGCTTTTGTCCAGTTACCCTTTTGGACAAAGAGAAAAAATGTTTTGCCGAATACTTAAGTTTACATATCCAATTCAAAACACATTGCATCCAGTAGCTGAGCTAAGAAGAAGGAAAAAGTGTACTATAGAAATAATACACAAGGACATATATAAAATAATGTGTCTATAATATTTTACATATTCAGCACTACAAGAAAAGCGTTGTTTCATAACACGCCATCATACGCACAAAAAGAAATGGACGTTCGTGTTTATACAGCGTAAAGTCGGTCTGCCTTTGAGAAGGTGCGACAGTGATTTACGCTGTAAATTAGAAATTTTGCCAGTGCAGTGCAACCGCTAGCCTGGAGCCTTTAACGTGCATCACGCAGTAGTGATACACGACCGCGTGCACGCCAACATAAATATGTAGTATGGGCATGATACTGTCTTATTTATCATGT
Organism: Ixodes persulcatus; assembly: GCA_013358835.2. Taxonomy (NCBI): domain Eukaryota; kingdom Metazoa; phylum Arthropoda; class Arachnida; order Ixodida; family Ixodidae; genus Ixodes; species Ixodes persulcatus. The sequence continues at coordinate 171,674 of JABSTQ010009285.1, forward strand.
ACATGCGTTTTCTTGCAGTGCCATTGCGCCTCTACTACTATACTTTTACTAAAGCCACAATGCAGCCGACGCTACGACCTGATACGACTAATCAAGCAGTACGGCGATTTTTCGTGCATGTTATTACGATCTAGTCCAATGAAGCTCAGAGTGCATCACGACCTTGCGCTTTTAGTGTGTGCGCGTGTGTTTGTGTAGTGACTTCCAACCTCCAGCTTTGTAAGTGCTTTGACTTATGCGAAGAGGAGCCTAATAGCCGAGTGAGCGATACTAGATTTTAAATTCACTTTTGGGCTTCTCTCGTTGTTTTCTAAAATATATCACAAAAGCATTAAATACATTAGGATGTACATTACACGTGAGTTGAATAAGACTTCAGTGTATCAGTTAACTAAAATTTCAGAGCTCCCAAAGTGTCAACAAATCACTTGGGACCATTTTGTCCTGGACCATTTTGACTGGGAACATTTTGTCCGGAACCAGTTTGTCCAACACCCGTTGTGTGCTTATTTAGGGTTATGTTTTTTCAAAAAGAAATATTTAACTGAGTTCGGACCTTCGTGTCTGTCCGTCCCTTTTTTGCACCCTTGCTCCAGGGTTACCACGTCTATCCTTAACCAGCTCGCCTGTCTACTTGCTTTAACTTCAGTAACTACCAATATTTTGTACGAAGCCCGTGTGAAAAGGGTAAAAACATGGGCGAGCTGGTGAAGAACTTTCGTAGAAACCGGAGTCACGGAACGATAAAAAAACGAAAAAAAAACAACAACGTCTCAATTGAGACTTGATGTTTTTTTTTTTTATCAAAGGACTTTACAACTGTCCACCATTGCTTGATCACATACTCTCAGTATGTACTGGACACTAGGGTCGCGTCAGCATTCGGCGTGCACTCGGCTCAGCTCGTATTGGAAACGAGTGTGACGTCAGCGTTCGGCAAGGACTCGGATCCAATCACGTGCTTCGTCCCCAAGCAATGGCGATCGCCAATGTTGCTCGATGGACTTTTAAAAATGGTCTATGGCGCCAAGCTACCTTTTCTTCGTATTTCTATTTTAACACTGTTGCCTGGCTTATTTTAATTTTACTTTCCACAGTTAAGCGTTGTAGCCAACGGTACTCAACAAATATATTCTCCTTGCAGTATAATTTAAAGTAATTTAAAAACCTTTAAATGAAATACTTCTTTGATTTTCTAAAATTAAAGTAGTATGATAAGCTCGCAGTTATCAATGTGACTCAACCTATACAAGTGCGGTCAAACTCAAACACCTTTCAAGGTTATGAGTTCGGTGTCCCACACGTGCAAGCACGAGCAGTATGTGCGTTAAAGGGTAAAGCCCGGTTCAGACAGTTGCGTTTGACTGCGTTTGACTGCGTTGCGGCAGCGAGAAACCAGGACATCCCTGCTGCTTATATCGCGTGCCAAGATGATTCCTTGAATTGGATTTCACGCTTCTTACGAAGCACGGATGTGCCGGTGACTCGCTTTCGGTTCTCGACGCAACGCAGTCAAACGCACTCAAACGCAAGTGTCAGAACCGGCCTTAACTCCGGTCAAAAGTCGAACCAAAATAAGTTACTGATATCAAACTACGGAGACTAAACACGAGCACTTTCAAAATATTGCACTAATTAAACCGCGATTCACTAAAACCGATATTAAAAATGCTACCACCAGCTTTTCAACGGGCATTCAGCGAGTCCTTTTGTCAAGCAATCTTGTTCCCCGATGTTATTTTCGTATTGAAGGAGTCTACTTGTTCGTACTGCAACTTTTTTCGTACTGTTTTCTTTTTCTGCGTTTTTAGCCGTCTTATTGGATGATTTCTGCTTGTTAAGTTATGTTTTAGCGTTCGTAGTTTGTAAGTGCTCCTCGGCAATCGCGCACGAAGATTATTGACTCCCAGCTCGCTCAAGCGCATCATGGTGCTGAAGGTGTATTAACTATCAGCCATAGTTTAGTCCGTTCCTGCTCAGCTTACGATTAGCTTACACATCGCTTTTGCAACGTGCATCGGACACCACCAAGATTACGGCTCTCTTCAAAAGATAAGTGGAGGCTCGTTCTGAGCCTGCGTTCATCGTGGCGAACTCGTTTTTCGGCCGGCAACTTTATCGATGTCTGGTAATATTTGGTTCAGATATATCTACGAAACTAATCAGTAAAACAGCCGTAGCATCTTACTGGACTGAACAGAACTGCTCTTACCACTAGGCCGGTCGTGCGTTGTGTGGTACCGCGATACGAACTTTGCGTCACACGAAGGCCATGCAGCTGATCACAAGGTTTGCCGTCATGCTCGAGCCGGTGGTTTCGGTTTTGCCGTAGACCCCCGAAGCAAAACTTTGAGATATCTACAAAACTACGCAAAACACCGAAAAAAAAAAAAAAACTCGTAGTGCAGGGACATTTTTTTTTTCAATAGAAACAGCTCGAAACCATAAAATTGAGAAAATGTATCAGAGTAACTTTGGCACGTTTGCACGTGGTATACGTGCCAGGCTGGCCCCCACGATCAGAGAGATGGTGGCTGTCGGACTTCCCGTTTTCATGGACACTTGGGTCGGCTTGCTAGAACACCGTCTCAGCTGAGACTGGGTGAAAGAAAGCACTGCAAAGGCTGGGGCGCGCGAGCGTCTTGAGACGCAGCTTGAATCCCGCTCAGCTCATGCGCTGGCTTTGGCAGTGCTCTCTTTCACCCAGTCTCAGCTGAGACGCTGCTTCTAGCAAGCCGGCCTTGCTTTCTTTCTGGTCGCGCGGCTATGAAAGAATGCATAAAGTTCAAAGAGTGATCTGACTGACGACATTAGAGCATTCATTCATCGCTGGTTGAAGTGATAATTTGCCTTAATGTCGAGCATGTAATGGTGCCCCTCCCCTGATATTAAGGCATTCGGCATTGATGGTGAGCTTCGTCGTCCAAGCCGGGGCGCTGATATCCGTGAGCACGATAAGATCCTTTCTGTTCCTGGCCCTTGGCTCCTTCCTGGTGGGTCTGGGTCGCGGAGTGCGCTGCTTCCTGTTCCCGGTGTTGGTCTCGGACCACTGCCGTCTGGACGACATGCCCGCAGCCCTGTCCATCATGAACGCCGTCTGCAGCGCCGTCCTGTTCCTCAGGACGCCGCTCATCGGTACGTCCACTCCGGAATTCCGTCCCACCGCGTTCCTGAGGAACAAGCAGTCTTGTACACGTTACTAAAACAAAAGTAATCGATTACAATTACTATTACTCCTGGCTAAAAAGTATTCGATTAAATTACTTGATTACTCGACAGCAAAAGTAATTGGACATTACTTTAAGAAGTAACCGTTACTTTTCCGATTACTTTATTGTGTGAAGACTTACATCTTTAGCGCTCATAACAATGAACTACTTTTAACCTCGAAACCTTGCTTGTCACAAAGACCACGTAGGGGAAATACGGGATCTTGACGTGTATTTGAACTGGCTTTGTCATATTTTGCATCCGCTTTAGACATTCTTCGGTTCTGGTTTTCCTATGGGCTGCGAATAGGTACCGTAAGCAGGATTGTTTTTTTTTTTTTATTTCTGTGTGTGTGTGTGTGCGTGAGGGGCTAGTTTGAACGAAGAACTTACAAAGCTACATTCTTCTTCCTCAAACTTCGTCCTGAATGGCCTTTGTCATGCACTGGGGCTTTCCTGGGGCTTCTCGATCCCAGTCCCTAGAGTGCCTCAATGTCCTTCTGTTTAGGGTGATGCCATCGTTTGTAGTACCCGATGCCGACAGCACGCGCTCACAGGGAAAATAGAAAGAAATCGTAGGAAACAAAATGTCGCCGTAGCACAGTCAGCGCCATGAGCGCGTGCAGGGACACGCTCTTTCACGCGCTTTAGAACAAAAAATAAAGATAAGCGTTCGAAACAAAATGGCCAGATGTCATCACCCCAAGCAAAGCGCACATGAAGGCACCCTACCAGTCCCAACTCGAAAGAAAAAACGGACATTCCACAGAAACTATGCATACAAAGGGGTTAACCTTGTTTCCTACAGATCCGATCGGATCTTTTATTACAACATTCATCTCAGACAAAGTTTGCTATCACCCCCTTACCGCATTTTCCCTCGTCTTGACCATTCTTGTAAACTCCGTCCGATTTCAAAGTCAACCGTCACTCACCAAATGTCTACTTTACCATTGGCCATTGACGACTGGAACTCACTGCCTGACGTAATTGTTTCCTTATCTGAACTTTTCTGCAGCCATTAGCTTATTTTTGCTAACCCATAACTAGATTACAGCGTGTTTGTTTTTTGATAAATAGTTGTGTTATTTGTTTTTTTTTAAGTGTTCATTCCCTTGTATAATGCCCCCTGGGCTTTCAAGGAATAATAAATGATAATGATGGTGATGATTACAAGTGATTTGATTACTTGTCATGCGTACGATACAAGTCTGGGAACAATCGATACTATAGGTTAGCCACAATGAGTTTCTGCGCTCCAAAACGAGCTGAAAAAATCGGCGTCTGCAGATATATAGCTCAAACTTTCATCACATGTGCATTCAGGTGGTGGATTTAACCTGGTGAAATTTCAATGAGTAGCTCTCTTGTAGCGAAACATGAGATCAATAAACTTGGCACAGGTTTAACGGCGTACCTGTTCGTTGACGAATGAGTTATCGATACTGGGAACGTGCGACGCCATCTTCCGAGAGGCGCAGCGAGCAAATAACTCACTCTACTATCTGCGCACTGCAGCCATCGGGAGATGGCCGCAGTGCGCAGATGCCACACCTTGCACGAAATGCACATTCGGTGAAGTTTCAAGCTTTTTACGTGCAGGCACCGAATTTTCCGGCTCGTTTTAGGGCGCAGAGATTCATCATGTACACCATAGATATTCTACACAATAAATTATGGCACGGATGTGAAAATCTCGGGCTTGAACACGAGAGTAGAAAGTATATTCCTTGCAGTTAAATGAAGATACACAGCGCTCTTGCGTCTTAGTATCTTTGATGACATTGCACACAATTTGTGAGGAAGAATATAAGCACTACACGTTTCACGCTGCTGAGCTTCGTATGCCCCCTTAACAATGAAAAAATATTTCTAACGAGCAATTATACCGAATTTCGGCAGATTTTAGATGTATGGCAGGGTTGCGTTTCTGGTAAAAATGAACAAAAGACTTAATATTTACATAGAAAGGACCGTCATTTATCAATGTAATGAAGACAATAAAAGAAATGGATGAACTGCAAGTTTTTCATTTCTTCATGGGCGCAATCCCGCCCCGGGTTTGCGTGTTGTTAAGAAAATTGAATAATTTTGGAGAAGTCTATAATAATCGATTCAGGAATTGCGGTGCCTTTTTAATCTTTTATTCGTTAAGAATATTTACAGCAGTTATAAAAAAGGAAAAACCTTTTTACTTCATACGCATACGCAAAGGCGTCGGCGGAATCGGTATTGGGGTGATCGGGACGGTCAATAAAACTTCCAAGCAACATTGTCTAAATGTAATCCTATTTATAAAAATTAAATTGTGAATTTCAAGTCACCCACACCCATGCAATAGCCGTAACGAAAGTACCACTTGTGCGTTTGTTTTTTCGTGACCTAACTATATTTGTTTTTAATCCGCATTTTAGTTGTTTATATTTTCAACATTTTCTTTTTTTCATTCGTTAGAGACACAGAGCGACGGAGAGATCAGAAAAGTAAATAAACCTCCGACGCTTAAAGAACTCATTTAAAGGTAGAAATAGCTCCAGAGACAGCTAAAAGAACTGATTCACGAATAGGCAGATCTCGCCAGCCACTTTGGCTACGCCGCCGCTGCCGCGATGCATCGAGAAAACTTTAGTTCTTCTGCATGCGCGATAACTTTTACATAACCCTGCTGAAGAGCTTAGCGTGCATGGTACGAGAGAGCAGGAGCTGTCCAGTGCGCTGCCGCCTGCCTCCTGCGAACTAAAGTTATGGCGACGTCACGCATGCGCCGAACGCTTGGTGAGATTGGTTTATTCGAAATGCAGCTTTGATGTACTCAGTATTGACCCCATACGTATGACGTCACTGCTGCAAACAAACCGTTGCTAGGGGCGTGCCTAAGGACGAATACATGAGATTGGATTTCGGTCCGAAAGAACCATTGTTCAAAAGTCGGACGTAGATTTTAAACGTCTAGAAAAACAGATGTAACAGACCTAGATTTCACACTTACCAGGTTTGTCGGGAATCGGCTGCTTCTGAAATATTTGTGACGGCTACTTGCGGTCCTTGAGACGCCTCGAAATGTCTGCTGCAGACGAGGAACGCGTACGGTATGATTGAAGTATGCCGTCTGCGACAGTTTGAATCGTTTGCCAACTATGGTACGATTTTGATCTTGTATTAATTGGCGGCATGGCAGGCCTAAGGAAACTCAACAGGTTCATAAAAAGGTATTGTATTTGCGTGCGATACGGAATACTTTCTGTCAAAAATAATCAAACGTATGGAGATCTGCTAAAAATACAGCGAGAGAATTGTTTAGAACATGATATCAAAGCAGCGTCAGGCCCTCTTTTATATTCTGCAGTCGACGTGCATTGTAATGAAGGAGCCATTTTGTTTTGTCTCTAACATATCGCTTTGAGACCTGAAACTTTGTTTTTTAGGCTCGCAATATGGGTGTGTGTTTTGTACCGGTTTGTAACCATCACACAGAGAAAAAATGCTGCTGATTCTTTGATTTTCTGTTAGATCCCAATTAGTGAAAGAGCGATGAAAACATCAGGTAAGTAATATATGGGTGATTTCATTTTAAATCGTGAAAGAAAAAATAATGGATCTTCAAAAAATTCTAGGAAAAATATATGTGGGTGGAAAATGTGTGACTAGAACTAAACTGCAAATCAGAACTAAGGAATTTTTTTTGCTCTTGATTTTTTGGACTTTGAAAGGGCATAAGTAAGTCGCGATTTTTGCAGTTTTCACTAGTGACACATTTTGGATTCTCGCAACGTTTAGATTATCTTTTTTCGCAAAAATAATAAATTCTTTACTGCGTAATACTTTAATAAAGTGTAAGTGTTCACTAGAAGTGTGTTTTTTATATTTTTTTTTTTAAATCTTGCCTCTTTGACAATGACGGGCCAAGTTTGAATAGAGTTAGCTTTTGATGTGCAATTAGTTAAGTCATAGGAAACATACCAATTGAACGCATGTATCTAAGCCTATTTAAAAATTATAGTATTGTTAATTGAAGTATAATTTATATAAAATAAGAACACTGTAAACATTAGAAGAAAAGCTCAAAGTACAAAATTCAATGTCATTTTAAGAAAATACGTATTTTTTATTTTTTTCCCGATTTTTTATATGAAAAGCTTTTTATGTGCTCTTATAAATGCAATGAACTTTCTTTGAAATATATGGTTTCATCCTAATAAGCAGTGCGTTTGAAAACAATACATATTTGTACCTCCATTCTACGACTCATATCTCTCTCATTTCGTCTTTCACTTAAATATTAGTTATTTTTGTTACGTTATCATAGTTTTATTGGTTCTCGAGTCTACTCACAGTTCGGCAAAACTTAGACATCGATAGTATTTACAGTATAATATGGTAAGGGGTTCTTCCGCACATTCAGTTTGCTTACTTAGTAAACTACAGAAATCAAAACTGTCTTAAATAATGTTTATGCGTTGTCATATGAGACTAACAAGCATATTTAGGACGTTTTAAAAGTTTCCCGTGAATTAATGGAGCACTTGTGGGGGAATACAATTCAAAGCGACGGTCCCCCGAGCACGTCAATAAGCGTGCATGATTTTTTTTCTTCAAACAACTTCCTTTACACGATAGCTAAGCTAGGCTTGTTGAAACCTCCCAATCTCTGTCTTTACTATTGGTAGTTTTATGTTTGCGAAACCAAACGTACGTCCCCAATCTCGTAGAATGATATGAGGTGAAACTATCAGGTCTGATAGCATCGCGCCACTTCGGCGCTTGCTTTCGCTTTCCTGCAATGTGCGCGTCTCCCCTAATTTTGCCTTTTCTATATATTTTCTTTCTTGTTGAGATATAAGTACCTTGAAGGTTCTCGTAAGCTGCATTGGCTATTTTTCTTCGACGGAAAGTGAGAACGAAAAGGAAGTCCACGGGCCGAGGGGAGATAAACATGCCGCCACCTTTTTTAATACTATGAGTGTCACATCCCCTTTTTAGATAGCTGTCGTGATTGTTTATTTAGTACAGGCAGGGTCACTATCAACATTAGAAACGACTACCATATTGCCGCGCGTGCAGCTGGCCTAGTAGGCAGTGTGCCCGTGGCCTAACTGTTATCGTGCTTGCCCACGCGAAAAGGTTCGATGCCTGGCCGCGGGTACACCTTTTTGTTGTTTCTGTAATGTTGCGTTCTGGTAAATTCGAAAACACTGTTGCTTATTCGAGGTTAGAATGTTCTACGCGCCGAACCTTCTGCGCCGATTGTTCCAGAAGCCCACGCGTCTACATAAGGGGCCCCGCGTGGCGAGCCGGGGTGAGTCGCGCCCCAGCGCTTGTAAGGGTTGCCGAAAAAAAAAAAAGGTAAGGAAATACGTTACTCGTTACTTGCAAATAAAAAGTAGACGTTAGCGACCCACCCCTTAGCGAAAACTAATACGTTTAAAATCTGTCCAAATGTATTTCAGACGCATATTAAGTTTAATTTCGTATCTTAAGACACTTTAACCCTCTGAGGTACACGGGACACATATGTCCCCGGAATTAAAACCGGCGTATCTAAAAAACTACCCCGTGCATAACCGTATAGGTTGCGCATTCGACGCTCTTCAGTTTGCTTTGACGGAACATGAAGTTTGGGTCGGCAACACTGGCACCAAAATCCCGCCAAAACGAGGCGGTTGTGAAGGAGGAGCGAAGCGTTTTCTGCCTGACAAAGTAAGTGTAATTTATTGCCATTTGTCGTGTGCTATCAATCAAACATTGACATAAATAGGTTTGTTAGGCCGTATAATTACCGAGGAACCAAAATCAATGGAAGCGTCAGTGTCTATTAAACTTTAGTTGGAGAAAAACTGGCTTGGGACGCATATGTCCCTATGTACCGTGACGGAATTTCGTTTCTGTTTTGAATACGTTGGTGGAAACGCCGCTTGTGCCATTTCGCCTTCAAATATGTCACATAAGTAAAATGAATTGTATTTTTCTTTTTGCTTACTATGTACCTGTGAGCTGCCCTCTGTTCTTTCTCTAACTGCTGATTTTTGTCTTGCAGGAAGATGGCTGGAAAACTGCGTAAATTTTTAGTTTCGGAGGAAGAAATCCACCAGATCTTGTTTGCCGATGAGAGCGATGATGAGACCGTGCTAAAACTTGACGGTGAAGATTTTGATTTTTTGGAGGAAGACGTGGATAACGTTGGGGCGGAGGTTGACATTGAGCACCCAGACAAACAGGGGCCTTCGAATCCTCCGAGTAAACGCATCAGACGATCGGCGTCTCTCCCGACATCGAAAGCGCCCAGCCCTACTACCGTGACAAAAGCTTCAAAAGAAATCACTTGGAAAATGTCCCATAAAGCAAGGAGATTTAGAAATGACGCCGGAGTGGAGTACGGGCTGGTGCAGTGCGCACTGGACCAAGATAAAGGCAGCGTCGTCACACCACTTGCGATTTTTTTGGCAGTGATGAACTTCGGTACTCTGGTTTCTGACGTATTCGTAAAAGAAAGCATCCGTTACACGCAACAAAACGGAATTGTTTTCTCAACAACGAACGAACAAATGAAAGCGTTTTTGGGAATCAACTTTGTCATGAGTTACCACGTGTTGCCAGCTCTGAGGAACTATTGGTCAACGCTACCTGACCTTGGTGTGCCGTTCATTGCCGCTGTGATGCCTCTTCATCGCTTTGAGGAGATTCGTAGCGCTCTGCATTTTGCAGACAACGAGTCTCAGCCCGGTAGAATGGAGCCCAACTTTGACAGAGCCTATAAGGTGCGACCTGTTATTGACCACTGCAACGAGGCGTTTCAAGCTGCGCTTTCTCCGACGAAGAGGCAGTCCATTGACGAGCACATGGTCAAGTTCAAAGGCCACAACATCATGAAGCAATACATAAAAAACAAACCAATTCGCTGGGGCTTCAAGATGTGGTGCCGATGCGACTCAGAGACAGGATATTTGTTTCAGTGTGACATGTACACTGGGAAGAAGAGAAAAGGCACTGCCATGGGGCTTGGAGAGTCAGTCGTGCTCCAGCTCACAGACGGATTGTATGGACTTGGCTGGAAGTTTTTTTCGACAATTTTTTTCAATTCACCGGCCATGGAGGTGGAGCTTTCCGAGCGCGACATCAAGGCATGTGGAGCCGTGCGTGCGAACCGAAAGGGCATGCCAACCAATTTTCCGAGATACTGCGTCTTTTATTGCGGATGGCATTGCCTGTATGAAATGGATGGAGACCTAGGCCGTTCTTTTGCTCTGCCCCGTTCAAACTGTTCTTGTACAACGGCGATCCGCTGGGAGGAAAGACAAAATGGATGTCCATTGTCCCTTGGTCGTAAAAGAATACAACAAAGCTACGGGCGGAGTTGACCTGATGGACCAGAAAGAAGTAACCTATAAAGTGGATAGGCGATCGAAGATCAAGTATTATTTCAGAATATTTTTGGATCTCCTGGATTTTTTTATCTCCATTGGAGTCAACAATGCCTACATTTGCTACATGAAGCCTCAAGCGAAAAATGCTAATACTCCTGCTCTGACCTCGCTGGAATTCCAACAAGCTGTGGCGCGCTACCTTATCGGCAGCTTTTCTAGTCGCCAACGAGGACTGACAGGAATTGTACAGACGCAGAGACGCGTTGCGACCTTGACGCAGCCCATCGCCCCAGAACACCAAATGGCCAAAGGTGACTCTCGCAAGCGCTGCGCGAATTGCGCGAAGTCAAAGATTGAAAACCGCACGTTCAACTATTGCACAGTTTGTGAAGTGCACTTGTGTTTTACGGTAGCAAGGAACTGTTTTCAGGAATTCCACAACGCGAAGACGTAGCGGCGGCTGGAATGAGGTGATTCCTTTAAGGTACATAGGGACAGATGTGTCCCAGCCCATAACGTTTTATTTATAATACCAACTGTTTTATTCACTGTTTTTTTGTTCTTTGGGAGGCCACAATAAACAAGAAATAATGTTAGATTGATTTTCCAATCGCTCATTTTCTTGTGTACCTGAGTGGGTTAAATGTATACTAAAAATAAACACTTTTTATCTTAAATGACAAGGGTGGAAAGTTGGGCTAGTGGTGATTCATAATATTTGGTAATATTTCGTCGCAATGCCATAAAGCGACGATGAAAGTCCGTAATAAAGCTTCACAGCCGGTTTTGCCTTGGTAGCAGACGACACGATATGGCTTCGCGGGTTCGGTAGTCCTTTCTGAGGGAGTACGCGATTGCGTCAAATTCAGTTGGTGACGAACGACAAACCTTATTTTCACGGGGTCAACTTTCTGTCGGATCTCGGAAGCAAAGAGTGTGCGTGCACAACTTCGTTCGACCTTCCAGCTGCGCGAGCACAGAAACGCATGCCCGTGTAGGCGTCCGCAATATTTGAGAAGGAAGAAAACACTGTGAGTCCGTGACGACGTGAAGTGTATGAGCGTTGAAGTGCAGTCCAGCACATGTTTCAAGGAGTTCAGACGGCCCAGAAGTTGCTTCAGTGCATATGTGTGTGATCAAACAAACTGTTCGTAATATACATATATAACTTACCTGATGATTTTATCCAACTCTTTCGCTATTGGGGTCTTACAGAAAACGGAAGAATCGGCAGGATTTTTTCCCGGTGTGATGGTACGAAACGCACACCCGTATTTCGAGCCTGGAAAACAAAGTTTAAGGTCTCAAGTCGATATGTTAGAGTAACAATAAGATGGCTCCTTTATTACGATGCACGTCAGCTGCAAAATATAAAAGTGGGCCTGACGCTGCTTTGATGTCATGCTCTAAACGATTCTCTCGCTGCATTTTTGGCAGATCATATGTGTGATGATTTCTACATACCGTAATCCGTATCGGAAGCAAATTTAATTCCTTTTTATGAGCCTGTTGAGTTTTTTTAGACCTACCACTCAAAATATATTTTAAAAAAAACGCGTTACCACTACCGATAAAGTTCACGCACGTTACATTTGCGTTACTTTTTATACACGAATTAAAACGTTCTAGAGATTTGACGTTACAGGTATGCTAAGTTCCATATTTCAAGAAACATCATATCCGTGAAGAAACTTGGCAGAATTGCCTAATCTTCTTTTACGGTTCTGATTTTAAAGTTTATGGCATGAGTGCAAGAACTCAAATAACTTGGTGCCTAGAAACATAAAAAAAATTGGAATGTATTATTTTATGTTTTGGGAAGAAAAACTAACGAGTAACGCAACAACGTCACCCTTTACTCGAAATAAGTAAGGTAAGTACTTATAACGTTACTGCCTTAAAACGTAACAAGTACGTCACTGCGTTACTAAAATAAGTAAGGCGTAACCTGTAACGCCCTTACTGTAACGCGTTACCGCCAACACTGGTAGCGACAAAGGCAGTCTAGGTGGCGCAGGATGCCGCCCCTTATAAAGGGTACAGCTGTTAGCATCAATTCATCTATCCATCCATTCATCCAGCTAGCTTTTTGCGTCTACCCCAAGGAGGTTATAAGATTGGTGAAGCCTAGTCATAAAAAGTTTAAACGATGTTGTGGCCAACGTGACCGTAGATCTCTCTGGCAGTTGGTGCGCTTGACATGTCACGTGTGAGATGGATGGTTGATTGTAGAAGGACTCCTTGCAGGCTTGCGCGCGCTCCGTCCGGTAGGTTTTATCAGATCGAAGGCTAGACGAAGGCTAGCTACGGTCACTTGATGTAGGTCACGTTGGCCTGTTAAGTGAGGAGAGTAAGGAGGAAAATGAGAAAGAGGCGAGGCGTCAAGGGAGCATGGCTTGTGGAGGCTACGTGGCTGACGTCATGCCCTCTCCTACCCTTCTATCCTCCTTGATCTACCCCAACGAGGTAGAAAGCCTTAGAGCGATAAACTGGCAGCTGAAAATGACCCCCACTGATCTCTATTGTAGTAGGCTGGATCGCGGATCGAGGCTTGCCTTGCTAGAGTCGAGTGGCACCACCGAAAGCCATCACTTGACACCAGCTAATGCATAGGACTCTATGGGGTAAAAAAATTGACCGCATCTCCACGTGGTGAATGATGTTGCTTGGGGCGAAGCTCTGGTGGTGCTTGTCTGCGTAGACGCCGAGCCGCAGCATGCCGAGCCTTTTCATTCATGTCAGTAGGAGAATGTGTGGTTTTCTTCTTTTTCTTTTTTTAGGCAGACAGATGGGATGGCATCTCAGAACCCCCTACTCTTTTTTTTTTCTTCTTTTTCTTTCAGCCTTTTCATTCATGTCAGTAGGAGAATGTGTGGTTTTCTTCTTTTTCTTTTTTTTAAGCAGACAGATGGGATGGTATCTCAGAACCCCTACTCTTTTTTTTTCTTCTTTTTCTTTTTTTATAATTTTTTCATCTTTTTTTTTCCAATTTTTTGTTTCCCTACACGAGCACGTGAGCATGTGCTCACGTGCTGGTGAGCACGTGATCTCACGAGCAGAAGCACGAGCACCCGACGCCGGGCCTACGGCGGACGGCGGACGGCGGACGGACATGGCTAGCCCCTAAGGAGCTTCGCCCCTAAAAGTGTCATTTCCCCCGCTTCTAAGCTGTTGTCGGCACTGAAACGTTTTGGCTGTTGTTCAGGAAGCCAGCAGCCCTCACTGTTCTTATAAACTAATGGGGAGCGGTGGCTGAGTGGGCTAGCGCACACCAGCTCGGAGCATGTGGAGCAAAAGCTCGCGCTGCAGAGCCCAGGGATCCTGGGTTCAATCCCCGCCCCTGCCCGTTTTGATCTGGATTAGCATCGTACCGGCGTGCGGTCGTGTACCACTACTGCGTGGTTCATGTTAATGACCCCAGGCTAGCGGTTGTACCACACTGGCTAAATTGCTCATCTACAGCGAGTGACTCGTCGCCACTTTGAAAAGGCTGACAAACTACACGCCGTATAAATATCAACACAACCGCAATTATTTATAAATTAATGTTTTTGTGGTCGAGAGTAACTCCGTTGGGCGAAAAATGGAGTGCAGTTCAATGAGACAAAAGTCACCTAGAGTTACCGCGGAGTCTGTGGCGGTTTCGACGAGTTGGGTTTGGCAGACGACAAGCTTGAAGGCTTTGCTATGCGGAATTTGCTCACTCCCAGAAAGCCGCTGTCAACATTGAACTTTTTAGACATTCATCAACTTCTGGGCTTCTTCGAGGGCGGTCTTATTGACGGCAAGCTCATTTGTTTACTCCAGAATCCACTACGAGGGCAAGCTTGCCAGCTCAACCGTGAATGCTCCGGCAAGTTTGTTTTTCTTAATCGGCGTTCGAACGCTCGACAGATACAGATTTGATCTCCAAACACCCGATATAACGACCGCAGCACATCATAGAATACTCGCCTTTGAGCACAGCGTAATAGCTTCAGTATTCCTACTTTTGTTTGTTTCTGTTATAGATTTGCATGTATTGCCTGGTGTCAAGTAATGGCCGCCGGTGGTGCCACCGACGGGCTCCCGATCCTCGATCCAGCCTACTAAAATAGAGATCAGTGGTGACCCCCAATTAGCCGCCGCCTGGTTGCGCAGTTTTGACCACTAGTCACGTCACTGTACCAAATCATGAGGCTTTTACGCAATACTGAGCCTAGATTTGTATTTCGATCGCTGTAAAAAACGCTGAAGTATTTTTTCATACTCTCAGCCCCATTGATCAGTGTCTAGCACCGATAAAAGCCCAAAATACAGCACCGCGGCTTACGGCATCTAGCGGAGGCATTGCGAAGCTGCCCGAGTTTTTGTCGCGAAAGCATATTTTTGGACTCAAAAACAAACGAAACATAACTTATCTCGTCGGTACTGTTATTAAAGATCAATAAGCAATTAGTTGCGCGCGATACTTCGTTAAAAACTAGACGTCAAACTATAAGGTCACGTGTCTAGTGGTCAAAAATGTGCAACATGGTGGCGGCCAATTTGGGGTCACTTTCAGCTGCCAGTTGATCGCTCTAAGCCCCTCTACCTCGTTTGTCTATCCACAATTTTTCGATCAGAGCTTGGAGCTCTGACGTTCCACGCGCGGTCTCATCTCCTCCCATGCATGAGTTTCTTTCTGCGTAGGAAAATCTACTCGAATGACGCCGTTTCGCCCAACCTGTCGTGCAGGCTACGCTCGCGACAACAGCGGGTCCTACGCTACTCTTTTCATCGGACTGGCGGCTATCAACGTGATCCAACTCATCGTGTGGCTGGTCTACGCCAGAACACTAAGGACCCATTCGGGATGAGGCGACAGAGGGTCGCTGCAGACGTGGAGTCGACACTGCGGGACTTGGGACGTGTTCTTCCGCTATCATACGCACAGCAATCTATGTCTCATAGGTGCCGTCAGAGTTTACCGCAAAATGCTTTTGAGGATGCCCGTAGAAACTGGAGGCAACTATATAATTCTTAAATAAAAAAAAAATCTATACCTTTATATTTACGCTATAGTTTTAAACCATACTTTGAAAGCACCGTTTTTACGTCGCTAAATTTATATATACATTTTTTTTATTGGAGCTTCTATGCACCATTTCTTAATAGGTCCGACCTCCAATCAAGTCATGTCGTCAATCTTTACTTTGTGTCTCTGTATTTTGGGGCGTTTGTACAGTAGTAATCAAGCAGTGCCAAAAGTACATGTAACGACTCTCGCGTTTTTTTTTTTTCTTTTTTTGTCTTTGCTTTTGCCGTTTGAACAAATAACGCAGTGAATGTGGCGAAATTCTGCGCTTTGCTTTTATTGAGCGCGTGATCAGTTTAGCCAATGATATCGGACGTACGAAAAAAACTAGCTCCGTGATGATGAACGTTTGGTTCTGCCTGACTAGCTCCACGGAGTCGTCTATAGTGCTGACTGCGTGCGGTCTTAATGTGGAACTAAATATGGTCAAATATTCGGTCATATATATATACGCATCCGCGATAGATTTGACATCGTGCATTCTAAAGCGCACTTAGCGGGAATACGACTGGTTGTGTCTCGCAAATATGAAACGTCATAACCGCAGTTGCACATTAAACGAGACGTTCCCATACAGCACACTCCAATACGGAATACCTACAAGTGTAATAGCGACACAACTCTGTCGCATTCTTCGGGTATGTGCGCCTTTAAGCCGACATTTTGCAGCGACGCTGTATATGACTCGCGGGTCGGATTTTTTCGTGTGGGTTTTCGTGTGGATGTCCACACGGAAAAAAATAAAAAATAAATAAACATTCAACGGTTGAAGCGAAAGGTGCATATCATGTATACAACATACAGCACAGCATTCGTTTTAATAAAAAAAACAGCACAAAAGAAGCATTCAAATAACGAGGTAGAGGGGCTTACAGCGATAAACAGGTATCCCGTTCATTAGTCAAAAGTGCCCCCCCCCCCCCTCCTCCCCGGCTGCCGCCATGTTGTCGAATTTTGACCACTAGACAAGTGACCGTACCAAAACATGAGGCTTTTAAGCAAAACTGAGTCGAGATTTGTATTGCAATCGCTGTAAAAAAGCAAACAACAACAACAACATTATAACCTATTTTTCAATACGGTTAGCCCCAGAGATCAGTGTCTAGCTCCGATCAAAACCCAAAATACAGCACCGCTGCTGACAATATCTAGTGAAGCCATTGCGAAGCTGCCCGAATTTTTGTCGTAAAAGCATATTTTGGATTCAAAACAAACGAAACATAACTTATTTCGTGGATACTGTTAATAAAGATCAATAAGCAATTTTCTGTGCCCAATAAATTATTAAAATCTGCACGTAAAACGATAAGGTCACGTGTCTAGTGGTCATAAATGTGCAACATGGCGGCGGCCGGGTGAGGGTCACTTTCAGCTGCCAGTTTAACTCTCTAAGCCCTCCTACCTCGTTGCATTCGAACCACATAATTGATGATAAGGCGCACCTCATAACAATGCGAAGCACGTAGCGCTTACAGCATATGTTTTGTGATAAAGATTAATGTTGCGCAAGCTGCCGCGGCAACGGCAGCTTGCGACGTAGAAGCGACGTCACTAGCTTTTCATGCTTTATGAAAAGTTTTGGTACAGTGCATTTACTTTTCTTTCGTCAGTCATTTTGTATTAGCCCCGAGTGCGAACAGAAGCGTCGCTGCGGTCGCCGCGTCCTGATTGGGTGAGGTGTACCGTGACGTCAGGTGAAGGACTCCGCTTCGCGATCTCGCATCCGGCTCGCTTCCTTGCCCCCGTTTCCTGGTTTGCGATTATGCTGACCTACTGTTCAGTGCCGAAATGCAAACCCGGAAAAGAATCTGGTGTCAGGTTTCACCACCCGAAGATATCGAGGTTAAAACGAGCATAAACAATGAAACAAAAGATGGTGAAGGCACCGTCAACGTTGGCCGTTCTGCGTCGCAAGCACTCCGAGGAGCGCGACTTCGTTTACCCGGTGTACAAGACGCTGGGTAAGGCCGATAGCGACATGCTTCCGTTCCTTTTCTAAACCTGTTTATCACTTTTACCTTTATAATTAGGTTACAAGTCCCGAAAGCTATCGGCGGAGGCAATTCCGCCGATGAACCTCCCTGTCGGTCCACACGGCACAAGGGGATTGTGCGAGGGGTCGGTGAAGCGCGGTGCAAGTGTTTCAGACGCAGGAAGTCTGTTCCTTTCATGTTCATGAGCTAGGTGAGTATTACACCTGCTTTACTGGCATTTCAAATGGCATTTATATCAAAAGCCTTTGGGCGGTCGGCAAATAGGTGAGCGGCATTTGGCAACTTCCGGTTCCTTATGAAGTTTTGTTTAACTGTTGACAAACTACGATGACAATCTGCAAGCCTGCCTAAGCATATGGTTCTGAAAACTACAGTTGGAAGGTTTCAAAATTACGCTTGCACAGGCTTGAAACTCATTGTCGTCGTTGGTAAACAGTGAAACAAAATATCCTTAGGAACCGGAAGTTGCCAAACGCCACTCGCCTATTAGCTCGCGACCCCAACTCTGCGCGTGCCACTCTGTATGCTCTGGTTCGTAGATGTTTTAAAAAGCCATGGGTCTGAAGGCCTTTGAAGTGCTCGTGGAACAGGGTTGTTTTACAGAAATCTAGCCTATTCGTGAATTAATGATATAGTTCCTACACCGATGCAGGCATGTTTTATTTTTTAGAAAATGCACAATTACTGGAAATTATTTTAGAACAGAAAAAATGGCCGAATTGCCCCCCGTTGCTTTCATGAGATGTATTGAACTGCCAAAAATTTGCACAGCAATAGCACCGTAATTTTGAACGTTTATACTTTTTTGCCATTCTTTCTTTATTCCAGACTTGTGCATTCGGAAAATACACCGTTTAGTTTGAATCGTCTTTTCCAGGTAAAAGAGACACTGCTGCAAGTCCCCAAAAGCTTCCTCAGCACCCAAACTCCCTGCAGCTGGACACTCTGACAATAGAGAAAAAGGGAAGGAACAGCAAGCATTCGAACGGCTGTGTAGTGGAAGATGCTGCACCAGTAGCAGAAAATGTGTAACCTGTGAAGGATGACAGTTTTCGCGATAAACGCTTCTGGTATTTTAGCTTCAGGACAATTTGATTTAGCTAAAATCTCAATTTTAGAGCCTGTGAAACGTAAATTGTTGAGAATTGACTAATAACGGGCTAAACACCTTCACATGCGTTTGGTGCACATTACTTGAGTGATATTATGAACAAGTCCGCAGATACCACCAGTGCAGTCCATTGAAATACTATCCAAATCCAGCAAAGACCAAAATGCGAGCAATATAAAACGATATAAAAAAATGACTGGTATATGCATCTGCTCCTTATTTCTTTACTTTGTCCCTGTACTTGGGCTGTCTCACTTGGGATTCTTTCCATGGCTCAGACTATATTTAACATATTGCACCTGTTTAACATGTTAACATGTGCAATATACATGTTTAACATGTATATTTCCATGAAGCAAAAGAGCAGCATGCAGCTTTTCTGCTTCGGCGTTTTTGTTTAAAAAGAGATGCAAAAAAAAAAAAAAAGAAACACTAAATAGTATACATAATCTGCCAATTCATTCAGACCATCAGCAGATTGTGTGAGACGTAGATGTATAGTGATGCTCCCGCAAATGTGGCCATATTTCTTTATTTTCATATACCAGCTGCGATTCATGCGTTGCCTGCCCTGTCAACCATGCCTGAAATGTTGGTTGAAGTTTCGCCTGCAGTTACAGGCCTTGTGTCAATAAAGCCACATATGAAAATTTACACTTCCTGCAAAACAACGCGCACCAAAAAAAAATTAAATAGACACGAGCGCGCCGACAGCTAACGTCGTCACAGCCTCCACATGGCGAGCGGGGCAAGTCAAGGAAACATTCTGCCCTCGCCGTGACGTCATCCCGGTTCACCATAAGGGGGCGCCACGCAAACTTTTCGGGGCTAATAACGCAGTGGGCAATCGTTGCAGGTGATACCACAGCTTCGCTGGCCAACTGCCTTCACAGCGTAAATTCGAGCCCAGACTTTTGTCGTTGTTGTTTTTTTCTCGAGTAAGTGGGCAGCATGCGGATCGGCGCCGACGAGAACGTTGTCAGGCCGAGCGCAGAAGTTAGGTGCTATTGAGACGTCACTCTGAATTACAGCCTCCGCATTCTGATACGCGAAGAACGACGTGTACACGTTTCCCGACAAAGATCCTTTCTGTGATGCAACACAGTACTGTTGACCACGAGCGTCAAACACACTCCCTCGAAGCGGTAATGTTTTTGTTGTTTTTTTTTTTGTCATAGGTTACATCTATTAATGAACTGTGAAGACAAACCTGGGCCACCCTGATATTGACCCCTCTTGAGAAGTGCAAGTATTGTTTGTAATTACTAAGAAAATAAAAGCACGCAGTGCCACAGCCAGCATTGCGACAGGTGCTGCCACAAAAGGTTAAAGATCGCAGGCGCTTCCTCGCTTAAAGTTGCTGTGATTATTCGGTGACCCAGGGCTGAAACAACTTCCCCTAGGCCCTACACACGACGTATACCTTTCGTTTCGATTCTCAGAAATTCCAACATTCAAAGGAAGCTAGAAAATGCGAAAATGTTATCCTAAAAGCTATATCATAAAATCGTTGATTAGTACAAAACGTAAAGATCGCAGGAGCTTCCTCGCTAAACGTTTCTGTGATTACGCGGTTACCTGTGGCAGAAACAACTTCCCCAAGGCCCAACATGCGACGCATACAATTCGCATCGATTCTAAGACATTCCAACGTACAAACAAGGCTAGGAGTATGCGAAACGTGCATGCAAAAGGTCTTATCGATCCTTGAACACACCCAGGAATCCGAGCACCGCTACGGCGACATGACTGATGCTGTCGCACAGGTGCTAATATCCAGAGCGATCTTGCACAGAAAAGGTATAAAGTCTCATTCTTTCAGATCTTCACGTTATACCTGTGTCAGAGAGCACGAAGAAGTCCGAAATCGTCGGCAAGCAGCGGCACATTAATTTACGACTACCGCGCACCGAACAAACTCGTATCCACCAGCTCTGGGCGCTGCCATCTTACCACTGACATCACGGCTCTTGCGAGGTCACGTGACGAGTAGTCACTCGGTTGCTAAGGAAACCGAGCCAGCTCAGCTCGTCGCTATGGTACCGCGTGTGACCAATCACGGCAAGAGGCGGAACAGGGAAAAGCGTGGCGCTACTCTGGCAGCCAGCGAGTGACTCGTCGCAAAATTAAAAATGGCTGACCAACGACTCGCTGTATAAATATCCACACAACCCCCAATACTCTGGCAGCTAAGCTGCCATATAGAGTGGCTCTATTTTTACCTAATAAAAACGGTACGCTCGTGCAGTACCCAGAAAATTATGGTTCCACACAGATGCTATTGACTTCATTTATAATATTAGAGGACCTCATATTATGCTCACTGACGACTTAAGAAACGCTCGGATCATTATGATCACTCTTGCATCTCGATTCGATCTTTGGGGTTATTTGCAACTTTCGCGACCTATAGGTGGCGCACTGGTGCCTATCAAAATGGCTGCCATCTGGTGGATTGTCCTACAACAGTGAGACAAAAGGTAGGGTCTGCGACGCGTAAGTAATTCTAGCTCTGTGATCTCCGAGCGACATAAGGGTCTTACTTGGTACTTCCACGTCAGACGGGTGTACGCATGTGTCTTCATTGTGAAGTTTATCACCCAGAAGCTAGGGAGCGCGATTTTTACTCTGAGGTATGTCCATCGCTGAAAGTCGCGAATTGTCCGCCAATGGCGCAGTGTCGTTGCTTGCGTGGCGATGGATACTCCGGTCTTGCCCCGTGTCCTGCGTTTCTTGTCGGTGGCCATAATAACTAGATTCCAAATGGCTAAACATCAGCCGTCATACGGGCATCCGCAAGTCTGCCTGCTTAAAAGGGCGGATGCCTGCGTCGATGTCTTTGCGAGATCCAATCTCGCGTCTCCGCCGCTCTCAACGTCCAAGATGCTGTCTTCGTCCGAGTCGTCCGCAACCTGACGTCCGCTGTAGTCCAGCGTTGCTCCCAGTGCTCCACGATCCACCTCCGGGTCTAAGGAACCACAAGGTTCCCCCCCTCGCCTTGAATGACCACCGAAATGGCTGGTACTCTCTTTTGTCAAAGAAAGAGCGAACGCGAACTCCTGTTGATGAGCGGCGTTGGGTGCTCGCGAGGACGATACTGCCGGTGCTGGAGTTGTCCTGGTTGTGGCTGACTGGGGCGTCGGCGGCGATGCCGTTTGAAGGACGGACCTCGTAGAAGAGCAGTGGACAGAGTCTTGGGTTGCTAGGGACTGCACCGCCAGTCGAGCTGCACCGGAAATGGTTCGTGAACATTATTTATAATCTTGACTCTCGCTGTATTTTTTTTTTTTTTTCCCTAGGTTGTAACTTTTTTGTTCGGTGATGGAATTGAAAGATATTACATTCCAATCAAAGTTTTGAATTTCCTCTTTCCCGGGAGCTCATAACTTTTCAATAGAGTCACCACCAGCAGCGATACACTTCCGCTATCGGTGCAGTAGTCTCTGCATGCCGTCGTGCAAGATTGAAGGCGGTTGTTGACGAACGGCGCGCTCCATCGGTAACTTCGTCGTCGAACAAAAACCGTGTACCCTTCAGATGTTCCTACATCTGAAGGGTACTCGCTATCTTTAGATGAATTTATAAACACTTAGAGTGAAGCTGGAGAATTTTATATCCATCCGTGAAATTCAATGATTTCAAACTTAAAATCGAAACATTCGACCTCTTCGAACTTGACCCTGAAAATGTTGAAATATTCGAATTTTTCAAACTCGAATCTTAAATAAATTTGAAAAGTGAGACTTTTTCGAACGATCTGTCAAAAAATCGAAACCTTCGAACTCTAACTCTCAGAAACCTTGACGTTTTTGAATTATTCGATTTCGGACCTCAGCGGGGTTCTAAAGTTGCGAACTTTTCGAATTTAAACCTGAGCGAGGTTCGAAATTTTCGAACCTGTCGACCTCGAACTTCGAGAGTTTCGCGGCATTCATTGTTACGAACGACATGGAGGCACCCTAACTGCGGCTGTACAAAATTGATGATAACAAAACTTTCGAAAATTACTTCAAAGCCTAGTGACAAAAATAAATAAATAAATAAAAGTAATTATTTTCTCGATTTGAATGCTCAAATGCAGTGGTAGGGGATAAAAAAGTATTCCTGATTCTTCCTACTGTTTTCCGTATCAGGTTAGCAATAGATATACAAACAACATATCATGTCAAGCTCCTAATAGTCGGTCAACGAATGCAGTAATGCACCATAATTACTACATATAAATTTGCTTCTGAAGTCTCAACGAGAATAAAAGGAGATCGTTAAACATATCTTTCGAGCTCGTTCTTTTCTTAATTGCTGTCAGCTCAATTTTGTCTTTGCTTACGACAGTCATCGTTGCGAACACAGCGTTCAAGCACTGAGTGAGCCGTCAAAGCGACACCGTAGTCTGAATTATTAATAAGGCAAATAACGTACCAGGAGCCACGAGCGATTCCCTTTTTTGCCTCCTCTATAACGATGTGGGCGAAACAAAATCGCGATAACCGGTTGGGGTCGTTACTTGGTACAAGCCCCGTATGCGGCCGTCGAGAAAAACAATTTTGGGCGTTATCCATACTCGGGTGTTTACGTTCAAATCGCTGAGAAAACAAGAAAGACGTAATTTGTACGCCATCGTTGTCCCTCCACTTCACCGCTCATCCAATTTACAATCTTTTTTTTTTTTTTCTGAGATAATGTTTTACGTCAATGTGCGTCCATTTTTAGCTAGAAAAACATAGAATTGTCTTATCTTTGTCGTACGGTGTTCATCTCAAATAAGACCAAAAAAAAATCGCACAAAAACAAGGAACTCGAAAACTTACAATTTATTTTTTTTCTTATTCATGGTGTTCTCGTTCCGCTACCTCCATTATCATACTGGTCACAGTGCGCAATATTCGTCGCGTGATCAGAGCAGCGGTAGACAAATGAGCCAAATACTCAACAGATGACGTAAAGAAAGAGTGCTTCGAAAGCCGTTGTCACAATGCTTACAGATCGTACAAAAATACACGGAGTTCGCTGCTGACATGGTAGCAAAATTATCTGCGGATGGACCGGAAAAGCGTTCGAAGCTCTCATACATATTTATGCCTGGAACATGTCTACTGACAGCTTTTTTTTTAGGACCAGTGTGACGGATCCGTCGAACAAAAAAAAAACGATCTTAAACAGTGTTCGCTTCATGGTGATTCATTGTTGTCATCGAGGGATATGCTGCCACAGCATATGCCGATAAGTGAGGGTATCATACATCGGTATCGGGCAGGTGAGTGGTTCTATCAGCTTGACCACAGCCCTTCTTTCCTCGATGGACAAAAGCACGGAAGATTAACGTCGGAGTCTCCAACGCAACACGCGTCGTTTACCTTCGAGGAGCTTGGCGAAGGCCAAATCCACGTCGAAGTCGGCTTCCCGCAGGACGGCGTAGAGACAGACCAGGGGAAAGGCGTCGCCGCCGGACATCCGGACGGCTCGGAGCAGGGACACGAGCGACTCCTGCACGTGCTGCCGCTTGAGGGCCTCTTGCAGGGACCCTGGACGAAGACAGGCACACACTGCGCGGGTGATTCCCCACGCACCTATAAATCCTTGTGCAAAAGATGGCCTACAGACACTCTCTGTGGCGGGTTCCTTCCCTGAATGACGGTTCTGTAACGTTGGTTGTACAAACACTGTCTGCATACATGTTCGAAGCATACATGTGTAGACGAAGCAAACATGTTCAAACATGCATGAGGCGCATCGCGACGTGCGGAATCATGAAATGAAGGTCAAGACAGCGGAGCCTGTATCTAAAGGAGACAGGGTTTATGTTATTAAGGCGAAAGCCTTATACTTGTCCCATTACGCGAAGCGGCGGCGTTATGTCCGAAAGACGGTCACACCAATACGTCATCAAGCCCGCGCCTCGGAAATAAAACACAAAGAAAAGCACAGCAACGCAGATGCTTCGTCACGGAAGCCTGCGGGGGCGCTCAAGGTCAAAGCGGACGCGCCTCAGAAATAAAACGCAAAGAAAAGCACAGAAACGCGGATGCATCGTCATGGAAGCCTGTGGGGGCGTTAAGGTCAAAGCGGACGCGCCTCAGAAATAAAACACAAAGAATTGAGGAGTTTCAGCGACGGTGTCACCGCCCTGGCGGCCGGTCACCGAAAAAGAAAGAGGGGGATAGGTTCGCTGGGCGTTGGCTTTGTGTAAATACGTTGGCCACGAACTTCGGCAGCAAGAATATTACGCGGCTCTAGTGTTCCGGTACGAGCAACAGAGGTGACACGATCTGCTACGACTAGCTACGACCACCCGCCGCAGCGATGCCGGCGATGCAGGCGTCGAAGGAGTGCAACCTGTGTACTACGCAGTCAGTCGCCGTCGCCGCCGTCGCCCGACGTAGAGCGTTTGGCATTCATGGCTTTCCGCCCCGGGTTCTTCGTTTGTGCTTGGAACCGAGTTTTATTTCCTGTGCTTGTGTATGTGCTCAGTGGCTGGATATGGACCTCATAGAGCAGTTCTTCAAGCTCAACAGCTACTCGTTGACGGCGGAGGGGCTTGCAGCAACGCTTTTGGTTGGTGCATGGGTGTGACGGCTACACGGATAAATTTTAAGATTGCTGCTAGCAAGTTGGGCCATAGTCGCTTTATGTTGACACGATTTTAAGTGTAAGTACTCTGTGCAAAGGCGAATCTATCGCGTTTCTAATCCACCTTTGTTTTTGTTGTTGTTTTTATCACGCACGACCGACTACTAAGCAAATGTTTCTGTACCGATCACGGAGTGAATGTCTTCGGCCTTACATTGCGGAACGCCCAATAAAAAGTCATGTTCGTTCAGCGAGAAAACTTCCCTTTCGAGTGACCTTTTTTGATTGATAATTTCTCCCGTATCTAGGTGCTTTAATCAACACGATCGATTAGGTTTGCTTCCCTAGTTAAGACATTTTGCTGCCACATGCGGCCCTAGTGCTTGGCACGATGTATGCCACTGGTGGTATTGTGAATTGGTTTACTTCCAAAGCTAAAGGTGTAACAGGTGGGACCATTCAGTTTGTCAAAAATGTGATGATATGGGAATTTCGTTGCATAACTAGCGTTTTACGTTTAAGATTGATAAGAAACATGCTCATGTGATGATGCATGTCTACAGCATAAGCTTTGCAGATCCAGAATGGGTGTGCTATAGGCTACAGCCTCAAGGTTTTTAATGGACCAAATTGGTGATTATACGGCAATAAATATTGTGGTGGAAAACTGCCCATTGACTCGGTGCGTTTTGATCGTGACCATTGGTGTGCTGTTGGCAAATTAGGTAATGGCACACCTTTTCCCTGACCATCTGGCTTCGAGGGACATCGCATCTAGATGTGCTTAAATATATTTATTTCAAGGTTCAGTTGACCCCTCTGCATCATTACAGGAAGGCAGTCTCAAGCCACAACAAACAGCAGTGAATACACAATGCATAATAACAGGCACCAGTGTCCAGGTGTATAGTCCGCAGAGGCCAATTTGAGCCTAGACATTTTTTTGTTTTGTTTAGATAGTTTGCATTTGGTGTATAATCCGCAGGGCCTGAATTCCGCGCCCAGTGCATAGTCCGCCAAGCTGCTGCGTTGTGTCTTCGTGCTTTTTTTCCTGCGTGGCATTTTCTTCGGAAGTTCTTTGGCGAACGCTGTTGAGCCTGAAGAACTGCTCTTGAGGCCCATATCCAGCCACTGAGCACACAGACAAGCACAGAAAATAACACTCGGTACCAAGTACAAACGAAGCACCTGGACGGAAAGCCGTGAATGCCAAACGAGCAGCGTCGGGTGACGGCGACTGACTGCGTTGCGCCCCCTTCGACGCCTGCATCGCTGCGGTGGGTGGTCGTAGCTAGTCGTAGCGAGATGATCTTCACTTCAAGCAAGAAATCTTGCCATACCATAGTCAAGACATGTGTGCAAGTGTTCGACAACATGGACTCTCTCACGCTGGTGCAGCTGTCATCGAGAAAGGTACATATAAAAATTGTTTGTGCGTTTGAGGCTGAAACTATGACGCATACTTTATCTAAACCTAAACTTATCGGTCTGCGGCTACAAACATTTTCGTTGACGTCGCTTAGATGTTGTAACCATTCAGGCCTCGCATTAAATGGCGTTGCGAACTCTTTGATTCTGTATGAAAACCTATTTTTGCCCTAATAAAAGACATTTTCAACAGGACACGTGTCTTCTGCTGATGCATATCTTCCAATTTACCATGCAGAGGCAAACAGAAAATCAACTGTGCACATCTACCACTTAGCATAAGCACCTTTTGCCATTCATTCTTGAGCACACTCAAATATCAGCTTAGGTTGCTCTTGTTTTAGAAGCTTTGCTCGGTTTTGAAAAAAGAAAAAAAGTTAAAAAAAGCTTTACCTTTGTTCTCCTTCTGGCATTTAATACAGACTTGTTTGTCAGCAGATCAAACACAGCAGGTATCACCGTGGCACATACAACTCGAACGACCGATGAAACTTGCTATTACAATAAAGCTTTCCACAAGAGCCAAAAGGAGGCTTGTAGGGGTGCACAAGCACAACGAAATGAGATTGGCGCTTCCGGGGCTTGTTTACATTATGCGTAAAAACAGGACGATCGGCGACCAGCTGATCGCAATATAACACC
This sequence comes from Ixodes persulcatus, assembly GCA_013358835.2. NCBI lineage: Eukaryota > Metazoa > Arthropoda > Arachnida > Ixodida > Ixodidae > Ixodes > Ixodes persulcatus. Next base: position 199,042 of record JABSTQ010009285.1, read on the forward strand.
AAGGATACCGATGTTTCGATACATAGAACGCAGGAAAAAGACCTCAATCGTCCTTTGTATGCTGTAGCTGTCATACGTTCCATCCAACCGCATTTAGCACAATTAACTAGAACAACCGAAGAGTTCGCAACACCGTTAAATGCGAGGCCTGGGGGGCTATGTTGCGCTTTTTGGACTCCCTGGAGACTAGGGAGAAGGAAGTGACGTCAACAACGCAGCAAATGCAGATTGGATGTTGATTTTGTTTTCTTCTGTCAACATCCAATCTGCGTTCGCTCTAGTCGTTGACGTCACTTCCTTCTTCCAAGTCTCCTGGGAGTCCAAAAAGCGCAACATAGCCCCCCTGGGGGGCTATGTTGCGCTTTTTGGACTCCCAGGAGACTAGGGAGAAGGAAGTGACGTCAACAACGCAGCAAATGCAGATTGGATGTTGATTTTGTTTTCTTCTGTCAACATCCAATCTGCGTTTCTCTAGTCGTTGACGTCACTTCCCTCTTCCAAGTCTCCTGGGAGTCCAAAAAGCGCAACATAGCACCCCTGAATGGTTACATCATCTAAGCAACGTCAACGAAAATGTTTGTAGCCACAGACCGATAAGTTTAGTTTTAGATAAAGTACGCGTCATAGTTTCAACGCGCGAACATTGTTGATATGTACCTTTCTTTGGACCTACGTACATTCGGTTCAGTTTGATGACGGCTGCACCAGCGTGAGAGCTCACGTCGAACACTTGCACAATTATCTTGACTATGGCAAGATTTCTCGCCTTTGACTGGCTTGAACACTTCATTTTCAGCATCACGGTAGGTCTTGCTTGAAGCGATGATCGTCTCGCACACGGCAACAAACAGAGAACGACACGCTTTGTTTAATTAATAGGCTACCGGTCTACGGACGTCGCAAATCTATCCCCCTCTTCTCCGCCATGTTGGATCGATCGGAGCGCCCCCTATATTCGCTGAAACTCCTCAATAGCACAGAAACGCGGATGCTTCGTCACGGAAGCCGTCGCGAATTTGGCGGGGTTCGCCGCGCCTGCGCAGTGGGAGAACGCGATGTCACCGCCGGAGCGCCGTGTGAAAAAAGGAAGACGTGGCGCGCTGCTTGTAGGAATCCCTTTGCATTCCTGTAAGCAAGCAGTCTTAAATGTCTGCGGCATTATAATTACTGAGTGTCTAAGGGCCGGTTGCACCAACGTGGCTTACCTTAACCCAAAGAGAAAGGTACATATAAAAATTGTTTGTGCGTTTGAGGCTGAAACTATGACGCATACTTTATCTAAACCTAAACTTATCGGTCTGCGGCTACAAACATTTTCGTTGACGTCGCTTAGATGTTGTAACCATTCAGGCCTCGCATTAAATGGCGTTGCGAACTCTTTGATTCTGTATGAAAACCTATTTTTGCCCTAATAAAAGACATTTTCAACAGGACACGTGTCTTCTGCTGATGCATATCTTCCAATTTACCATGCAGAGGCAAACAGAAAATCAACTGTGCACATCTACCACTTAGCATAAGCACCTTTTGCCATTCATTCTTGAGCACACTCAAATATCAGCTTAGGTTGCTCTTGTTTTAGAAGCTTTGCTCGGTTTTGAAAAAAGAAAAAAAGTTAAAAAAAGCTTTACCTTTGTTCTCCTTCTGGCATTTAATACAGACTTGTTTGTCAGCAGATCAAACACAGCAGGTATCACCGTGGCACATACAACTCGAACGACCGATGAAACTTGCTATTACAATAAAGCTTTCCACAAGAGCCAAAAGGAGGCTTGTAGGGGTGCACAAGCACAACGAAATGAGATTGGCGCTTCCGGGGCTTGTTTACATTATGCTTGTTTACATTATGCGTAAAACAGGACGATCGCGACCAGCTGATCGCAATATAACACCAAGGATACCGATGTTTCGATACATAGAACGCAGGAAAAAGACCTCAATCGTCCTTTGTATGCTGTAGCTGTCATACGTTCCCATCCAACCGCATTTAGCACAATTAACTAGAACAACCGAAGAGTTCGCAACACCGTTAAATGCGAGGGCCTGGGGGGCTATGTTGCGCTTTTTGGACTCCCTGGAGACTAGGGAGAAGGAAGTGACGTCAACAACGCAGCAAATGCAGATTGGATGTTGATTTTGTTTTCTTCTGTCAACATCCAATCTGCGTTCGCTCTAGTCGTTGACGTCACTTCCTTCTTCCAAGTCTCCTGGGAGTCCAAAAAGCGCAACATAGCCCCCCTGGGGGGCTATGTTGCGCTTTTTGGACTCCCAGGAGACTAGGGAGAAGGAAGTGACGTCAACAACGCAGCAAATGCAGATTGGATGTTGATTTTGTTTTCTTCTGTCAACATCCAATCTGCGTTTCTCTAGTCGTTGACGTCACTTCCCTCTTCCAAGTCTCCTGGGAGTCCAAAAAGCGCAACATAGCACCCCTGAATGGTTACATCATCTAAGCAACGTCAACGAAAATGTTTGTAGCCACAGACCGATAAGTTTAGTTTTAGATAAAGTACGCGTCATAGTTTCAACGCGCGAACATTGTTGATATGTACCTTTCTTTGGACCTACGTACATTCGGTTCAGTTTGATGACGGCTGCACCAGCGTGAGAGCTCACGTCGAACACTTGCACAATTATCTTGACTATGGCAAGATTTCTCGCCTTTGACTGGCTTGAACACTTCATTTTCAGCATCACGGTAGGTCTTGCTTGAAGCGATGATCGTCTCGCACACGGCAACAAACAGAGAACGACACGCTTTGTTTAATTAATAGGCTACCGGTCTACGGACGTCGCAAATCTATCCCCCTCTTCTCCGCCATGTTGGATCGATCGGAGCGCCCCCTATATTCGCTGAAACTCCTCAATAGCACAGAAACGCGGATGCTTCGTCACGGAAGCCGTCGCGAATTTGGCGGGGTTCGCCGCGCCTGCGCAGTGGGAGAACGCGATGTCACCGCCGGAGCGCCGTGTGAAAAAAGGAAGACGTGGCGCGCTGCTTGTAGGAATCCCTTTGCATTCCTGTAAGCAAGCAGTCTTAAATGTCTGCGGCATTATAATTACTGAGTGTCTAAGGGCCGGTTGCACCAACGTGGCTTACCTTAACCCAAAGCGGCTCTTTCCTAAGTCGGCTTAGCGCCCTAAACCGAGCTCGGGTAAGCACGGGTTTAAATTCCGGTTGCTCCAACGTTAACCCGGCTTTACACACGCGCCCCTAGCTAAACGCTGGATTTGCCTAGGGAATGTAGGGACAAACAGAGCGAACTAGGGACCACTCAGAGGGACGAATACGATTGGCGGAGAGGAATCTCGTGATGTAAACAAAAAACCTGCTGTAGTAGCCGTCGTCGGCGTCTGCTTTTCGCTGTATTTCTTCGGTGAGTAACGAATTAAAGGTCTCCCAATTCAATCATTTTTTTCGCTTAACTTTCAAAAACAGGAGTCAACGCTTTAAATAAACACAAATGCTCTTTACATCTGTGATTGTGTGTTTATTATCGGTTGATAACAGAATATTTTGACAGTGACAGTAGTTTTCGTGCTCACATCTTGAGATAAAGGAGCCATCGGGGGCCCCGAATCTCACCGAACGCGAGAAGGACGCTCTACTCGCTACATCGCTGAAGACAAAACATCATCGAGAATAAGTAGGTAGGTAAGATGACTACTAAAATCAAGTCATGCCTGAGACCGATGAAGTTCAAAACAGTGACGAACTCGCCACGGCAGCTGCGAAAATGCCCGGAAATCGTCGAATAGAAGTCGTCGAGTTGTTGTCGCCACGAATAGAAGTTGTCGTCGCCACGAATGAAAGATATAAAGCAAAATATTCCTAAAAAGCGCGATCACCAGAAAAGTTATGGTTATGGAACGATACAGTTTTCTGAAGCCAAGATTCTACTCGCGAGACAAGGAAAATTCACTGAAGATTGTCTCGAAACTCAGAAAACGAAAGAAATTGACTTTTCGCTGTTTTATAATTTAAAAGCGCAGCAATCTGATGCAAACGGCAAAAGGGTCAACAATCAGCTGATCGCCGAGATCATGTACTGCCACTATTCAACGCGCTAATCGGATTGAAGGATATCCGTTGCAAGTAGAAATAAACAAGCTGGTAAATAACAATACGTTACAGTTATGCGAAAATCAGTAAGGTATACATACGAATAAGCTCGTTGACAGAATAACCAACGTGAAGACAGACGTCAGCCCCACAGCTCCGTACGTATCTCGGTTAGGGCTAACACGCACTGAGAGTGGAGAGCCAGCTTGAAAACAGGGGTCGATAATCACTTCACGCGACAATATTTTGCATTCTTGTCACAATCGAAGGTCATTCTGTCGAGACTATCACGCTGTTGTAGCCTAAAACACCTTGAACAACCAATTTCGTCCACCGCGTTGACCGCCACAAACCAGCCGCCATGTTTTAAATCCAGGATTAAGAAACAGCCAAAAGCAAAGCGCCCAATGTTGAGCGCTTACGATAAGCGTAGTTTAGTGCTAGATTTAGCGATAAGCGATTTTGGTGCAACCGAACGAAACCGAAACTTAGCTTAGGTTCCCGGCTAAGCTCCGCTTTGCGCTAAGCGGCGTTGGTGCAACCGGCCCTAAGAAACGCCGGGCTTACTACGTTAACGTTTCTCGCCTCGTGACTGGTCCTTTGTCGTTCTGATCGGCTAATGGCGGAACCTGAGTGGCTTCGGTGCGATGGGAACATGACTCGCCACGCCCCAGCGTTTCTCAAACCCGTAGTGACTCTAGAGCAGGGTGTAAGATAGACAGGTGGGGAAACGGCCCATAGAAGCCTACCGCAGCGCCGTGACCGGATTGTGTACTCGTCTGCTTGCGGGTACCCCCGATTTGCGACAGATGGCGCTGCGGCGAGAAGAAAAAAATCGGAATCGGATTTGCATGGAACTTTATGGGAGAGTGCGCAAAATAAACTGAGAGCACGACAGTCCTCCATTGAAAATCCACGAGAAACCATCTCTGTCAGTTTAGCCGGTCACCACCGGTCGCCCACCCGGAGTGAGAGTTCGCGGTGCTCCACATAGATGGCGCCACAGAAAAAGAGAAAACCGAGGGGGACACAATCCGGTCGCTCATTTGGCTCTCGTTTCCCCACCTGTCTATCTTACACCCTGCTCTAGAGTAAATTCAATTGATAGTCCAAAGCAGGTTGCAACCGTCCGTCCCGCTCCAAACGTCAGCTGTGCGAGATGATTTTAGTCGGAACTTAGCTGAAGTTTCGTGACTGATCGAATCACCTTTTCAGAGCGATCGCACGTATAGAAAACGAAAGAACACGGGCTCTTGTTGTTCGTACTAGTGCCCGACATAATCCCAATGCGTCATCGTTAATATTCCGGGCTTAATTGTATCGCATCGGAGAGTTGATCTCAGTAGACCAAACAAACTGAAAAAGTAATTGTCACTGATAAGTTCGCGGGGTCGTGACGAGAGTCTTAACTACTTTGTTATCACTCCGTAGCCCGTGCGATCACGGTATACGCCAATGCGGGGCGCAAGTTGGCCTGCTTCCGCAGAAGTAGCAATGTTGTCAGAATGTCGAGCTCTGATTGGCTCCGGTTGGAAGGATATAATGGGTAGACCTCGAGCTAGCTAGCATTGAAGTCTACCCACTATTTTTTTTTTTCAATCAGATCCAATCAAAGCTCGGTGTTCTGACATCAATACCGGTCAATGCAACCCCTGCACAAGAAGCAGAGGAACCTGCGCTTCGCATAAGTATCGCAAAGAACGAATCAGGAGGCAAGAAGCGTGAAGATGAAAAGTCAGGCCCTCAGATTTTTAAGATGTTAGTTGCTATACTTCGTTTCAGCTTCGGTCCGAGCGCGGCCGATGTTATGAGCGCAAGGGCCAATCAAACAGCGAAAGAGGCACAACGTCATGGCGTGCTCGCTGCAGTTGATAGGACGAGCCGGTATTCGCCATCTCTCTGTGCGTGCTCCTCCGCCGTCTAGTACTATCAAGTGCAGAGAGCACGCCATGACGTTGCGCTTTTTCGGCTCTTTGATTGGCCCTTCGGCTCATAACATCGGCCGCGCTCGGACCGAAGCTGAAACGAAGTATAGAGGTTACGATTCGGTCAACAAGTAGATGACGGTTCCAAGCCTAATCAACTACGGATTACACTCGAAAAACAATTTGGTTGCAGAAGAACTAATCAGGGTTCTTCGGCTTGTTCAACTTTTGCGCCCTAAAAAGTTCTTTTTAGCACCCCTTAAAAGGGTTTTCGTTAAAACTTATAAGGTTTTTTTTAAGCTCCTTTATTGTTGCGAAAGAGTCCTTCATCGCCCAGTTGCTCCCTTGGGTAAGCCACTGAGATCTTCGTAGATCTCAGTGGCTTACCCACGGCATGTTTCAAAAGAAAGTAGTCGCGCAGACATCTTTATAAAGTGCGCTATGCTCCGCTAAAAAATATGTACCACTTAGGGTTTTAATTTTTTCATTGAGTACGCTGGCTTGATCTGCGTGATCTCAAGGTTTTAAAAACGGCGCATTATTTGCTTACATTTCATACTTTCATATCCCCAAAATATGTTCGCTCTTGCGTATATCCATAGCCTCCTCTATACTGACAAAGCCTGGCAGATCGTCACGTGACGCGGCCGCCGAAAGTGAAAAGATAGAGTGGCAGACAAAAGTCATGTAACGGGCGCCCCGCTGCGGCGAGTCGCCGAAACACACTTGTCTCGTGCGATGGAATGTCTGGTCTAGAGCACTATATAGCTCCTTCGGAGCAGAGTAGCGCAATCCTGAACGCCATCTCTTGGCGACTAGCGGCGAACGCCCGGAGGTTCCAACTCCGGTCAGAAATGCATGGGGAACGTAAGAAAATCGTTGTTTCTTCAATATTGTGGAGATGTACGGAACGACAATAGTTTTTGACATAATAAAGGAACATTTTTGAATCATTTGCGCTGAGCTGTGTGCCAAATAAGGACGTAATTTTTTTTAAAAATTGCATGAGCGGCATTATGCAGCAGACGACGCGGCGACGTCACAGCGTTCACGTGACCCGCTCCAGCCAACCCAAAAAGCCCATCTCCGCTGCGTGCAAGAATCGTCTGCTTCAAACGCCATTGCCTTGGAAATTGCCTTCTCAAAATTTGCACACGCATCCGATATTATTAAAACTTTGATAAAGTGTTTAGTGCTTTACTAACTTCACGACAGACTAGTTTTGAAAAGTGTGAACTCGCCGTTTATTTTTTAATCAGCCGTGTTGCGTCGATCTCCATGTATTCTCCCATAGGGCGGGCCGCCTCCTGGAACCCTGAGTACCACGTGACTCGCGCCGAGCTGCTCTGTCGGCCATTTTGTCGGCAAAACACGCGGATCAAAGGATTGCGCTACTCTGCTCCGTAGGAGCTATATAGTGCTCTAGTCTGCTCGTGCTTCTCGCATTCCTCGGGCTACTGCTTCGTTTCTCGTCGGGTTTGAAAACCATGTTTTGGGCCCTCGCCGCTGCAAAAGCTGTGCGCTGAATACCCGACTCCCCGAAAAATGCTCTGTGCTACCATATCCTCGCGCTCCAAATCTTCGACCGGGCACTCGGCTCCGTCATCGAACTGCCAGGGGGATCGGTGGCCGATATCCTTCCATGCAATAAAGAAAAAAAAAAAGGATCGGTGGCCGAGTGGTCTAGCGCACACCAGCTCAAAGCACGTGGAGCGAAAGCTCGCGCTGCAGAACCCAGGATCCTGGGTTCAATCCCCACCCCTGCCCGTTTCGATCTGGATGAGCATCGTATCGGCGTGCGGTCGTGTATCACTACTGCGTGGTGCACGTTAAAGAACCCAGGCTCATCTACCGGGTGGATCAAGGAGACGGCAGGCTCTTTAAATCGACCGCAAAATTCGGTCTCTTAACCTATCGCGCTACGACTTTGTGCAGCGCTGTCCACAGATGGTGCATTTTTTTTTTTGTAAAATTTGCAAAGAGCAAACTTACCTGAGGAAAAAGTAAAGAAAGAAAAAGGCTTAGCTCCTATGGAAACGCAGCGACGCCACCGGTCTTCAAAGAGCACGGCGCCGTTTCGCACGGGACACAAGAGATGGCGCAACGAACGCCGCCAACGAACGAGCATACGGCGTCGAGAGCCAGCGTCTTTAGCAGACAATCTTTTCGACTCAAAAGCAGCGCGCGTTCCGCAGGCGGCGACAGTCGCAGAAACAATTACAGGCGCGGTAACAACAAACAAGTGCAGTTTCTTGTCTGCTAAATACGCCGGCTCTCGGCGTCGTCTGCCCGTTCGTTGGCAGCAGTTGGCGTCGTGACCGCTTGCGCCCTCTCTTGTCTCCCGTGCGAAACGGCGCCGTGTTGTTTGCAGACCGGTGGCGTCGCTGCGTTTTCGTAAGAGCTAAGCCTTTTTCTTTCTTTACTTTTTCCTCAGGTAAGTTTGCTCTTTGCAAATTTTACAAAAAAAATGCACCATCTGTGGGCAGCGCTGCACAAAGTCGTAGCGCGATAGGTTAAGAAACCAAATTTTGCGGTCGATTTAAAGAGCCTGCCGTCTCCTTGAGCCACCCGGTACAGCTGGGAGACTCGTCGCCCGTTGAGGCAGACCAAGTTCTAGGCTGTATAAACATACACACAACCCAATTTTTTTTTCGAACTGCCAGGCTTTGTGAGTATAGAGGAGGCTAAGGTATATCTGAACCCCATGGTAGCTGTGCCATTGCTTGGTCACTGAGTCGCGGTGGCTTTAATTCTTACTGGAAAGCAGCAATAAAACAATCCCAAATGCGGGCGAAATAGCACGAGGCTTCAGAATGTCGCTCATTCTAAGGTCAATTTAATTTAATTTCATTTAATTAGATCAAAGGCACTCGACTTGCGAGCGCATTAGATGAAGGGGGAAATTCATAACATACATAGAGGTAGTCTCGAAAGTAAACATATTCGGCAGAAATCTGCCTGGTTGGGTGAGAGTTAAAGTCCAAAAAGTCTCCTTTTTTAATTTATATTCCTTTTCTTTTCTTTTTTGAAGACGAAGAGGTTAGGAGCTGCTGCTGTCCCGCGTGCCTTCAGTCACCCCTGAAGAAGAAACTGAGTTGGTTTTGAAACGTCGGGTTGCCTTTCAAATTTTGGCTGAAGCTACATTTTCAGACTTCATACATCGAGGTAAACTTAAAAACAATGTTTTCGCGTATATACTATTTACATCATACAGAGCAGATATACCATAATTCCCTTAGCCATCGTATCACGCAAAACAGCTCAAACACTCGCACTGTCGAATCAGTTCACACCGTAAAGCTTTGCGCGCTCGTTGTTGTGAGCCCCACAAGCGGAGCGCACACCTGGCAATCAAGGAAAAGCTCACCGGAGTAAAGCTCACTGGGGATAAGCTCACCGGAAAAAAGCTCCCCGGCTTTTTGAAGGATGCGAAGAAAAGCTTAATTACCTACGAATCTGTGAACCGAGCCTTATCACTCCACTGAAATAATTCATTCAACTGATGTCTGGACGCCATATGTGCATGAGTTTATTCAGCAGATAAATATTTGTTTAATTCATACTATACACGTTTCTGGATTGTAAGACGAAAGTAAATGAAGTATTGTATAACTGTAAATAAAGGATAACCTGGGAAAATATACTTAACTAGTGTAGTATTTAGATAGCCGACGCTGAATATAAAATTAATATAATTTCAGCTCCCAATTCTTAATATTTTATCATCCGTTTAGGAAGGCACACGCTCTCACTTTTAGGCTGTTTCAATCGGTAAATAAATAGAGTTGATATTTCTTCCATCCAGGCTACGTCAAAATTAAATACGGCAAGGATCAGACAAAAACAGTCGACATGAAAGCGTAGTGTGGGACGCACGGGCGTGTTTAACGTTTCATCTGATCCTAGAATGTGGAAACCAATTCTTCCTTTTATCCAATACGCATTGAATTGATAACAACCCCCTCGTATAAAAATTTAATTCAAGCCTTGCTTTTCTCAGTACCTGTCAAACCTCTGGTGAGCAATTTTCTCCGGACCCGCACAAAAGCGCGTGAGCTTTCCTCTGGTAAGATTATCTCCGGTGAGATTTTCAACGGCGAGATTTTCACCGGGTTTCGTGTGTAGGTAATATTGGCCCGGAATGCTCTCCACATCGTAGCAGCGAGCATCGGCCCGACCAATCTCGTCAGAGCGCTTCCGTGGCAGCTGCTTGCGTGTCTGCGAGCAGTTAACTTCGCGTCACGCCCAGTGCGAAAGAAACAAGTTCGACTGCTTTCAACTACGCCGCCGGAGTCAGTCCAGCGACTTCCGGAGCTGTGGAAACACCGAACGTGAACGACGCCTTACTACCGGAGCAGACGTTGAAGGAGGGAATAACGTTGCAGCCGCGCGGATTGATAAACAGAGAAGTCGTCGCTTCGCGGCCATTCCTCGTCGCACGTCGACCTTAATTTGCGACATCATTATATCGACGTCGGCCTTTTCTTTCTTTGTTTTCTTCCGATGCGTCCAATGCGTGAGATATGTACGGATAGCCTAAAACGATTTACGAGTGGGGCTTTCTACCCGCCTCTGCTGTTGATCTTGTTATGACGATTCTGTTTTGTTCGGTGTTGTGGCTTATGTTTGGTGGACCTCGATGTAGATGGGTTTAAGCTTTCGCTGAGAGCAATGTTGCCTGACTATCCGACGCATCGATGGTCGGAACTTGTTGAGTGTTGGCGTTGTCAACATTGCGATCCCCAGGAGTTTGTTATCGAGCTTTGCAATCTCCGCGGAGACGAAATTTAAATGCGTCTCATGCAGTGGGCACGAGCACTAAGTGAGCAATCAATTTGGGCCCATGATGATAACGAATGCCTCGTCATACATTCGGATAGTGGTTCGTGCCCAATCTCTGCGATGACGGCTATAGCCGAACCTTAACAATGATGTGGAACTTGTAGGATTTCCCTTGCAGCTACCCGCTTCGGAGAATGACGCAACACACTGGTTCAGCTAGTCATTTATCAACTGTTGTCGCCCTCGCCGCGACACAAAAAGTCATCACCCACACGCTGCGACGGCCATTTATCAGCGGCATGAGCGCCGCTCGGGTGTCCAATTGCACTTGGCCCCCGTTGCGATGGAAATGACCCCGGACGATTTAGCATGCGGGCAACCTGGTTCAACGTTTTGGATCCCCAGGTACGGTGGACTATAGAAGTGGAGGTGTAACAATCGCTCGCTTTGTCCAGGGGGAGAAAATGGCAAGGCTGTTCAGCACGCACCGTTAGCATCGATATGCCCGCAGCAGCGCGACAACGGCACTCCGCCACAATGTGAACATTAAAAAAGTAAATGTCTACACCGTTCATCAAAATCATCAAGTGCCGCACAATGAATATTTCCTTGTTATAGCAATAACGAAAATGGGCACGGCATATTGAACTCCATGCAATGAACACAGGTTGCAGTGAAACTATGGTGGGCTTGTGAAGCTCCCCGATGTACTTCTTTCACCTTCTAGTCCTTGCAGTGCTGGGTGACGCTGCGATCTACTTATCGATGGCTCTACGCCCCGCTATAACATACCACAGATCCGCATACCGAATCACTGGGTCACTTTCGATAGCGCAATCGTCACACCTCCCTTTTCTAGCCCACCATACCCCAGATAGGGTGTGCTAGAAGGGGACGTGTGAAAGCGCTGCCCTTTCCCGTAGGGAGGTGTGGTACCTCCACGCGTTGATGCTCTAGGGGTAAATTTAGCGCTGTACCCAGAGGCGTCGTACGAGGTCGAGTCGCTCCGTGATATAGGTGTACTAGAACTCCTCATCCCTTCGAGAGCCCTTCTAGAACACCTTATTCGTGGCTCCTGAAGTTGTCAGGCTTACGGTCGCATCGGTGCGATGGAAGATACAAGTCATGTGGGGATAAGCTATCCGTTCTTCGAGTACTGCGAAGCCCCGACGCGTTTCAGAAGGGGGCCCCGCGATCCCCAGGGCGGACGAGCCTCTCGAAGAAATCTCCGTCGTATGCGAAAGGCATTTTGAGAACAGGTGGGTACATCTGCGCACCGCCTCGATCTAATGGAGTCGAAACAGCTGCTATTGCTTAAAAAAAGCAAAAGTGTGACGTTAATAGCACTCACGAAAAATAATACTCCAAATGTTTGGTAGGCCAATATAACCAAGAGCTGATAAAATACGTAAGAAATAGCAGCCGCAGCGCTTTCGCTCGCTTCGTCTCCCCATACGTTTACATGCGCCCCACCTCCAAAGAGCCACCATGCGGCATCCGCGCGCACCGCGACCAAGCATCGGCCTTCGCTTCCCACACCACTCCTTCTAGAACACCTCACCCCAGGTTGCCCACAAACTCAACGCGTGCCCTGTGTTATGCCAACCCCAGCGCGTGGCTATAATAAACATTGACAGCATAGAACTGGTTGCATACCACATGGCCGCCTGCTTTGGCTGAGTTGGGGCGCAACACTGCTCATTCTTCTCGAATTTTTTTTTTTTTTTTTGTTTCGACTCCCTCTGCGAGGGCAGAAAAGGAACGCGTGTTGTATAGGTAATGAAGATCAAGAAATAATTCTAAGCGGTATTTACTGAAAGTACAAAATTCTTGCATCGCTGCATAGAAGATAAAATGCATGCATATAAATATACGTATAATCATACAAAATCTTGCATACATGTTGGCGGGAATAGGGAAAACCCATTTTGCTGTTTTATCTTCTGGGTTTTCCACTTTTTCGTCTTCCTTGTTGTGATTTCCAAAAAAGAGTAGCTAACTGGCAAAATATAACAAAGAATATTACAAAAGAAGCATGAACATTAATTTTGTCGGTAACTTGTTGTCTGTGACTATTTTTATACTCTTGTTTGCCCCCCCCCTTTTTTTTTTACACGACGCAAACACTTTTTTTTTTTTTTTGGGGGGGGGGGGGGGGGGGGGGGATCCTCAGAATGAAAATTGACATTTCGTTCGAAAAACTGGCTTTTATTCTGAAACTGCCAGAGACACGCGTCCCCGAAGAAGTACATCAGCAAAAACTCCGGCTGCATGTTTTCGCAAGATAGCCCACGAGGTTCCAGTTTCTGCTGTAATACTGTATTTAACTCGCACCCCCTATAAACAGTAATTTTTATTAAAAAGTTGGTAGATTAGTCCCACCTTTGTCCCAGTCGCACGTATAGTATATTCGCACGATTGGCGCAGAAAAACTGATTTCACAAGCCCGCATATGTGTATTGTGATCACGACATATGAGGAAGAACGAGCCAGTTTCAATATTCTCGGCAATTAATCAAATGATAATATGCCGTCGTGCCAAATTCGCGCACTTATAGAAATTCGCGCACTAACAAAAAAAAATCATATAAGTCGTACGGCTGCATAAAAAGCTCTGTCTGTCTACGTATCCTCTTGTTCTTCGTCTTGTTCGCGCCGTTTTTTACCGCCGAATTCAGAAACCTCACTCAAACTACACTCAAACTTAAGGGCCCCTCCACTTCCTCGAGGAAGGCGCGAGGGCCGGCGCTGGCCAATCGCGACGGCGGGTCCGTCCTCGCGATTGGCCAGCGCCGGCCCTCGCGCCTTCCTCGCGGAAGTGGAGGGGCCCTTAAGTTCGAGTGTAGTTTGAGTGAGGTTTCTGAATTCGGCGGTTATTCTTCAATATGCATCAAAAGCACCGACGAAAATTTTAGAAACAAAACAAAATCCTTGATTTGTGCACCGGGAAGTCATAAAAAAAAAAAATCAAAGTTCTCATGTTTGAATGCCGGTATGGTGTGTTTACCGTTCTATTCCGGCCATTATGTCAAAAGTGGTCCAAAGCGGCAACAAAGGACGTCACGGAAGCCGGAGTGTCCTGCTGTCAGATGTCGCGATCCTGGCGGTTGGTTGTAGAAATACTGGCGAAAAGCACGAGCGAACACGAGTGTCGCTGTCGTCGCGGCGTCCCAACGTCTGGCTGCCGGAGCTTCCGTGAACTGTCACACTGGAGAGCGAGGTGCAGCAGAACAGCGTCTGCCACATCCATTACCGCTGCTGAAACGCCGCCAGGATCGCGACCGGCGATAGCAGAACATTTCTATGACGCCATCGGGCAGAAATCGAGGAACCACTTTTTTGGGCGCGGTAAAGGCACCAGCCGGAGACGCGTTCCGCAATGAGGCCTCCTGCGTTGCCCAGGGGGCGCTGCGAAAAGGGACTGGTTGGGACTTGTTTTGGGCAGTACAAACCATGATACAAACCTGAGAGTCTCAAAGCATTTCTCGAACTGTCACACATGCACAAGCGTGCCTGCCCTGGTGCGAAACACGAAATCACGAGGAAAATAAAAAAAAAAAAAAAATTCGAACGCTGTTGAAGCACACGTCAAAGCTAAGGCGCTAAGAGCGTGGGCTAAGAGACGCCATATCACGCGTTCCAAAGTAAAAATAAAAAATAAAAATAAAAGCGTATAAACGCCAGATGTTCTGACGTCCCCATCCGGAGATATACATATAAGACGCGCGTACGCTAGCGCTGGTGGCATGAATCTGCACTTCGGGTTGTCTTGCGGCGTTAATTCTAGCTGATTTAGGAAGTCCAAGGGTCGTTTTTCGTTGTTCAGCACCACACAGAAAAAAAAAAAAAAAAAAAGCTCAGCCTACGTGTCATAAGTAGTGCGAGGACCAATCAGGTGAGCTTAAACTACCCGAATTAAGGGTGCCAGTTTGTTCAAAGCTTTAGTGCAGGAAACCCGCAATGCCGGTAGCTCGAACCCTTTCTTCTTCACAAAAGTGTTTCGTGTCATCTAATGTGCATAAAAGAGAACAGCAGATCCCCATCGGCCGCGCGGTAGACTACCCGAACGAAGTATATAAAGTAAAAAATAAATTGCGTATCAGCGCGTTGTTTCTCGATTTATTTCTCCGGAAATGTGAGCAATCCAGAAGCCGTCACTAAACCCCAAGAAACGCGACCGCTCTCGATGACGCTGTCAATAGCGAGAACGACACACTGGGATGGGACGAGCAGTTCCCTGCTGTCGAAATTGTCCCGGCAATAAATTAGACGAAACGGAATGATTGCTGCAAGTTCAGTTTCTTCTCTACGACGTCGAAACGTGACTTTCTTCGCAGATTTGAATCTTGGAGAATGTAGTATTCGTACACATAAAAAAAAAACATCCTGTCAGTTTTGTGTCTCAAGCATGCAACGTACAATAAAGCATGAAGCAATTGTGTTTTCTGGCGAACAGTGCTTTAGGCGTTACCGAAAAAAAGTAACAAAAGAAGTTGTTACTTTCAAATAAATGGAACGCGTTACCGTTCAACGCTACCTCAAACTAAAAGAAACGCGTTACGGTTACCGTTACCGATAAAAAGTAACGCGTGTTACTTTTGCGTTACTTTTTTTTAAATTATGAATTAACACGTTTTACTGTTTTTACGTTAAGGCTATGTATACGCTCTATATTTCAAGAAACATTATGCACTCTAAAAACAATCTGTTCTTGAAACGGTCTTTGACGCCCCTCAAACTGTTTCAGCTCGTGAAGAACGGTTTCGCCTCAAGCACTAGCTATCGCCCCCTGGCGCACTAGAACGGCAACTTGGTGATGAAGAACTTTTTTGCATAAAAACCGAAAAACCCTTTTACGGGGTGCTTAAGATAGCTTTTTAGGGTGCAAAGTATGGACAAACCGAAGAATCCCTGTACCCTCTAAGAGAATTCTTCGTGAAAAAAAAGACTATAAGGGGTTTTTTAAGCTCCTTTTTTGATGCGGGAGAATTCTTCATCGCCCAGTTACCGTTCAAGTACGCCAGGCGGCGATTGTGCTTGAGGCGAAACCGTTCTTAGCGAGCTGCAAGAGTTCTTGGGGCGTTAAAAAGCGTTTCAACAACAGATTCTTTTTAGTGTGTTTAATCAGAAACTGAGCATAATTACTTTTCTTTTTACGGTTTCACTTAATACTCACAAAAAAAAACCCCAAAAAACCAAACTAACTAAAATTCACATAACTTGGCGCTTAGAAACACACACACAAAAAAAAATTAACTAATTTCGTAAGTTCTGGGGGCAACAAAGTAAGGAGTAACGTAACTACGTTACGAGTTACTTGAAATAGTAACGTAAGTGCGTTACCCGTTACGGTTTTGAAGAAAAAAATAACGAGTACGTTGCCACGTTACAGAAACGTAATGGGTTTCGCGTAACGCCGTCATTTCTAACGCGTTACCGCCAACGCTGGCACTGGCAACAGTGATTAGGGAGTTTTAGAATAGGGAGCCCCAACGTCTTGGGTCCCCCGAAGAGCGGTGCACTGCGAAACTTTTGAAGTCCTCTCAGCACAAAAACCTATCGCTTTGCGATCTACTGGCTCAAGACACGATTTCTTGTTGCGAACATTTGGAGTTTGGGCACCATAGTTATTGTCTTTAGGTGCGCACTTTAAGAAAAGACAATTTCCGGGCATTTCTTTTTTTTTTATCCATAGTCCATATAGACCTTTTCAAAAAAGGGCTCCTGGCTGGTTCTATCTTCAGTGTTCGTGCGTATGGCGCGTGAGTTGCTCGCTTTGCGAAGCGACGAACATGCCCGTGCTGGGCTGAGCGAACGAAATGAAATAAAATGAAATCTTTATTTCCAGAAATTTACTCTGGCGGGCCTCAAGAAAAAACGCTACCATATGGTAACTTGACTGGGTCTGGGGCATGAGACACGATTTCTTGTTCGTCCTGCGTTTCTTATTCTGCCTGCTAATATAGAGTACGTTATAGCGAACCTAAGAATGGGGAGGGGGGGGGGAAGAGCTGAGCGCCCAAGAAGACACAGGTGTGGCACGCCTTTCCTACGACCAGGTGACCCTTAAGCCCCGGTCACACAGCGAACACGTCATACAGAAGACAATGTGCAGACAGTAGGGAGTTTTAGGGAACCGTTTTTATCCATCCGATACGGTACGATGGACCCTCCAGTACGAACTGCGCATGTGCGAGACGTAGCGCATGCGCACTGCGTATCCCGGAGGGCCCATCGTACCGTACGGGATGTGTGCAAACAGTTCCCTAAAACTCGCTACTGTTTGAGGCGCGTTTCTTCCTTGTGTGGCGGTCACATTGGTCATAGGGAAACTGTCTGCAGAGATGCTCCTACCAGACACGTGCATGAAGCAGACATGCTTCGAACATACTTGAAGGGTGTTCGCAGATGATTCTGTCGTCGTGCCTGCAGTGAAACATCCGCGTCTTTTGTATAATGTATTAAGCAGTCCCTGTTAGTGAAAATGGCGATGAGTCTCCATTTAGCGCATTCGGCCGCCGCGAAGCGGCGTGTGCGGGTGAACCAGGTGGGTTAACATTTTTTTTTTTTTTTTTTTTTTTTGTAATGAGCCGCCGCAGACTGTGGCCGCAAAGATTGACAGCGGCCTTTTGGCGCGTTTACACTTGCCGATTCGCGGGTGGATCCGCGCCGAGGAAAAGTAGATTTTTGGAGCCGGGTGGTGAAATCAACTCGCCGCTGGCGGAAACTCTGGATCGGTCCGGGACCCATATCCAGATTTTCCGCCAGCGACGAGTCGATTTCGCCACCCGGCTCCAAAAATTCACTTTCCCTCGGCGCGGCTCCCCCCTTGAATCCGCGAGTGTAAACGCGCCATCGGATGACATGCCGCTGCCAGGTCACGGCGGAAACCGACGCCATGCGCTTTGCCGGTGAACCTTGCGTCGCTCTTTTCCTCTTATAGTTTCGGTATCTCAATCTCCTCACGGCTTAACTTTACCGAAGAAAAGCGCAGAGCTGAATTTAGTTCTTTGAATTGTATTAACAGTTGCGGCATAGTTGACAAAGGAGCATTATGAATCTCTAATTGAAATGTGCCAGATAACGGCGAATATGGGCAACATTTATTATTGAAAAAATAATAAAGGTTACCAAAACTAGACATAAATGTTGGCAATAAAGCGGTAATCGATGCCCTAATTATCACTTTAGACTCGTATACCTCACGTCCGCTGCGGTCGATAACGTCTCCCGACGGAATTATTTCTATATTTTAAGTTCATTTTTATTCCACTATTCCGAGTAGTTAGTGAAACACCATGTATCTATTTATGTAGATACACCATAGCTACCGGAGATTCAAACAACGCGAGGTTTGGATTGCCTAAAGCACTTTATTGACTTCCTGCACACAACGGCCGCAAGCAACAAGTAACGATTCAAACTATTAAGTCGCCTGGCACGGACAAAATTATTCGAAGCAATAAGCTACGCTTATTTATGATAATGTAAGGTAAAGTGGTGATTACTAAACGGAACGTATATAGATATCCACAGACAATAGGGCGAGCATTTGCATCCCAGTATATAGGAACCTGGATTGTTCTATTGAGCCTATTTCGCAAAACGTTCGCCGCTGAGGCTATCGATGTATGAATAAGCATTTTTGATGACATATATATATATATATATATATATATATATATATATATATATATATATATATATATATATATATTAAACAGTCTCGTTGTCGCAAGGAATACGGAATTACATTGCGGTCTGTTGCAATTGAAACAACAGGCCGCCCTCGGCTCCACACTGTCACTGAGTGCCGATGCCGTCCCGTAAGCGCCACGCGTCGAAGGTGGTTCCGAGGTGGTAACAAATAACGTTATGAAGGCCACAGTGCCGTGCTGTCGGATGTCACCGCGATCCTGGCGGTTGGTCGTGTAAATGCTGGCGAAAGAAAGCGAGCGGACACGAGGGTCGCTGCCGTCGCGACGTCCCAACTCGTGTCTGCTTTGGTTTTCGTCGACTGTCCGGCTGCAGAGTGACCTCGAGCAGAACAGGCGCTTGCCACATCCACCTCCGTCGCTGTGCCACCGTTAAGGATCGCGGCAGGCAACAACGTGATGTTTTTATGACGCCATCGGGTGGAAATCCAGGGACTACTTTTAAAGATGTGGTAAACGCGCCAGTCGAAGACTCGCTCTATAAAGGAAAGAAAAAAAAGGCTCAAGGTACACCTAAGCACTTCTTATGAGTTGTGAATGCGAAAGCATGCAAGCCGCTTGTCCGCTCCCTTATTTGGTCCGCAGCGTACTTTTCGTCGCCGGTCAGCACGCGCGCTCTCCTGGGCGCGCTGACCTTGGACGCAACGTGCTAACGGCGCGCTGACGGACACGCAGCGCCATGTGGTGAGCGG
This sequence comes from Ixodes persulcatus, assembly GCA_013358835.2. Classification (NCBI taxonomy): domain Eukaryota; kingdom Metazoa; phylum Arthropoda; class Arachnida; order Ixodida; family Ixodidae; genus Ixodes; species Ixodes persulcatus. Next base: position 218,219 of record JABSTQ010009285.1, read on the forward strand.
TCGTTGAAACTGACGCGCTTCGGCCAATGGGAGCCTCGTCGACGCGCGCCAGCCAATGGGACCGAAGCCGAAAATTCATCAGCTTTATTCCGCTCCTTTGGGATCGGGGAAAATAGGTGCCGCTTGGCTAGGTTTTTTGCGTGGTGGTTGTTTGGCGCAGCTCGCTCCATGAGACAGTTAATGCTTTCGCATTAAAAAACCGCCTCCCTTTCATCGTCTGACCCAGCCCTCCTCGCGAGGAAGTTGGCGAGAGCGTGATCACGTGGGAAAGGATCGGTGTATGAGAACTTCAATGCGCTCCTAGCTTTCACTGCACTCTCAGCTTAGAGGTGAATGATGTAGGCACCATACTACTACCACTTGTGCGCACGAGGAACCCTGGGAAAGGCCCATGTAATATAAGTCATACTTCATTATAGTGTTTGTTTGGGCCAATGAGGTGAGCATAATAAATACATCTTAAACGCGCATGCCTTATAGCTGTATAGCGGTACATACTTCTTTCGAAGTATGTACCGCTGGAAGCTGTAGAATCCCTGCACAATGGCGAACTAAAATCACAATGTCACGGCGCACTTTCTGCATTTGATTGGTTCTCACACAGAAAAACAAGTGATGAACGCAGTGACGTTGCGCTTTCGGCATTCTCTGATTGGCTCTCAGGCTCTTTGCGTTGGCTACCCTTCGCCGTATGTAATGACTTGACCGTTCCGCGGTGTCGGTTGTTCGTCGTTGTGCAGTTGGTCCGACCTTCAGTCGGAACCATTGCACATTCTGGGTCTATAGCATATTTGCCGCTGAATGTGGCATATCTGAGGCTGAGAACAAGTCAACTGTTTTTAACAAAACCAGAAACTTTAGTTGGACTTGGTATCTGTTTTTAACAAAAACAGAACCCAAGTCCAACTAAAGTTCCTAGATAAAACACTCTCCTCGGATTTTTTTTACAAGTACCAACATTACTCAAAGCGCCGACTACGTGACGGGGCAGGTTTGAGGAAGCGAATGGTGGCGGATCAACAGTAGCTTTAACTATAAGATGCCATTTTGTGTCTGCGAAATGTGCATCGTGATTCGTGTTTGCTGTCTTTACTTGAAAGGGAAGTATCAAAAGACTCCAAGTCAAGCGGCAGTGCTATTCGCAACTCCAACGCCCTGAAGATGGCGGGGCGGTAGTCTCATGATGGCGGAAAAGACGAGGATAGATTGTCCGGGCTTTCCTGTGCGCCAGCTCGCTGACGCTGGTCGGTGCGCTAAAATTAATTTATTCGGCTACAAATACGAAGCGGTCAGGACAGGAGCACATCACAGGTGACGGAGATGCTGACATGCGTTAAGAACATGACCATGTTGATTTTTAAAAGTCGCAGAGCGGAACAAAACAATTTATAATTTAGCTCACTCGCTGTTATTGTTAAAACTGCAAGATGCACAAACACGCCTATCAGGAACCATGCGGTAGCAGCAGCACCAAGGCCGACAATCCCTGCCATCGTCTCCGCCGCTGTTCCCGCTCCTCTGTCTCTTCGTTTGTCCGCGGGAGGGCGAACGACGGGCTGGAGCTGCGAATAGTCACTGACGGAATGAGACCGGCAGGGCATGTCTTTCAAAGGCCCGGCCTTTAGCCCGCGTTCCATGCCTTCCGCCATTCTTTGGCTGCGCGCGCGTACACGAGACGTCGAATCGCTGTCGAGGGTAGGAAGCTCCTGCTAGAGACGGGTCAACTGAAGCTCCTCCTCGCCGTTCTCACATTGTCAGTGACCGCGGTCTCAGAATGATGACACAACACGAGTGAGTAAGCTTTACCGGCTCCCGTCGTGGTCACGTTGGCGTAGAGTGCCTCTGGTTTCGGCGACGACGAGTCAGGTGCGTTCCATGGTCCAGGAGACGACCCGGAGACCGCAATGTTCTGCACCGTCCTTGACGACGTCGCCCCGATGTTTTCTTGGCGAACCGCAGAACGATTCTCCAGTGCTTCGTCCTGAGCCTGCGCTCTGAGGTAAAACAAACACATGTCCAAAATTGTCTAAAATGCGCGGACCTCTCTTTAAAGTGGGTATTAGAGAGTTTTAATATATCGCACGCTGCGGAAAGCAGGCTCAGTGGAAGCGTGTTGAATTCATGCTTCGAAGTCACGGCACGAGCTCCCACTAGCAAAGCGTAGCTCCAGAACACGGTCTACTGAACGTCTCTATAAACTCGCCAGGCAATCCGGACTATTCACGAAGCTGTACATTTTCAACTTCTTAACCTTACTGAATGCAAAGGGGTGTTTATTAACTTAACGATATCCTTGCGCCGTTGTCGGTTTGACACCCAGACAGTGGTCGACCCGAGAGCCTCAGGCGCTGCGTAAGCGGAACATCAGTATTCTGTAACGTATCCTAAATCTGCAACTATTGTCTGCACCAAGTAACAGGAACTGCCTCGGTTACCTTTGACAAAACGTAATAGTTGGAAGAGATGACTGTAGTTTATCATTTCTGCTCTGTAAGGTAATCACTTCGAAGGCATAATTTAATTTCCCTCGGAAAATTATTAAGCAAAATTTAATATTTTGTTGCCACTGACCGCCTCAGAGCCACTTGCTTGGCCATGACGCGCTGGCGCTCCGCGATGAGCTCGCACTTGGCGCAAGAACAGTCACGAAACGGACAATGTCTCTTGTGTCCTCGAACGGGGCGACTCTTGCCATGGTTTCGACACCTGGCACACTTGGGACGACGAGGCGCTCCCGCAAAGGCCGAGACGGAGGGCCCGGACACCAGGGCACTCGGAACACAAGGTCCGGTTCCGGGGCACAGTCTCGAAACCAAAAGGTCGCTCAGAAATGGGTCCAAGGTCCCTCGAGGAGATGGATGTCCCAAAGGTCTTCCGTTCATGTCTGCTTCTATCGACATTCTTCCAGGAGGAAGCGACTCTGGTTGGATTGTCTGGATTTGTGATGCTTTATCTTCAGTTAACAGAAAGTGGCAGGTTTTAGGAGGCTCACCTTAGGTAACCCCAGCAGGCATTGGTTGGCTTCTGAAGAATTCCGGATCCTCTTGAGCGATCTGGCTCTCCCGAACTCCTTTGAATGGCTGCTGCTTCTGAAGACGCTTCCTGGCGTTCCGTTGACAATTTACCCGAAATGCAGTTCTGCGGACAATGGCTCGTTTCAGGGGGCTTCTCTTAGGCAAACCTGGATGGCATCGCTTGGCTTCTGAATACTTCCGGGTGCTCTTAAATGGTATGGCTCTCTGAAACTCCTTTAAGTTGGCGGTTGCTGTCTTTAAAAACACTTTGTGGTTTACCGTTTAGTTTCAGACTTTCAGAGGCAAAGCTTTTTATCTACGGCTACACTCCCGCCTTTCTAGCCTTTCGTCGTTGAATCTTATGGGGAAAGATTGGCTCTCGACGACCACCGGCTGGTGAAGACCGTACGCATTGACTACTTTCCGTTTGCTGAAACGTTGCCGATAGCACGAGCGGATGGTTTCATCGAACGAATCGCTTCTCAATCGAGCCTCGACGAGAGGGGTGTGGGAGAGGGGAAAATGAAGGGATAGTGGCAGAAAGAAACGTCACGTGAGAAGGAGAGGGTGGCCGGGAAGGGGCGAGTCACCTGTTCAGAATCGGGCTGGCTCCCCGCTTTGTTGAGCTTTCCTCTGAAGAAAGAAATACGATGACTGAATTGAGCCAGCGACAGGACGTTTCTCAATTCATTGATGACGTGGTGATGAATTCGTTTCTTGGAAGAACAAAAAATAAATAGGGTTATATTCAGGGTTCCATGACTTCTGGTAAATACCTACGAAAACCTCGGAAAATTAAACCCCCAGGCGCTTTTATCCCAATCGATAAAACCCAAATTAAAACTGTCATTGAAAAAAAAATTAGTTTTGGGGGAAGATAGTTTCTGTCTACAGCTTTATTTTGTGTTTATCCGAGACAGAACCCCCAATGAAGTGCCCGCGAGGCTTCTTCTTGCTTCAGAACCACACATCTTATCCTGCTTATTTTTATTTATCGCTATGGGGACGTTTTCCAAGTATGCGGTTCACGTGAACGTCCCCTAGAGGTTGAGGAAATCCAGTTCCGTGACCCAAAGCCCCGAGAAACCCAGATCTGTATACATGACAGCAAAATTTGAAACCGAAAAAACCACGAATTTGTGGAAAAAATAAATACTCCAAAAAATACCCTCGACTTTAAAAGAGAAATAAACCTTCCTAATATAAAACCCTGGTTATCGTTCATCAACAACCTGCAAATGTAGTTGACTGTTCCTTCTCTTTAATATATTTGTCTCTAGTCTCGTAGAAAAATTTCGTATGAATCACACACATGACGTAATCTACACCGCCATAATTGAACAAACGTTCATTCTTTCTTGTTTCCTGCCGTGAACCTAGGCTTTTCTATTGACATGAACAAAAACAAGCCAAAGAAGAAAGGAAGCATTCAAGGAGCAGTTAAAAAAAAAGCACACGGCGTTGTCAATGCGGCAAAAAAAAAAATAAAACACGGCAACTTGAAGTGTAACGCGTGTGGAACGCGTAACAAAAGAAAGAAATCAAAACCTCGAACATGTACGGAGTGAAAAGAAATATACTATACCTTATTTCACCTTAAGCTGAAACGAGGTGTAGTTAAAACGAGACATTTTGACCCAGCAAAAATAAAATTTAGTGTTCAAAGAAAAGTTTTCATTAGAGGCCAGGAGAAAAGCAAGTCCTGAGATAGAAAACGTCAGGGTTTTCTGCCTTCTTCTGCATGCGGGACGACGGAAAAATACAACTCATCAGAAATAAAAAAAAAGCAGGTCGCGCAAGTAGAGGTTTATAAAGTGGCGTTTCGTTAATAGGGACGCATTCATTCTTTGAAAATTCGTCCAAATATATGAGTTGTTGATAATTTGTAGACAAAAATATATGTGTTTACCTTGTTCATCACCAAATGTTTTGCCTATATAGTGGGATAGCTATAATAACGGTGTCTTTATTCACGAGACATTAGTGTAGGCACTTACGGCCATTCTATTAACGTACGTCTTCTTTGCGTCTAAAGTATTCTGCAAATCAAAATATGCATACAAAAAAAAAAAACTTCGTTTATTCGAAAGCAGGAGAAATAAAACACCAGCGACCGGAAGCAGCTGCAAAAAAATAAAGAAATTTCTCAGAAGCGTTGTCACGGATCTGCGGCTAGAGGGCGATTGTTTCGAAGCTAAAAAAAGTTACTACGTCTAGGATCATTATATTACCTGCGGAGTAAGCCGGGTGCCTATTCTGCAGACAATAGAGCATAAGTCAAGGGCCCCAAGCTGCTTCCGAAATCACGGCATGCCTTCTGGGACTATGTTCTAGCTTGCCAAACAGACGTTCCCTAGAAACAAAGCGGGAGGTAACGAATGAAATGGGAACAAGTGCCAGAAAATATATTTAAATACAATAAATCAAACAACAAAATAAATAAAATAAAGCAACTATAAAAGTTCGGAAAATGATATGGTTCAGGTTTCTTGGGGTTCAGATCTATATGGATACAAAACCTCACTTCCAACCAACCCTTTCCCCCGAAATGAAAATATTTTGTTTGTACGGAGAACTTATAATGTCGTCTAAATATTGCATAGAGATATACAAGAATACAGCTGGTTTGTTCATCCCCAGCTATTTGACTCTCCAAATTGTGTGCCTTTTAAGAGCGTTTCGTCTCAAATTTAATACGCAAGGTTTTTTTCTTTATGGTCCAGAAACACATCAACAAGCACCACTGAAATAAAAACCGAACTATTATACCAAAGTGTTATGAAGGAAGAAGTAAACGTGCTGCGGGGCGGGCTGCACGCATTTGCACTGGGACTTTATTGGCCAATAGCAAAAATTGATGCCGGCGTCAAGCAGTGGTTCACTCTTTGGGCAGTAATAGTTGTTCCCAACTGATTACAACAAGTTTCATGGTGTCGAATGAACGCTTTGGAAGCTCGCTCTGTCACTCGGGCAGCAGCATGGAAAAGATACGTGGCATATTTTGCTTTCTACACTGTCTGTTCGACCAGTGAGTGCCCCTGTCCGTGACGTCACGGCACAGAAAATCGCGCGTAAGTTTAGTCTGAAAGGCAGAAGGCTCTACTGGAAACGCTGAAAACGTGACGTCAGATGTAATAAGGGGGAAGTACAGCTATGGTTCCCCACAGATCGCAAGAAGTTTGATGGTGTGAAAGGAATGCTGGGGAAGTTCAGGCCAGCAAGACGAAAAATAAAAGCGATACATATTGCGTTTTACAAACTGCCGCTCGAATTTCAAGTCACACAACATGTGACAGCATTCCACTGGGGAGCGGGAGAACATTTGAATTTTGGTTTTAACAATTTTCAAGTCATATAAAAAACAAAAAAAAAACGGAGACGAAGGACAAAAAAGGGGACAAACACAAAACCTCTCAACGTGTTGAGACGTTTTGTGTTTGTCCCCTTGTTCGTCCGTTGTCTCCGGTCTTCCTAATATGTGTAACATCAACCAGCTCGCCTGTTTACTTGCTCTTTCTTCATATTTCATTTGCCGTTCTCACAATGGCCATTTTGAGTTTAGAAATATCAAAGAGCATGTAGGGAAGAGTGTTTAGCTTGGAGATACCTCAGGAAATCTCACTTAAAAATACATCGAGATGTAATGATATTACTAATTACATATAAATAGCGCGAAGAACAGACGAATATTCTGATAATCCTAACATGAATCACATTTGGGCATCAGCTGGCATGAACTTAAAGCTTCGCGAAATACTGCCTCGGGACGCTAATGTTATATTCGGTTTTACGTTCACTTGTTCTGGTCTCTAACTTTACAACTCTGTGCTTTATCAGTCATGCGCTCTAACATTTTATCAGTCTACCACATATCATCGCGAGACTGCTATATATATTGCACCACATTACAATTTGGACGTCAACTTTTGCTAGTGTTAAAAACATCGCAATTCACCAGAAAACTGAACTGTTTGCACGTGACGTCATCTCACTTTATGCCGGTGGTCTTTGCGATTTGTTATTGCTGATAATAACAAATCTGCTGGTGCAAAATGCACGCTGCAGAAAGTTCACGCCCAGTGCAGCTTGCAGACTTCTGCTCGTTACTTGAAAAATGTAATGAATTACAGTACCAAATTACCGAGCCTCAAATGTAATGGATTACCGTTACAAATTACTTTATAATTTGTAATATAAGTAATTATAAGTAATTACAAATTAATTACTAAGAAAACAATAGAAAACTTTGATGTTTCCAAAAATGTTCAGCAACACTACTTTCCATTTCTCATGCGCCCGCATTATGGTAGTGTAAAAATAAAATATTGTATTTAAGAGAAAGAATGTAGGCGCACTCAATTTACCTGTCAGCTGACAAGGCAGCGAAAGATGCAACCACACCCGCCATCCCGCTAGCTTATGGCGACCGGAGCTGATTACTGACATTTTGCAGAGAAAGCTAGCATTGGGCATGCTCAGCAGCAGCGTCTACCCCCGCTACGAGATTCGTATGTAAGAAACCGATCTACGAAAGCTCCCTTTGGAAACGGGCCTTTCGAGCGTGAGCGCAACGTCTCAAAGCTGCGGTTTCATGGCTGTAGCTTTGATGCACCGTCAGCTTATGCATGAACGGACCATAGTTGCATGCAGTACTGAAACATTAATGGAGGCGAGCGCTCGTTTTTGAGCTTTGGTCGAGCGGGTGGTTGTACACTTCAAAGATCTTTCAGCTGGAATATGCTCACATCTATGTTTTAGTCAGAGCCGTGCTTAGGAACCCAAAAATGCAGGCAAAAAAGAGCAGTGCAAGGTTTTCTGCAGAATTGCCTGTTCATATTGTTCCAGTTTCTGTATTGTGGTCATATATATAAAAAGTAACGAGTAATTAGAGTAATCAGTTACCAATATTTGTAACGAATTGCATTAAATTACTGCCACAAAAAGTAAAGGGTTACAAGTAATCTGTTACTCTTAACGAATTACTGTCCAAGTCTCATGCAAGCCATGTATGTGAGAGAAACAATTTATTTTTGCATTGCTGCAGCGTCGTGAGAAATGGCGCGAGCGTCTGGAACCGAGAAAACGAACTTTATGGTAATATATTTTGCAAACAAATAAGCTTTTGGGGCCACATTTTCTGCTCTGTGCCGAAGATGCGGGGCAGAGGAACCTTAGCAACACATCATGTTTTTTAAAACTCCCCCCCCCCCTTTGTTTTTTCACCGAACACTTTTTTTCTTTTTTTTTTTTTTTCTTCTTTTTTGTTGGTCATCCAGAGAGTACTTTTTATTCCTGAGGGACTCCTTCCTCCGTTTGGGGGTATTAATTCTACAATTATATTTGTGCCACTTGATAACAGTATTCCTCCATTGCCTTTATTATGCACCCAAAAACAATGAAGTTTAAACAAAATACGGAGGTGTCGAAGCTTGGGGAAGAACTTGAGAACGACATTCCTGTGAGGCATAGCGGCTGCCAACGTTGGGCTCTCCCTCAGAGACAGCGGGTATCTTTATTTTTAGGTGTCCCTCCCATACACACTTCTAGCTCTATGTAACGTCAAATTAATGAGTCACATGCACGTAGTCCTTTCAGAATTCGATTCTCGAAGACAACAATCTGAGGCGGTTCAGCAACAACGAAAACATGTGTGGGTGCCTCAAGGAGAAGCAGTGGGGTCACGAGGGTCAGCGGCACCCGGGGCGGTAGCCCACCGCGACACCCCACCCCCCGCTCTCGCGTGGCCCGCCGCGACTCTCCCCGTCCCGCCCCCCCCCCCCCCCCCCCCGCTCTCGTGGCCCGCCGCGACACCCGCCTGAGCGCTGCACCCGGGGCGGTCCGCCCCCCCCCCCCCCCCCCCGCCCCCCCTTCTGACGCCACTGAGGAGAAGTACATGTAAAACGTAGGTAGTGCAACAATTCTTGTACTTTCAATAAATACCGCTAAAAACTAATACCTGACGTTAATAACGTGCTAAAACACCCATTGGTTTTTCCTCTTCGCGCAATGGCAGACAAATAATAAATAATATAAATGAAAAGCTTTCCCCTCCTCAACTCGCAACTAGAACAAGCGGCCACGTGATCTGATGATAATTATATAACGTCAGTGTTCATCATAGTCGTGCGCTGGGGTTTTTAATGTATAGAGCATGGGCTGAGCTTCAGACATTGCTAAAGTTCGACTATCCTTATCTTTGTTTGAACACGAGCCATTACCCGAATATTTGGCGATGCTGATTTTCATAAACCCGAGCACTCCACTCGGGCTCATGACAATCGAGTAGGTGACGGTGAGAAGTCATGATGTCAGGTGACGTCACGGTGTTAGCTAAGCTAATAAATCTAGCGATGCCCTCAATTTATATCGACTTGACGCAGTGAGTGACGTGATGACGTCACGAGACGTTATGGGGCCACGTAACGTGACACCATAATGTCACGCGATCACGTGACACATGATTAATCATAAAGCCAATACAAATGGGCTACGAAAACCCACAATTTCTCATACATTCCAATTCTGTATATGAAGATTTGCTCAATACATAGAAATACAGCTGGGCGTTTTCAGATAAGATCGAACAACCATGTCCAATTGCCATTTTTAATTTTGATCAAAAAACATATTTGCTACATTCATGCCCAGAAGAAATAAACCAATCCTGTTTTGGGAAACAAAATTTGTCTTTGCGAAAAAAATGTGTAAGCTCCCTCTCATTTACGTGCGCGTTTTTGCGTATCCCGTGATGTTGGCATTTCGGGCAGCTTCCCGAAAAAAACCTGTTCTGGCTACGGGTCTAGAAATATTTACTGACAAATTAGGCATAGATAGGAATTGACAAAAAAGTATTAATCCCCGACTATTAGGTCGTTATTTTGAGAAACAAAATCGCAATTACAGCACATTGCGCGAATAACGCTCTGGATTAAAGAATTTTTTTTCAAAGCTAAGGTCTTCAGACTTTGCCAGTGTGTTTCCCTGTATATAGTTCATCTGTGCATGAAATATTGTTGTCCTGGTTACCGGGAGACTGTTATAAGAATTGCTCACACAGGGGCATTTCAACTAAATATGCATTACTTCGAAAATTATTTTTAAAAAAGCCCTCGTTAATATTCTTTAAACTCTCCGAAATTAACTTTTATATTATGTTCTAACAGAGTTTGCAAAAAAACATAATGCAGTATTTGTGTGTCTTTGAAGGTATAACGCGAAAAAATATGCTCAAATTGACGCTAACGCAGTTGCCTTAAATGGGGCGTGCACATACCCGTTCTTCGCAACTTCATTATTATTAAAGAGCATACAAATGCTACGGGGTGGTCAGGATAAGACACATTGACAGCACAGAGGTGGACGGTAGTTTTGAAGGGAAAATTCTTATGGGCCGGAGCGATCAAGAGGCGCCACCCTGTTACATGCTTCACGGCGCCTGCTTCAACAGCCGGCGTGTAGCGTCTCCGTCTACGCGACGTAAAGGAAGCAACCGGAGCGAATCTGCAAACAGATCAGCCTTCAACCTTGGCGGCAACATGATATTGTCACGGGTGGTGACCAAAAGAACAATAAATAAACAAGAAGAAATAAACGTTTAATGTGGCGAACTTGTGCCAAAAATAAACGGGTACAAAAGATAATAACAGAGCGTCGCGGGCGTCGAAGTCGGCGTAACAGCAGAGTCGAACGCTGGGGTGAAAATGACAGCGGCTCGCCACGCGGAGCCCCTTATGTACACGCGTGGGGTTCTGGAAGAATCGGCGTAGAAGGTTCTGCGTGTAGAACATTCTGACCTCGAGCAAGCAACACGGTTCTCGAATTTACCAGAACATTTATGTCAGAGTCCACAAAAATGCGTCCCCGCGGCCAGGAATCGAACCCTGGCTTTCTGCGCGGAAGGCGCGCGCGATAACCGTTAGTCCACGAGCGCGCTGCCTGCTCGGTCCGCTGCGCTCGCGGCAATATAGGAGGTAAGGCGCGGCAGAACCTGGACCTGCGCCGCCTGAGAGCGCCAATAGATTCGCAGCCGTGGAGGGCCGCCACAACGCGTAGAAAATAAATATACTTTAAAAGGAAATAAAATAATTCCCATTGACTAAGAATGTCTGTATCGGGCGTTTTCAGATGGGATTGAAAGACCATGACCGGTCGACATTTTTTTTATTATTTACCAAAAGATATGTTTTACTTCTTGTGCAACCGCAAAAACATATTCGAACTTTTTTGCAGAAAATAAAATTTCTCTTGAGGAACAAAAATCACGAAGTAACAGTCGGTATACGCGCACGTTTTTGCGACTTGCGTGAAGCCGTCCCTTTGAATATTCATAAAAGAAAACTGTTGAAGCCTTAGGTTTAATATTTTTGGTGCAGAGACTGTACACCCGCCGGCGATATGAAGGTGAACGCCGGACCGTCGACCAGTCCGTGCTATCAGCGCCATGACGCGGCTGCCCTAGCGGCTCGCTTTCTTAATTCGCGCTTCGCCGAGATTAACAGCTGGATCGAGCGCTGTTCTCAACTCTGCTGCTACTCCCCGCAGAAAGCGCATGGGTTGGAGGAGGAGCCTTACGGATGCTTTTGGCAGACGATATGATTTAGTAGTTTTTTTTGTTGTGATATGTGCTAAACCGGAAGGCTGCGGAACGAATCAAAAAGTAACTTACACTTTCCGCTTCTTAGAAAGAGCAGTTATTAGCCTTCGCTCATGAATGAAGAAAGCGGTTGAGTCGCTGATAAACCACGCCGAACAACGTCCGCTCTAGTTCAAGTGCAATGTGCAAATCATTTGCCGGCAATGATGTGGGCACGGCGCGCACAAAAAGCGATGCCGAAATTGAAACCCACTTTCGCGCTTTGTGCAGGGAGTAGCAGCAGAGATGAGAACAGCGCTCGATCCAAGCGCTTAATCTCGGCGAAGCGCGCGATAAGAAATCGAGCAGCCACGGCAGCCGCGTCATGGCGCTGATAGCACGGACCGGTCGACGGTCCTGCGTTCACCTTCATATCGCCTGCGGGTGTACATAAAATAAAAGGAGGTAAACATTTATTATCGATTTCGAAGCAATTAAGGGCTTCATGGACACAGATCCTAAAAGACTGGACATTCAAATGTTTTAACATGGTCTGGACGCGTTTGTTCAATATTCACATAAATTGTCATTGAAATTGAAAACGATAACTTTTCTAAAAAGACAATACACTGAAATGTAGACAGGTTACCGATTTTGCAATAATTGGAAAATAAGTTTAAAATGAAGGCCAATTTAATTTTTCTTCTACTTTTCACAGGTCAAGATCAAGGTTCATAATCACTCCTATCACGCCCTTCAAAAGATGCTCTACAATATATATATATATATATATATATATATATATATATATATATATATATATATATATATATATATTATTATCATTTTTATTCAGAGCGATAAATATGCAGAATTGCCGTAACGGGAGCAGAGAAAGATAGGACGTCGCCAATTTCAAACGAGGGCAAGAAAGGGGTCGAAAAATGTAGGATGTCTGTGAAGAGAAAGTACTGTGACAGGAGTTCGTGAAAGATAAGAATTCATACAGAAGATTACAGGTGAGTTTGAAGCACAAGTCCACAATTCAAATACAGATTTCTTGGATCAGTAAATTTCGGAGCCTACCCTTCGTAGGGAGTCTGGGCTGCTGACGACCAGGTTTAAATAGCGATAAGAAAGAACACATGCTTAAAGTGATACAATTGAAACGAGTTTAATGAATCAAAATCCTATGCGCACATTCGGAGCTTGTCGCGTGCATTCTTTCTGCCGAACACTGATCTGAGTCGGTCGCAGCGCTCTTTTAACACTCCGGGGAGGAACATTTTTCCCCCGTTTTGCCCGTAGCATGTTTGTCTTGTCCGTCCTCTTTGTCTAGTTCTTTCGTATTTTTTTGAATTTTTTTATCACTGTACGTTTTTTCTCAGTAGCACCGCAAGCTCGCGACCTCGATCTACTTTTCGCAGCCATAGGAGACTTTGCTTTCAAAAATATATCTTTTCTGCGTCTACTGTTTTTGCTAAAACAGCTGTGGTTGCGAAGTGTCGGACCACGTACACTGCCACAATTGACAGGACAGAATTTCACGCACAACGGAAACAGAGTCCCACTTCTTTGCTTTCATGTCCCTGTACGCTTTGACCTCAGCTTTCGGGAGGTGAATTAGTTTCACGTTCGAAAGTTTAGTGTTCAGTGGGGCAATTATCTCTGACGCCGACTTGATCACCGACGTGGTGGGCCGTCGGAGGTTGTACATCGTTGCCTGGTGCTTGACAGGACCCCCGATTCTATTGCAGGAACTCTTGCCATGTCCAGTTGCAGATAAAATACACTTCGCCGACGTGTACTTGTTGCTCTGCAGTTCGTGTAGTTGGTACTTGTTCTTAAAGTCGCTTGCTGCACAATCACTGACGTAGATCCCATGAGCACACCCAAATTGGATTTCACGATTCGCCAAACCGTTGTCATATAAATTAAGTTACAGACAATCTCGTTTAATCGCTTTTTTTTTTGCAGTATCTTTTGTAGCGTGAGCTACACTGGCCGAGGTTGAGCAGTTTCGCGTGGCTCGCATAATGAGCCGTGCTCCGTGCTGCGCATGCGCGAGGAGCAGTGACGTCACACGGCTCACAGCTGGCGCGCCGGAGACGCCGCCGCCGCGGGCTTCGCCGCCACCGCGCGCGCCTCGCCGGCCTTCGCATTCCAGAGGAGTGACGTCATAGCCGCGACAGACGCTAGCAGACGCTGAGGGAAGCTATAGACCCTTTTCATGTTTACAAACATGAACTGCCTCCTGCGTCCCAAGCAACTTCCGGTCGCTCCGTCTTTGAAAGTATGTCGAGCTTGCCTATGTCGCCAGTGCTAGAGCACTATATAGCTCCTACGGAGCAGAGTAGCGCAATCCTTTGATCCGCGTGTTTTGCCGACAACATGGCCGACAGAGCAGCTCGGCGCGAGTCACGTGGTACTCAGGGTTCCAGGAGGCGGCCCGCCCTATGGGAGAATACATGGAGATCGACGCAACACGGCTGATTAAAAAATAAACGGCGAGTTCACACTTTTCAAAACTAGTCTGTCGTGAAGTTAGTAAAGCACTAAACACTTTATCAAAGTTTTAATAATATCGGATGCGTGTGCAAATTTTGAAAAGGCAATTTCCAAGGCAATGGTGTTTGAAGCAGACGATTCTTGCTAGCAGCGGAGATGGGTTTTTTGGGTTGGCTGGAGCGGGTCACGTGAACGCTGTGACGGTCGCCGCGTCGTCTGCTGCATGATGCCGCTCATGCAATTTTTTAAAAAAATTACGTCCTTATTTGGCACACAACTCAGCGCAAATTATTCTAAAATGTTCCTTTATTATGCCAAAAACTATTGTCGTTCCGTACATCTCCACAATATTGAAGAAACAACGATTTTCTCACGTTCCCCATGCATTTCTGACCGGCGTTGGAACCTCCGGGCGTTCGCCGCTAGTCGCCAAGAGATGGCGTTCAGGATTGCGCTACTCTGCTCCGAAGGAGCTATATAGTGCTCTAGCCAGTGCTAGAAAGCAATAAACGCTACACGCACATCAAAGTTGGAGATTTAACGAGGGCCCTCGGCTGGTCAATTTAACGTCTTGGAGGAGGCAAGTTGGTTTACAAGAGTATTCGAAAATATTTATCATATCTGAGGGTTCTGCGTTCTTTTGGCCATTTTGAGCGTTCGTGCGTATGGCGCGTGCTTTGCTCGCTTTCCGAAGCGACAAACACGCACGTGCTGGGCTGTGAAGATCGCACGCTGGACTGTGATTTTGTAAACATTGGAAAGGTCTATTAGCCCCGTGCGCGACCGAAAGCGTCGCTGTGGTCGGCCTTCCACGATTGGCCGAACGCTGACTATGACGTCGGAAAGGGGATTTATCATCGACGGAAATAAGAGGAATGAAAGAACTTTACTTTTGACGGTGTTGGCAGTGTTCCTTTGAGAGCGCAATGATTTCAAGCTTCCACCATGCTAATAACAAACACCATCGAACTGGTTGTTTGCAAGGTAATGACGTCACAAGGGGGAACCACAGGAGGGCGCCACCAAAACTTCTCGCAGCTAATTGGTGGTTAAACGTTTCATCAACATTTCAAACAGCGGTGTAAAGCCTGGTTCAGACAGTTGCGTTTGACTGCGTTTGACTGCGTTGCGGCAGCGAGAAACCAGAACACCCCTGCTGCTTATATCGCGTGACAAGATGATTCCTTGAATTGGATTCCACGCTTCATACGAAGCACAGATGTGCCGGTGACTCGCTTTCGGTACTCGACGCAACGCAGTCAACCGCACTCAAACGCAAGTGTCTGAACCGGCCTTAGGGTGGGCTTTGTTCATACTTTTTATGAACCGGAAGTTCTCTGGGACGTCAAAGACTAGAACAACTCCTGGTGGCGTTTGCCATGAAAAGGGTCTATACAGACGCTAGTTTACGCCCGTGGAGTGTACATGATAGAACGCTAGGACGCCGCTTCACGTCACCATTAAATGGTCGCGTCTCGCGGACGCTATCGGAAGCGCTTCTTTTGTGGTCGCGTCTCGTGAGCGCTACAGCTCCCCCTGGCCGAGAGAAACTGGAGAAATAGGCCCGTAGCTCTCAGGTTTTGAGCAGCGCTCCATGCGAGCAAAATAGAATATTTGGGCTCGCGTTTCAAACGTGCGTCATCACGCTTCCACACTACAGTTTTTTATACTCCGTTCCATTCTAAGTGCGAGCGTAGCAGAGGCTACAAGAGCGAGCTGCGAGCTTGCGGCGTCTCTTCCAAGCACGCGCGCTCGTGCAGTGCGAGCATCGTTCAGGGGAACATGTTTTTGCAAGTAGCTTCCGCTTTGCTATCACGTAAAGTGAAACATACGGGCTCACGGAAGCTATGAAAGAACGCAGCAAAATAATAAAGCTGAATGGGACGCTATGGCCACGAGCTGCATAATTCTTTTTTTTTTTAATTTAGTTTTTTTTTCATGTTTTGTTATCGCGCGTCTACAGGTGCTCACAGATGCTTGCATTCGAACGTGGTACGTGCCAAATCGAACGTTACAGCGCCGCCTGGATAGTGCTGCCAGCATAACATGGTCGCGTCTTGCGGACGCGCTCGCGCCCCCTGCCCGAGAGCAACGGGTCTATTATCGGTTGAGCGTAGGAAGACCGAACAGAAGAAGGCTAAACGTGCTGCGGAGACATCGGAGCAAAGGGAGGAACGTCTAGCAAAGCGGCGTCGCCAGGAGGCTGAGCGACGTGCCGACCATCTCAGCAGCAGCAACAACAAGATGCCGTCGATGACGTCAAGGCTCGCCGATTGACTGACTATACGGTCAGGGTTGGGCAGTATCGCGTTACAAATGTATCGCGATAGTATTTCAGAGATACATTTCGTATCTGTATTTCTGTATCGGGATACATGTTTTTCACCAGTGTCTGTATTCCTGTATCGAGATACATTTTGAATGTTCTTTTGTATCGCGATACAATCAGGGTGAAATGTATTTCGTTACATTTCTTGAAAAATGCTCCCCCCCCCCACAAAAAAAAAAATACAAATCCGAACGCTTTTTTTTTACTTTTGAGGGCATTAGGGTTAAGGCTGGGGCATTGTTACCACGCTGACCAAGGTTCCTTCCGATTCCCCAAACTATTTTTCTATGCGTCCTCTCCTCTCTTCTGAGAACTTTTGCGTAGTCGGGGACTCGATCCAGGTGGCGTGCCAGGAGTGGAGTCAGAGCATCATGTGCCGCAGGTCCTTAGGTAGGGGTTTCTTGAGTCATTGTTTGCTGGCATCCAAAGCCCGTTGCTAACCGTCTATCTTACCTCAGCGTACACAGTACACCCAGCCGGCAAAGCTGAGTCACAGTCCATTGCAGCACCAGCCTGGCAGTGGTTGACTTAAAATAGTAGATTGACTCACGCAGTGAAGTTCGATCAACACATATTCGAATGCGTCTGCGGCTGCGCCCGTAATATTGCACGGCTCAAGGGTACGTCATCAGCCGACGTGAAAGTGACCCGCTGCTCTGGTGATCCGGAACCCAGGAAAGAAGTCAGACGTGGCCTCGCTGTGCCGACCCAGGCTTCGTACACCTGCGACTCGTCTCGAGCGCGGTGTTTCTCGGAGAGCTCGCACCTGTGCGGCAATATCAGGTCGCAATCCACGAGGTCTCTATTTGGAGTATGCAAGACGAAACTTGAGGACTGCAATCTATGCGTCGGTGGCGGAGGGTCAGCAGGAAAGCCCTTCACAACAGGGATGCCACCGTATCGTTTTTTCAACCGTAACAGAAGGTAAGACATGTGTTCCAGGATGCTTCAGGTGGTACACTATTCTCGAAAATTCAAAATGACACTACCTGCACGATCTTCAACGAGGTAATCTACAACAAAAGTACCGTCCTTTCATACAGCAGCGTGGTAAAGTTTCATGTTCAAGGCCACACCTACAGATAAAGACTACCAGTTCATTCTACCTTGACGTCATGAGATAAATGTTGACAGGGGCGTCCTTATTGGACAGGGGCGTGGTGACGTTTTGATGGGACTTAGGAGGATCATACAATTTATTTAGAGGTCGAAGTCTTTTCGCATCCCTCGTCAGACAGACAGGGTGTCAGGGAAGCGACCGCGGTCAGTCCTTGATGAAACGTTTTTTTGTGCCCATTGAAGCCTCCTTGTCGTCAGAATTCACTACCTTCAAGGAAAAGCGCCAAGCCTACGGGAAAGTAATTTCAGGATCAAAAACTTCTACTTCCAACTTCAAGCTTCATCTCATTTGACATCTCAAACAAATTTGAAAAAAATGTATTGCAGTATCAGTATTTCTGTATTTGTATTTCTGCCCTTTCTAAAATGTATTCCCGTATTTGTATTTCCAAATACATTTCGCCTCTATTTAAAATGTATTTCCGATACGTATCGCGATACATTGTTACAGACATATTTCAGTATCAGTATTTTAGCTACTATTTTGATGTATTCCAGTATTTGTATTTCCAAATACATCTTTGAGTATTTCTGCCTAACCCTGTATACGGTGAAACTTAGCGAAAGCGCCAGTGCGACTCGGACCTTCGAGACGGACTTCGAAACCAATCCGTTTGGATATGTGTGCGACGTGTGTGAAAGACTGTGGCACATGAAAGACTTGACGCCTGTCAGTAGTGCCATGCGTGAAACGTTGAGTTTAGCGGCGCCGCCTGAGTCGGGTGAAACCGTGGCGCGGGTTTGCATAACGTGCAAGAACTTTCTCGTTAGGCAGAAGATTCCACTCTTTAGCGTTACCAACGGGTATCGCTACCCGCCCATGCCACCAGGTCTACCGGTTCTAAACGATGTGGCCGAACGTTTACTTCCGCCACAGATTCCCTTCGTTTAGATCCGTCGCCAGCGTGTTACTACACTGACCACCGAGCCGTCTTTGTGCCAATTCGCGTCTCCAGCTCGACGCTCGCGCTCCCGCGGCGGAAACGGGAAGCGCTCTAGTGAGGGTCCCCCGACTCTCCTGCTCAGCGGGCACGGCGGAACTGCTCGCGACTATGGCTCGCGAAATGTAATTTCCGAATGCAGACAACACTCTTCACTGTCCCAACGTAGTGCTGAAACCGCTATGGGATTGTACCAGTGTTGCGCATAGAAGCAGTGTGCGTTTGCGATAGAGTTGCGTGCCCCACGTTGTGCGTGCGCCCCATCGCCGTGCGCCATCCAAAACCGAAATTTTAGGCTCCTCGCACGCGCAGTGTGGAACACGCAAAGATAACGCAGAACACAGCACTTGCGTTCGCTCGTATACGCAACACTAAAACTCGCTACTGTTTCACCTTTAATTTTGGGCATTTGGTCTGGACGGATATTGGCGGCGACTTTGGACGTTTTGCCGATTGTCAAAAGTCGCGACTTTGATATCAAAATATACTTTACCCGCAATTAATGTAATTTTACATAGATTTCTCACATTAGCTAGAATGTTTTCATTGATTTTAGACTATTTTTATTTTATTACTCGGTAATTCAAAATGCTGCAATCGGCTCCAGTGATGATAATTAGCACACTTTTGATTGTCATATTTGTTCGCGCGTTTGAAATTAAAACATAAGCAACAAATTATATTTGAGCTTGAAAAATAACGTATTAAATTATCTTAATTTTATTATTATTATTATTAATACGAATGGCGGCGATGTATGACCCAATGAACGCAAATATCACGAAAATACGCCATTTAACCATCATATAGTCTTTCCAAAAAGGAATAATTTTGTTTTCTTTTTAGCATATATGAAAAACTCTGACATCGTAATCAAGATAGACAAACAGTCAAACACTGGATGTAATATAAAGTCCTATGCGTCACGCGTTGATGTTTAGCTGTTTGACTCGGATTCCGTCTTTGGGTTGTTGGAGTGAGAACAGCGTTTATTAATTTATACGTTTTGTGGACATATTATAAAAATTGGAATTATTCTCTTATTCTTGCGCTGGGAATAATGTTAAACCAATTAATCACCTAAATATCCCAAAATCCATTAAAATGCCCGCTGTTCATTATTTCCCGTGACAATTATCAGAGCGAGAAAACGCAGCGAGAACGCACAAATATCAGCACTGATATTTTCAGCAACTACACTACAAATATCAGCCTGGATCGAGCATGGATGTCACAAAATAAAGTTTCCGCGAACAACTTCTTTAACTAACTAGTTACGATGTGAGACACATGTTGAGTTACGAAAGAATCCGAAATTAAGGCTTATATCGAGAAATTAAATCCAAAATAGAGGTCAGTTTCGGATTCGCTCCAGAATTAAAACGCGCATCCTCGCGTAAATATTACACTAAACACCGTTCTTGTTTTCAGGATAAAGAGGTGACCTGCGCTCATAACACCCTAGCTTCCTCGTATTACCAGAAATAATTTCTGTAGCTGAGTGAAGCCAGCAGACTAGACAGGCTCAACAGCGGCACGCATCTCCGACCCTCACTATAACCGCCATTTTGAAAAATGAGTGGCGCCACCTATAGTTAGTTGGAATCGCGAATAGAGAGGCAACCAGACGTTGAGCAAAAAAAAAAATATATACATATATATACATGTGTCACATAATGCGTATACCGTGTGTGTGTCAGTGAAGCAGCAGCAAGCATGAAAATCAAGCTAATCCTAGACAACCAGGAAAGCTAAGAATAACCAGCTGAACCCTATAGCTCACGCTACGTATATCCTGGCATAGCCGAGCTAAGCCACTGCAAATTTGTTTTTTGCGTTTTGCGGTTTTTTACAGCGGCGGATCTATTGGCGCTTACAGGCGGCGCAGGTTCAGGTTCTGCCGCGCCCTATCTATCACCTTACCGCCAAGGTTGTAGATGATCTCTTTGCTAAGCCGCTCCGGTTGCTTCCTTTACGTCGCGTAGACGGAGACGCTACACGCCGGCTGTTGAAACAAGCACCGCGAAGCATGTGACAGGGTGGCGCCTCTCGATCGCTCCGGCCCATGGGCATTTTTGGGTCGGTTGTACGAAAATGTATTAGGAATTTTCCCTTCAAAGCTACCGTCCACCTCTGTGCTGTCAGTTTGTCTTTTCCTGACCACCCCGTCGCATTTTCACGCTTTTAATTATAATGAAATTGTGAATAATGGGTATGTGCACGCCCCATTTATGCAGCCGCTTTAGCGTCAATTTGGCCATATTTCTCTCTTTATACGTTGAAATCCACACAAATATTGCATTATGTTTCTGCAGATTCTGTTAGTACATATTATAAATGTTAGTTTCGGAGAGTCCGAAACTAACATTATATATATATATATATATATATATATATATATATATATATATATATATATATATATATATATATATATATATATATATATATTTATTTATTTATTTATTTATTTATATAATCGAAATAATTCATATTTAGTTAAATGCCCCTGTGTGAGCGATTCTCGTAAATTTCTCCCGTTACCCAGGACAACAATATTTCATGAAAAGATGAACTATATACAGGGCAATACACTGAGAAAGTTTGAAGATTTTAGCTTTTATATATACGGAGAAAAAAATATTTATTACCGAGCGTTATTGCGAAATGCGCCGTATTCGCGATTTTGCTTCTCAAAGTAACGACCCTATACTTCGTCTCATCCTACGATGGACTAAAGGCCAAAGCCACGGGCCGTCAGGTCCAATCACGTTCCACGCTAAACTATGACACGCTTAGCATTGGTTAGGTTTGGACGAATAATGCTCCGAATCCAAAAACGCTGCGTCATTTTTGTAGCTTCGACACTGCAATGAGCCAGTAAGCCGTGGCTTTCTTTGCAATGTGAAATTGTTGAATCACTCATTGCTCGATGCGAACCACTGTAGGCCCATTCCCATCAGTGATCCGAGACGTGGGCACCAACACGTGCTTCGAAGCGAAATACCACACAATGTCTAAGTGGCTCGTGATTGGATCTGACGGTTCATAGCTTCTGCCTTTAGTCCATCGTAGAGTGAGACGAAGTATAGTAGTCGGTGAGTAATACTTTTTGTTAATCCTTCCTATGCCTAATTTGTCAGTAAATATTTTAAGACCAATAGCCAAAACAGTTTTTTTTTTTTTTTTGGGGGGGGGAGGGGAGGGGCAGGTGCCTGAAACGCCTACATCGCGCGATACGCAAAACGCGCACGTGACTGAACGGGTACCTACATTTTTTGTTCTAATACAATAATTGGTTTTATTCTTCTGGGCATGAAGGCAGCAAAATATTTTTTTTTTCTTCAAAAAAATGGTCACCGGACATGGTTGTTCGATCTTATCTGAAAACGCCCAGCTGCTATAATTTGACGAAGTTTCTAGCGTAACGTCCGACATAACCCAAGTTGCGTCTAAATCTCCGCCTTCCCTGGGTTCATGGTGTATCGTTTAGATAAAAAGGACAGAGAAGCAAATCGGTGTGGCCATGGCTGCTTCTGCTGGTTGGAACAGCGCGTGCACTTTTTTATTCGCACGTGAAGCCCCGTGCTGCTCGGTCGTGCTAGGCCAATGGCCGATACACCTTCCTTTCTTTAAAAAAATGAAATAAAACTTTGATACATATATACATTACGCACACAAAAGAAAGGAACTATCCCTCTTGCTTAAAGTTCTCGTCATAGGTTAGACAATGCGGAGGACACACTCGTCGGGATGATCTTCGGGGCGGAGGCAACGATGGTGGGGTTTCCGGATGCTGACTGATGGTGCTACCAAGCGGCTACCAATGGCCGATACACCTTCCTTTCTTTAAAAAAAAATGAAATAAAACTTTGATACATATATACATTACACACACAAAAGAAAGGAACTATCCCTCTTACTTAAAGTTCTCGTCATAGGTTAGACAATGCGGAGGACACACTCGTCGGGATGATCTTCGGGGCGGAGGCAACGATGGTGGGGTTTCCGGATGCTGACTGATGGTGCTACCAAGCGGCTACCAATGGCCGATACACCTTCCTTTCTTTAAAAAAAATGAAATAAAACTTTGATACATATATACATTACACACACAAAAGAAAGGAACTATCCCTCTTGCTTAAAGTTCTCGTCATAGGTTAGACAATGCGGAGGACACACTCATCGGGATGATCTTCGGGGCGGAGGCAACGATGGTGGGGTTTCCGGATGCTGACTGATGGTGCTACCAAGCAGCTACCAATGGCCGATACACCTTCCTTTCTTTAAAAAAAATGAAATAAAACTGATACATATATACATTACACACACAAAAGAAAGGAACTATCCCTCTTGCTTAAAGTTCTCGTCATAGGTTAGACAATGCGGAGGGCACACTCGTCGGGATGATCTTCGGGGCGGAGGCAACGATGGTGGGGTTTCCGGATGCTGACTGATGGTGCTACCAAGCGGCTACCAATGGCCGATACACCTTCCTTTCTTTAAAAAAAAATGAAATAAAACTTTGATACATATACATTAAACACACAAAAGAAAGGAACTATCCCTCTTACTTAAAGTTCTCGTCATAGGTTAGACAATGCGGAGGACACACTCGTCGGGATGATCTTCGGGGCGGAGGCAACGATGGTGGGGTTTCCGGATGCTGACTGATGGTGCTACCAAGCGGCTACCAATGGCCGATACACCTTCCTTTCTTAAAAAAAATGAAATAAAACTGATACATATATACATTACACACACAAAAGAAAGTAACTATCCCTCTTGCTTAAAGTTCTCGTCATAGGTTAGACAATGCGGAGGACACACTCGTCGGGATGATCTTCGGGGCGGAGGCAACGATGGTGGGGTTTCCGGATGCTGACTGATGGTGCTACCAAGCGGCTACCAATGGCCGATACACCTTCCTTTCTTTAAAAAAATTAAATAAAACTTTGATACATATATACATTACACACACAAAAGAAAGGAACTATCCCTCTTGCTTAAAGTTCTCGTCATAGGTTAGACAATGCGGAGGACACACTCGTCGGGATGATCTTCGGGGCGGAGGCAACGATGGTGGGGTTTACGGATGCTGACTGATGGTGCTACCAAGCGGCTACCAATGGCCGATACCCCTTCCTTTCTTTAAAAAAATGAAATAAATCTTTGATACATATATACATTACACACACAAAAGAAAGGAACTATCCCTCTTGCTTAAAGTTCTCGTCATAGGTTAGACAATGCGGAGGACACACTCGTCGGGATGACCTTCGGGGCGGAGGCAACGATGGTGGGGTTTCCGGATGCTGACTGATGGTGCTACCAAGCGGCTACCAATGGCCGATACACCTTCCTTTCTTTAAAAAAATGAAATAAAACTTTGATACATATATACATTACACACACAAAAGAAAGGAACTATCCCTCTTGCTTAAAGTTCTCGTCATAGGTTAGACAATGCGGAGGACACACTCGTCGGGATGATCTTCGGGGCGGAGGCAACGATGGTGGGGTTTCCGGATGCTGACTGATGGTGCTACCAAGCGGCTACCAATGGCCGATACACCTTCCTTTCTTTAAAAAAAATGAAATAAAACTTTGATACATATATACATTACACACACAAAAGAAAGGAACTATCCCTCTTGCTTAAAGTTCTCGTCATAGGTTAGACAATGCGGAGGACACACTCGTCGGGATGATCTTCGGGGCGGAGGCAACGATGGTGGGGTTTCCGGATGCTGACTGATGGTGCTACCAAGCGGCTACCAATGGCCGATACACCTTCCTTTCTTTAAAAAAAATGAAATAAAACTTTGATACATATATACATTACACACACAAAAGAAAGGAACTATCCCTCTTGCTTAAAGTTCTCGTCATAGGTTAGACAATGCGGAGGACACACTCGTCGGGATGATCTTCGGGGCGGAGGCAACGATGGTGGGGTTTCCGGATGCTGACTGATGGTGCTACCAAGCGGCTACCAATGGCCGATACACCTTCCTTTCTTTAAAAAAAATGAAATAAAACTTTGATACATATATACATTACACACACAAAAGAAAGGAACTATCCCTCTTGCTTAAAGTTCTCGTCATAGGTTAGACAATGCGGAGGACACACTCGTCGGGATGATCTTCGGGGCGGAGGCAACGATGGTGGGGTTTCCGGATGCTGACTGATGGTGCTACCAAGCGGCTACCAATGGCCGATACACCTTCCTTTCTTTAAAAAAAATGAAATAAAACTTTGATACATATATACATTACACACACAAAAGAAAGGAACTATCCCTCTTGCTTAAAGTTCTCGTCATAGGTTAGACAATGCGGAGGACACACTCGTCGGGATGATCTTCGGGGCGGAGGCAACGATGGTGGGGTTTCCGGATGCTGACTGATGGTGCTACCAAGCGGCTACCAATGGCCGATACACCTTCCTTTCTTTAAAAAAAATGAAATAAAACTTTGATACATATATACATTACACACACAAAAGAAAGGAACTATCCCTCTTGCTTAAAGTTCTCGTCATAGGTTAGACAATGCGGAGGACACACTCGTCGGGATGATCTTCGGGGCGGAGGCAACGATGGTGGGGTTTCCGGATGCTGACTGATGGTGCTACCAAGCGGCTACCAATGGCCGATACACCTTCCTTTCTTTAAAAAAAATGAAATAAAACTTTGATACATATATACATTACACACACAAAAGAAAGGAACTATCCCTCTTGCTTAAAGTTCTCGTCATAGGTTAGACAATGCGGAGGACACACTCGTCGGGATGATCTTCGGGGCGGAGGCAACGATGGTGGGGTTTCCGGATGCTGACTGATGGTGCTACCAAGCGGCTACCAATGGCCGATACACCTTCCTTTCTTTAAAAAAATGAAATAAAACTTTGATACATATATACATTACACACACAAAAGAAAGGAACTATCCCTCTTGCTTAAAGTTCTCGTCATAGGTTAGACAATGCGGAGGACACACTCGTCGGGATGATCTTCGGGGCGGAGGCAACGATGGTGGGGTTTCCGGATGCTGACTGATGGTGCTACCAAGCGGCTACCAATGGCCGATACACCTTCCTTTCTTTAAAAAAAATGAAATAAAACTTTGATACATATATACATTACACACACAAAAGAAAGGAACTATCCCTCTTGCTTAAAGTTCTCGTCATAGGTTAGACAATGCGGAGGACACACTCGTCGGGATGATCTTCGGGGCGGAGGCAACGATGGTGGGGTTTCCGGATGCTGACTGATGGTGCTACCAAGCGGCTACCAATGGCCGATACACCTTCCTTTCTTTAAAAAATGAAATAAAACTTTGATACATATATACATTACACACACAAAAGAAAGGAACTATCCCTCTTGCTTAAAGTTCTCGTCATAGGTTAGACAATGCGGAGGACACACTCGTCGGGATGATCTTCGGGGCGGAGGCAACGATGGTGGGGTTTCCGGATGCTGACTGATGGTGCTACCAAGCGGCTACCAATGGCCGATACACCTTCCTTTCTTTAAAAAAATGAAATAAAACTTTGATACATATATACATTACACACACAAAAGAAAGGAACTATTCCTCTTGCTTAAAGTTCTCGTCATAGGTTAGACAATGCGGAGGACACACTCGTCGGGATGATCTTCGGGGCGTAGGCAACGATGGTGGGGTTTCCGGATGCTGACTGATGGTGCTACCAAGACCGCTGCCTGGAAGAGCCATCTGTGGTAGCACAGTTTCGTCTGCAGTGTCGTACCCGTCAGAACCACTTTCATCTGAAAAAGAGGCCTTTTGTTGAATTTTTAATAAATGCTGACGATTCCTGCGCATTTCTCGTCCCCTTTCCGCGTAAACTCGGTAGGATCTTGGCCCTTCACTGCCTACCACCCGCGCTTTCGTGTCCCATAATTTGGGGCCTCTGACGTTAACACAATCTACATCTTCCAGGCGGGGTAGTTGGTGTCTCTGATGCAAGTTCTGAGCATGCTTGTGCACGGTACGAGCGGGCCGGGTTGTGAAGTCGGGAAGAAGAGTACGCGGCCTGCGCTTCATCAGTAGCTTTGAAGGCGCTTCTCCACACTCGAGTGGCGTCGCTCTATAGTTAAGTAAACCTAGCCAAAAATATTCGCCGGAATGTAGACATTTTTTTTTGAACCCTCTTTACTATTTGAACACCTTTCTCGGCGAGACCGTTGGACCTGAGAAAGTAGGGACTAGAGGTCACATGCACGAAGTCAAAACGCGCAGCAAAATTTGTAAACTCTCGTGCAGTGAATTGTGGTCCCCCATCTGTGCATACTTCCATAGGTATTCTGTGTCGTGAAAAAATGCTTGACAGAACGTCAATTACTATTTTAGACGTTGTGTCCGGCAGCTCCGCAACTTCCGGAAAATTCGAGTAGGAATCGTAGACGACTAGATAGGTCTTACCTGCGTACTGACACAGGTTTACTCCAACTCTCGCCCATGGCTGCCTAGGTGTTTCTCGCATCATCAGTGGTTCATCTGGATGTTGATACGCAAAATATTTACAGGTGGAACACTTGCTTATCCACGCAACAATGTCAGCTGTCATTCCTGGCCAAAACATCAATTGCCGTGCACGAGATTTGCATTTCCCTATTCCTAGATGTCCGCTATGTACACGATGTAGCATCTCGCGTCTTATACTTTGTGGTACAATAACTTTAGTGCCCTTCAGCAGTATGCCTTCAATCACTGAAAGTTCCGATAGGAATGGCTTAAACTTGCCTTGCAGTGGTGCTTTATTCACAAGGGCGTTGATGACGTCTTGCAGTTCGCCATCTTGTGCCGTTTCCTTGATGAGTCGTGTCCTGGTCTTGTCGCTGACAAGGGTGGCTAGTACAGCTGCTGCGTGAACCTCGACATCGTCCGTAGTAGAATCTGTGCTTCTTGTGTTTAGCCGGGACAGCGCATCTGCCAGTACAAGTTGCTTGCCGGGGACAAACTGTAACGTAAAATCGTATCGTGCTGCTCGGTCGTGCTAGGCCAATGGCCGATACACACGGGGGAGAAAAAGAGGAAGGCGGGGGGAGGGTTAGGCTTACGCGTTTCAGTGCTCCGTCCGGACGTGACGCTAGCCACATCGATTTTTTTGTCCTCAAATATTCATTTTGTGATGTAAAACAAAAAAAAAACTACTGTGAACTGTTTTGAACCAATTACCGTTATATTTTTTCCGGTTCAGTTCCCGTTCAGTTCCAAGATGGGGGCACGACATTGCCGCTGGAACTGTCATACAAACTTCCCGTCTGCTACAGGTTTTCCTGGCTGCTGCCCTTGCGGTGGCTCTACCCGCCAGCTCGCCACTCTACGACCACCGTGGAGACACACCCACCTGAATTCACCCGCCGCCAGTCCGAGTGGCTTCCGATCAACCACTACCCTGCTCGCAATTCCTACAGCTGACCCTGGCTCCCAACCACCTTAGGATCTGGCAACCGGGGACGACATTTGATTCACGTGAAGAGGGTCTACAAAAGCCCGCCCGATCCGCCCCCCAGTTGGCGCACGACATTGCCGCTGGAACTGTCATGCAAACTTCCCGTCTGCTACAGGTTAGTTATCTTAGCAACGCTGCAAAAAGCTCGTAACGGTTTTTGCTGTTTTATGGTGATGTCGTGCCCCTACGACTTGTCAGTGTACCGTAATAATATTTTGAGATGTTTATTCGATTGCGCATACCACGCAATGATCTCCCATCTTTTACCTTTAATATCGGGAGATATTGAGACTAACCCTGGCCCTAACTCCACCGTAAACGATACCATTCTGGAAACGCTGACGCGTCTTGAAGCAGGCCAAGCAAATATGCTTGCTGCGATTACATCTTTGCAACGTGATCAGCGAGCGGCCGATGACAGGGCCATACTTCTTAACAATAGGATTACTAACATTGAGCATGACATCATGGTATTGAAGAGTGAATCAGCTCAGCCACAATCACCTAACAGCCCTCTGAATACCATCCCATCGGAACTTTCTAAATTAAAAGCGAGGTGCGACGACGCCGAGAACCGTCTCCGTCGATCAAACCTACTTTTTTTTTGGTATACAGGATTCCCAGAGTGAAACGTGGGCGAAGTCCGAAGAAGTTGTTATTAATTTCTGCTTACATAGATTGGGCATCGAGCTGGATCCTTCCAACCTCGAAAGGTCCCATCGCTTAGGACGCTTCACTGAAAACAAATCCCGCCCTATAATTGTCAAGTTGCTACGTTTTAAAGATAAGGAATCAATCTTGGCGGCCGGTCACAAACTAAAAAATACTACTTTCGCCGTCCGTGAAGACTTTTCTGAATCAGTTCGCTTAGCGCGCGGCAAGTTATACCAATTTGCAGAGCCGCAAAACGTGCCCTTTAAAATCCGCTTTGATAAACTTCACATTCATAACAAGCGTTACATTTACGATCCGATTAGTGACTGCGTAAAGGAGGCTGATCCATAACTAAATGGGAACAAAAAACAACCGCCTCCCGACACCAAGCAACTGTCGGATCAAAACTAAAAAATCGCAGTCTCATGTTGTTACTTTTACAAATGTTCGTAGTTTCCTGCCTAAGAAAGATGAAATATGCAGTCTTCTCGACGACTGCAAATCCGACATAGCTATATTTACGGAAACTTGGTTAAAACCGGACGTTAACGACGATGAGCTTTTTTATTCGAACATGAACTTTTCTGTATATCGTTGCGATCGGCCTCGGCAGCGTGGCGGTGGCGTCCTTGTGGCCATAAAAAATGAAATGCCTTCATATTACGTTCAACTATCCTGCGATCTCGAGCTATGTTGTGTTTGTCTTTCATCGCAGTTTAGCAAAACGCTTCTTGCAGTGTGCTTTAGGCCCCCAGGTTTTGACTGTTCTTTTGTTAATAAACTACATACTGCCCTAAACAAAATCGCGATACGATTTCCCAAAGCAAATCTTTTACTGTTCGGTGATTTCAACTTCCCTGAAATCAACTGGCAGTTACTCACATCTACGTCACGTGATTCCAAGCACTTTCTTGGCGTTTGCATGTTGTTCAATCTTAGTCAAATGATCGACAAGCCTACCCGTGATGATAATATCCTTGATTTAGTCTTTGTATCATCGCCTGATCTTGTGCGATCTACTATTTACATGCCTGGTCTTAGCGACCATAGAATAATGAATATATTGATCACACTGCCTGTTCTAGTTAAATCGCCCATGTCTAAAGTCATACGCGATTTTAATAAAGCGGATTACACTGGTATTAATGCTAAGCTCACCATCTTTTTTGAAGTCTTTCTATCTTCTTTTTCGTCGCGGTCCGTAGAGGACAATTGGTTGTTATTTAAGCAAAAGATTACTGACCTGATCAACTTACATGTTCCCTTGCTGCGGATTCGTGGAGATGTTGGGCAACCATGGTACAATAAAAAGCTGAAATCAATTGATAACAAAGAGAAGCGCCTTTTTCGAAAAGCGAAGGCTAGTGGTTCTCCTTCTGTGTGGAATAAGTATTTTCAGTGCCTAAAAGAGTACACTGCGTTAATTAAAACTTCCAAGAAGAAGTATTTTCATCAGGACTTGCCCAACATTCTTCGAACCAACCCTACTAAATTTTGGAAAACGATTACACCCAATCCTAGTATGCAGTCCATTGAGCTAGTTGATAAGGGCGGTGTCGTTGTGCCCGGCGAACTTGCCCCGTCAGTAATGAATGATTACTTTTCTTCCATCTTCACAACGGAGCCACCAGAAAATATTCCCTCCCTCCCTCTACTTCCGTTTTCCCAAATGCCTCCGATCACTGTCACTGCATCTGGAATTTCTAATCTTATAGATAAACTGAAGGTATCTTCTGCCCCGGGACCTGATACAATTTGCTCAAAAATACTGAAGAACACGAGAGACATCTCCTGTTTATTTCTTCAGCTAGTTTTAACCAGTCATTGTCAGACGGCTGCGTTCCATCGGACTGGAAGATTGGCCGGGTCATTCCTGTCTTCAAAAGCGGTGATCGATCCCTTTCTGATAACTATCGTCCCATATCGCTCACATGCATTGCATCGAAGCTTTTAGAGCATATCATCCTCTCTAACGTTATGAATCACCTAACCTGTAATAACTTTTTTTTTTCCAAAACCAGCATGGTTTTTGCCAGGGTTATTCCTGCGACACCCAACTTTTTGAATTTTCTCACGACCTGCACACTAACCTTGACTCGCTCTCTCAAACGGATGCCATCTTCATAGACTTTTCCAAAGCTTTCGATCGGGTTCCTCACCTACGCCTACTCGCAAAACTATCGCGGCTCAATATTGATCCCTTAATCGTATCCTGGATTCGCAGCTTTCTCTCATCCAGAGTTCAATATACAGTCGTCAACACTTTATAATCAAACCTTACCGATGTTTTGTCTGGGGTCCCACAGGGCAGTGTCCTAGGTCCGCTTCTTTTCTTGATCTTTATTAACGACCTTCCAAATTCTATCACCTCTAACATACGTTTATTTGCTGATGATTGTGTCATTTATCGACAAATAAATTGCTCCTCTGATCACCTTCTTCTTCAGAAAGACCTCGATAATATAACCAAATGGTGTGATCAGTGGCTAATGTCACTAAACCACTCTAAATGTAAGTTTGTCTGTTTTTCTCGAAAACATTCCCCATCTCTTTTCATATATTCTCTAGGCTCATCAACAATTGAGTGTGTTCAATCGTACAAATACCTTGGCGTTCATTTTTATTCCCGTATGTCTTGGACCCTCCACATTGACTCCATATATGCCGAAGCTTCCAGGACGCTTGGTTACATTCGACGTTGTCTGCACTCAGGCCCCTCCAGCTTTGCGCCAGCTGGCCTACGAAACTTTTGTGCGTCCGAAGATTGAGTATGCTGCTGCCATTTGGTCCCCACACCAGATTTACCTCACTAACACCTTAGAATCTATTCAGAATCGTGCTGCCCGATTCATTCTTTCTAATTATGAACGCACTGCCAGTGTGTCGGCCATGAAGGCTTCCTTATGCCTCCCCACTCTCATTTCTCGCCGAAAAATATCACGCATCTGTCTTTTCCAGAAGATTTTTTATTACCACCCTCTACTCAGACAGTCTCTACTGTTAGAACCGCATCGTTCATCCCGACAGCTTTTTAACTCCCTTAGTGTACGTCGCATCCATGGTTCCACTGTCACTTTTAACAGCTCATTTCTTCCCCTTGCCATAATAGAGTGGAACAATCTACCGGACCATGTAGTGCTCATCAGTGACCCCGACCTCTTCAGACATGCTGTATCGTCTATATTTAATATGTAATCAGTGCGATGCTCCTACCTATGGCCAGTGCTCAGCCACATCTTGTTTCTATGTTGTTTTTTTTTGTTTTTTGTATAAAAGTTCTACCTGTGTGCTTCTTTGTATTGCCCCCCCCCCCCCTTATGTAATGCCCCTGGCGGGGCCTTTAAGGAATAATAAATGAAATGAAATGGCGGCAAAACTTTTGGTTCGGTTCAGTTTCGGTTTGACAAAAAATAATGGTTCGGCTCCGGTTTTCGGTTCCGGCTCGGGTCCGGTTCGACATTCTGCATAAGGGTGCGACAGTAAGGACTATCACATTTGGCGCGCCTTACAAAATTTGAACTCCAAACATACAGACATTAAAATTGGAAACAGCGAACGTAGTTTCGCAAGAAGGTTTATCTCTATTTCTTCAGAGCTCAAGTCAGAGGTGGTAAAAGATTAAAAATAGAGCAAAAACGGCGGGAGTGCATTTTCTACGCCCTCTACCGGATATTCGTCGACTAACACACTGGTTTGTGAGCTTGCTCCCAGGTGGTCATTGTTCGTATAATTCGTTAAAAACTATTACTCATCGCGATTATCTTCTTCCTTGCCAGCTTCTGCATGCTGTTTGTTTCTAGCATTTTTGCGTTCAGCAAGCCACCCGAGAGCGAGCTCATAATCCAGTGGGCAGACGACAAAGAGGCTGGTATAGGACAAAACAAAATGCTAGGCCTATGTTTTTTTTAAATATTTTACTGCTACAGAATTGAGCTATAAAAAGAAATATAACAATTCTGGCGAAACTACGTTCGCGTGCCCAATTTCAGGTATGTACGTTTGGAAATCAAATTTTGCGAAGCGTGCCAAATGTGCTGGTCCCTACGGCAGCAGCCTGTATATGCTAGCCAAAAAGTAATGGAATTGAAACTGCGTTACTCGTTCCTGTTTGCAAACCCAAAAATAAAGTCGAAGTCAAAGGCTTACAAAAACAGGTGATGGGTTAAAGCGTTCCCTGCAACGCGGTGAGTGTGAGGCGTGCGGCTTATATCCTCACCGCGTCTGGGCACACGACAGTTACTTTTTTTTTAGCGTATAAAAAGTTCTTAAAATCGCAACTCGATCTCATTCAGCTTCCCCGCGAACGTGTAGCGACAGAACGATCGTTACACCTTTCTCGTACACGGATGCTGTTGACGTATACGTGCAAATTCCTTCCGCGTGTTCTGCGAAACAGCGAGAGTAAGTACATGCAGCGGCGACAACTACTAGAGGAACAAGTAAAAGACCCACAAACACAGCGCTGTGTCGTCCACCTACTTTTTGTCTTTCTTGCGGTGCTTCATTTATTCTCATCACGCACCGACTCACCCA
This sequence comes from Ixodes persulcatus, assembly GCA_013358835.2. Lineage (NCBI taxonomy): Eukaryota > Metazoa > Arthropoda > Arachnida > Ixodida > Ixodidae > Ixodes > Ixodes persulcatus. The sequence continues at coordinate 251,380 of JABSTQ010009285.1, forward strand.
ACTGCACACCTTGCTATTTACTCTGCGTGCAAGAATTTTGTCAGGCACGTCCAGGTAAGTCTCAGAATTATATAAATGTGTGCCTCGAGCACATATTGAAACAACTTTTCGGTGTGACATGTGAATTGCGTAACCCTATACTATTGCGATACGAATGAAGGAAATCATTCGAGGTACGTAAACTGCTCGAACCACCGAATTCACAAACCTCACTCCAATTGAGGTGCCCCCCCCCCCCCCCCCTTTTCTCGAGGAAGGCGTGAGGGCCGGCGCTGGCCAATCGCGACGACGGATAGGCGGCCTCGATTGGCCAGCGCCGGCCCTCGCGCCTTCTTCGAGGAAGTGGAGGGGCGCCTCAGTTGGGAGTGAGGTTTGGGAATTCGGCGGTAGATCACGTAACTCTCGCAGCTAATAAGGGTGCTACGCCATCATCAACAGCTTTAAACTTCCGATATACGTTCTAAACTCTCCGGTCTTGCCACGTCGGTAGGATGAATGGGGAAACTTCCTGCGATAAGTCGTTTCCTTACACGAGTGCGCGGTAAAATATCTCAGTTTTCTTTAGATAGGCAAAACAAAAACGATTTTGCGATGCCCGATGTTCGCATGTTTACGCGGCGCAAGCGCTGAAGGGAGCCTATCTGCCTAGCGAGGATCGAGTATCAAGGGAGCTTCTCAGGCAAGACTCGTGAGGTCTGATAAGAGAGATGCAGAGCTGCACAGGTTTGCAGCAAAAAGACGTGGGGCGCCGTCCGCGTTCTACGCCCGTCTAAAGCGCGCCTCGTCAACACCGAAATTTCCGAACATATTCGCGAACGGAGAGGTGATTTCTCTTTCCCTCGCTAACATGTTAAAGTGCAGCTGGATTACGGTAACTAGCGTCCTTCTGGCATGCGTTCATCTCAGCGTAAGTAAGCTTATTTTGTTATAAGGCAACATGTCGTAACAGAATGTGTAACATTTAAAACGTCCATGTTACAATCTTTTCAAGTTAAATATAGCTTAAAGACCTCCCGGCGGGTTCCACTTTTATATAAAAAATGCTCAAATTAATGTTTGCTACTTCATTGGACTTTACTGGCATTTCGGTATATAAGTCACATAATCATATGCATCTTTTGTTCAAATTAATAATTTTAAAAAATCCCAATTTCACTCTGCCTACTCAGAGTTAAAGCGGACATTTTATCAATAGAGCCGCCCGCTTCCCCGCGTAGCGCATGGGATTAACAGAAGGAAAGGAGCGAATGAGATTAACAAGGAGGATTGAACTAAAAAAAGAGTTTTGCGGTGGGATCTTGAGCGCGAAATTAATGTACGGAGAATTCCACGTAAAACCGATTTTTCATGCTCCAAACATGATCTGTGACGCGTTAATCGCTGGTCTTTTTTTGTAAATTTCAATTATTGATTTTTTTTTTCTTGGTTGGTACTAAAAGAAGAAGGAAACAACGCTTGGCATTCGCTATTAATATTTCCCGTTAAGTTTTGAATAAATACGGTAACTTACTAATAAATATTCCCCATCAAACTGTGAAAGCGAGATTATTCTTTTGTAAGGACCCTTGATCTTTACTTATTAGCTTTCAAGAGTTGGTGTTTGTAAGTTTAGAAATGAGTTCGTGGTTAGGGAGCTTTCTTCCATACGAGCGTTTGTTGTGACAACTATCGAATCGTTAGTCTTAGGATCCCATATTTCAGAGGATCTAAAATCTTACCAAACCATGTGTTTCGCGAAAAGATCGCGCATTCGCACTCCAACCCCGCACTCTCAACCTTCACTGTCCTCAGCGCAGTTTGTTTGGCCAGCGCCGTAATCCCTGAATTCTCTATTTACCCGAATAATGTTCGCTCTGTCTATAGAAACAAATTCCGAGACTTCGCGTTCCCAAAGACGACAGTGCGACTTGCTAATCATTGCAATCCACGGTAGAAGCCTACACTCTAAAAAACGCCCGTGCGTCTGCTTTCCCGCACAACACTCGGAGAGCCAATCACCGCAACTTGCGGAGGCAGCTCAGCGAATGACGATGCTGAAACGTATGTTTAGACCAAAAGAAACGCAGTCTGAGTTGTGTCATTAAGCAATGCGAGCGTGACGTTCTGCGTTGCTTAATGTCACTACTCAGACTGCGGTTTTTGGTGGAAAGATATGTTTCTGCACCTTTATTCGTTGAACTGCCTCCGTAAGTTGCGGTGATTGGCTCTCCGAGTGTTGTGCGGGAAAGCAGACGCACGGGCGTTTTTTAGGGAGTAGCACCGTTTCGAGTCAGATATAAAGCTTTCACGTAAAAATGATATCCGCGCTGCAACGTTAAAAAAGCCTTTTTAGTCGGCCATAATCCAGTGCAAATAGCATGCAGTTTTGGAAACAAACGAACGTTCTAGGCCAAAGGTCGGTCGCTGGCCTCACTTTATACATCTTAGCGATTCCTGTCGTTCCCTGGAGGAAAGTGGACACGCGGGCACTATTGAGCTAAACGCGGTGGTACTAGTAAATTTCTACCCAATAGAAAAATTGATCAAACCACCAATGGGTGCTCTTGAGCCGTATAGTATCAGATGTGTACCAACTCTCTCTTATCTTTGCATGCAGTTCAAGACGCAGTTCAGCACACAGTTATCGTTCGCAGTTCTGAGCACCACAACAGTGTTGTATAAAGTACTAAAAATAAATCAGCTCCGTATACAAAAAAAAAAAACGATTATCAATCTTGTGTATAAAAAATATACACAGGGTCGACAATAGTGTTTGAAAAAAAAAATCGCCGGTTGTGCTTCAAGCCTTACTGCTAAAAGGCTCCACGTAGGGGTTGCACAAACTTATGCAAACCTGTGTGTATCAACCTGATTATTTTTAGCATTGTATATGTTTAAGATGTGACGGAGAGACGATTTCAAATTCGGGTGAACTCTGTCGCATAGTTTACACGGCCAACGTCAACATGGAACGATAGCACGCCTATTCCAATGCTCGCGTCTAGATCCAGGTTGTGTTCGTGAATACCGCAGTCACTGACAGCTTCAGAAACAAAGGGCGTGGCGAGATTTCGAGCATATCATTATCTCTCCGAACCCAATCAGATTGCAGCATCAGTCAATGAGAACAGCGAACAACCAATCACAAAGCAAGAAGCCTAATCATGATAGGCCACTCCCCTCGTTTGTAAAGCTGTCAGTTACTATACAAGCTAGCACACGTCATTATTAACTATTTTTAAAGCGCAGCTCTAAGGTGCCCGTTTCCGGCTTGAGCGGCGGCGTCGGCGTCGCCGTCGGCGTAACCGCGCGGTGCATTATGAGTAAATTTCCCCGCTAAATTTAGCGGAAAGATTTTCCCGCTAAATTTAGCGGAAAAATTTCCCCGCTAAATCTAGCGGAAAAATTTCCCCGCTAAATCTAGCGGAAAAATTTCCCCGCTAAATTTAGCGAAAAAATTCCCCGCTAAATTTAGCGGAAAACTTTCCCCACTAAATTTAGCGGAAAGTTTTCTCCGCTAAATCTAGCGGAAAATTTCCCCGCTACATTTAGCGGAAAAATATCCCCGCTAAATCTAACGAAAACATTTCCACGCTAAATCTTGCGGAAAATTTTCCCCTCTAAATTTAGCGGAAAAAAATTTCCCGCTAGATTTAGCGAAAACATTTCCCCGCGAAATTTAGCGGAAAAATTTCCCCGCTAAGTTTAGCGGAAAATTTTCCCCCAAATGGGGGGCGAGCAGGAGAGGAGGAGGGGCATAGCCTCCTCTCCGTACCTTCCACTCTTCCTCCTCAAAAGCTGCGCTCTAATTCGGCGTTACAGGAAGTTGTAAACGGCTTTCATTTTTTTTAATCATTAATAATGATAAGCGATAAAACACCTTTAGGACTTTACATCGCAAAGCATGTAAAGGTGTGAGCGACGCCGAAAGAACATTCTCAGAAAGGAACCATGCAGGTCTCGAAGTTCGGACCCTAGACATTGCACTCCAGTGGCAGGCACAAAAAGATCAACGCCACGAGGCACTCAAATAAAACGAGTGCAGCTTAAAGGGGCTATGCAACAATTTTTTTTACTATGCGCAAATACCGCTTAGAACGGATCCCTGATGTTAATGACCTATGAAACACGCGTTGGTTTTTCACCCCACGCAATAGAAGTCCCAGAAAAAAATTAAAAAAAAAAAACACCATCTTCCCGAGGGGAACCATGGGGTGATGCGGAGCATCGTGTTGGTTCCGAGGAAAGAGTCAGTTGCGTGCTGACGTCGAGAGATGGCGCCACCGACTGCCCTAGCGTTACCCCCTACGCGAGCCTTCGTCGCGGCTCGCGGCAGAGAAAGTTGGAACGCTCGCCGCTCGCCGTTTATTTTATTTTTTTCACACTTGAAGGAGAGGAGACAAGAGGAGGAGAGTTGCGCGTGCGCGCGCGGTGTGAGGAGAAGCCAACGCACGCGCAGTGCACGCAGCTGGTAGAGAGAGAGCGGAGAGAGTAACGCGCAGCTGTTGGAGAGAGGGAAGGAGGAGAGTTGCGCGTGCGTAGTTCGAGTGCCGACTACATCGCGGACGCGGGACATAGACCCGAGCAAGAGATGCTCCGCATCTAAAAACAACGAGCAGGGTTCACGCCCTCAACTCGCAGCCAGAACAAGCGGCCACGTGATCCGGAGCCGATTATATGCCGCCAATGTTGATCATAGCCACGCGCTGGGGTTGGAAAAGCACAGGACACGCGCTGAGTTCCAGACATTGTTATGGGTCGGCTATTGTCGTCGTTGCAGCGATTGGACACGTGCCACTACCCGAATGCTTCTCGAGCTATCAATTATCACGAGCCCATATCGAGTGCCCACGCAATGCTCGGGTCCAATCTATGAACCGCATGCAAATATCGTCATATGGGTGTACTGCGATCCCCACGTTACGTCATCGAATTTTGCAAAGAAGAGGTTGAATGAAAATGATCGCTTTTGTCCTTGAAATTACACCGCAACAAAGGAGCTTCTTGGCCAGTGGCATTGCATGCGAGTATCCTTGAATCCCACTAGTGCCAGTAAGCTCGTGTAAAGTGAAAAACATTCCAATTGAATATTGTTGCACAGCTCCTTTAAGTAAACGATGGCTTTAAAGGCACCATAAACTGCTGGAACGCATAAACACGGGTGCTTAATCTGCGTTCGAGTCATGCTCGCAGTGGCTGTGTTTTGGTGTGTAGCTGAAATACAATTTCGATGTTCCCTTCGGTGATCTGTGCACTGGGGCAATTCAATTCAATTCAATTGGTTTTATTAGCAGGAAGGCATTTACATGGTACTGAGGAAGCAGATGTACCCATAGCCAGTTGACTATGGTTTGGGTTTATCAAAGGAAGGCATCTGAGATGTAGAGTGAGCAACGCAGGTTATTAAAAAAAAGCTAGACGGAAATACTGAGAAACGAGAAATACTGTAAAATACTTTACCTTCAGTGGTGCAATATTTCGCGAATTTGCGAGGTATGTTTCTTGAGGATATCTCGTGGGCACAAAGTTTTGCGAATCGGGGTGGTGTGTAATGCACTTTTTACCATAGGAAAACATATTCGCGGGATCTATTTTTCTTGATACTAATAGACCGATCTCACCAAGCGTTCGGCGCATGCGTGACGCCGCCATAACTTTAGTTCTCAGGAGGCAGGCTGCAGAGCACGAGACAGTTCGTGCCGTCTCGTTCTCTCCACGCGCAGAGCTTGTCGCACGTGCAGAAAGACTAAAGTTCCCTCGATTTGTTGCGGCAGCGGTGGCGTAGTCAAACTGGCTAATGAGATCGGTCTATTAGGCCACGAAATTCACAAAAATTGGATTCTCGCAAAAATGAAGTCCTTTACAGTACGCCAGACATATAATCATAAAAGCCAATACTTCATCGTCCTTGATGAGGAGTATCTGATCGCTCTCACGTTGTTTATAAAGGTACGCCTTAAACAATTATTCAATAAATTCTGCGCTAGCAGGTATGTACTGACTCATGTTTCATTGTAGCCAATGATTAAACATAAGTCCGTACACACGGGGACGTGTTCTTACCTACAAAGGGTTCTTGTAACTACCGCACAAAATTAACGCCATCCAAAGTTATGCCACAGGTCCGTAGCCTTTCAAGGGCCGCCCCCTCTGCTCGGTGTAAACCCGTCCGTTCTGAAGCAAAAGAAAACATAATGGACACTTTTAGCAGCTCGTGTTTTCGTGAAACGACATTGATACCGGAAGCTCCAGGTGCGACTTTGAAACCTATTTTCAAGTGCGAGCTCGGAGTGGTGTCGGGCCTTCAAAAACGAGTTGATGAAACTCCCCGGCCAATAAAATGGCAATAGAATGAGTTGAGATAAAAATATCTACTCACATTGAAAATTTGTTTTTGCAGAACTCTGAGCCATGGCGTCCCCCGCCGAGACATCTGGACAAGATTTTCCGCCATCACTGTACGTAAGTCGACGGTTCCGAGACGCCGCCCAAAAGAAACGATGTTGCTGTACTTCGTTTCAGCTTGAGTACAGACGCAGCCGACGTTACGAGCTAAAGGTAGCAATCAAGCAGCGTCAAAAGCGCAAGTCACTAGGCCCTTTCTGTTTATGATTGCTTCAGCGATGGTGGAACACGTACAGAAACATGACGAATACCATGATGGTGAGGCTTTGCCGCTGTCTGATTGGTCCCCATCTGCTCTTAGCGTCTGAACTTAAGGTGAAACTAAGTTTACAGCGAGCAAGTGTTCCAAAATGCGTTTTTTTCCGCATCGGAACGCAAGGAGCATGCCTGCCAATCAAAGGGCAACATAGAGAACGCCCAGGGAGCGTGCGATGACGAGGCAGCCAATCACGCGCCGCCATTGGTTGAGGTTGGGGGGTAAACAAGAACACGTGGAGTGTTTGGGGGTAAAAAAAACGCACGAGGTGCGCAAGAAGCAGACGAACTTGCAGGCTGTATAGATATACATGGACGCGGCAAGAGAGCCCAGATTTAAGAGAGGGAGCAACTCAAACCATAGAGAGCGTTTGCAACATAATGGCGGACGCGTCTGGCGCAGGTTGGTGTTAAGTGCGCATGAGTTGCGTCGTCGCGTGCTGAGGAGGAAAGGGGGGGAGAGGCGGAGATGCTTGCAGATGATTACCGCGTTCGTAACCTCCTCGCAGCTCGTGTAGCAAACGCAGACCATAAACCACGTGAGCCCCGATCGAGCAGTTGAACCTAAGGAATCACTCTCAAAGCTGGGCTCACAAGTCGCCGCTATAGTCTCTACAATCTTGAGGAACGAAAATATTGCGTGAATTCGGCGAAGTTGGATGCACTTTATAAACCCCGCAAAAAAAGAACAAAAACAAAGTACACGCTTTAAATATTTTTAAACTTTACTGACTTACATTTGCTGAAAGGTGTATTTAGGGGGTGCATTTAACTCACTCAACTTTTGTAAGTGTAGCTTTAAGGAAGAAATTGAAGAAAAGAAAAACAAGCTATTTATGCACACGTAGAAGAAAACAAAAACGGAAGCGAATCCCCCTTTGGTTGGTGCTGGTACTCACAGACGCTACCACATGAGTTCAAATCTCCTCTATCTGTTTTAGGGAGTACGTCCCAAAGAAGCTTTCAGGTATTTGTTTCATGCTATGCCATCTTTGGGTAGCAGCGTCAACCAGACAGGTTTTTTTTTTTTTTTTAGTTGTAGTATACACAAGAAAAACAAGATTTGGTTTTGGCTTCAATTTCCTTTCAGTAGCCTTTGCGGAGAGCAAGTCGTCTGCTTCTTGCGCAGGAGTTGCGGTGACGTCATAAGGGCGCCGAGCTCTGATTGGCCCTGATTGAATGGATAGAAGGTAGACCTCAATGCTAGATGCATTGAGCTCTACCCACTATTTTTAACGATCAGCCAATAAGAGCTCGGCGTTCTGACGTCATCGCAACCCCCTGTCCACGAAGCAGACGAACTTGAACTCCGCATACTCACGAAACTTTAGTAACGCACCACTTAAAGAAACACTCGTAAGGAGTTTCACTGTACTCGATTCGTTGGCATATTTATACGATTTGTTTTTACACCTGAATAGCCGAAAGTTATTTTGTGATGTGAGAACAAAAGCAAAACACTGCGGCTACAAGTTTGAATTGCATAAGGAAGGGTGCTCATATGTGCGAAAGAAAAGGAGGCGAACCAACTGTTCGAATCGAAGACGAAAGTGACCTTGAAAAAAATTAAATAGAGATGCATCTGCTAGTTGCTCTTCGTATTTGATTTGTCATGGACCGAAAACAAACGTATTCTTCTTTCGAGAAATGGTGGGAAAGTATGAACGATACTATAATTGAGTTTTGTTTTGTTCTCCTGCACGTCAATGTTCGCAGTCTTAGAAAACATTTCAGTGATATAAACTGCTTGGTAAATCCTCACTTAGATAAGTTAGACGTAATTGCATTTTCGGAAACTAATATTAAACCAAAGAATAAACTTTGTTTTTTTATTATAATTTTGAGGTGTTTTCAAAATAATAGATATAAGAGGACACGAGGAGGAATCATCATTATGTTAAACCAAAAATGGAAGATAATCAAAAGCAATAAAATTATGTTCTATTCAACGGATGCCCTTCATATTAAGATTGAATATAACAATAAAAAAGTTCTATACAAGGCATATACAGAGCACCACGTGGCAATTAAATTAATTTCTAGATGACATCATTAACTGGTTAAATGACAACAAAGACACCGACATTATAGTTGTAGGATATATCCACATAGGCGCCAGGAAACCGAGTTTACTGACCAATAAATATTTAGATGACATGGCACAGGCGGGATTGTAATCGATGATATATCAGTTTACGAGAGAATAAATATGAGGAGGGAAACTAACACAATCGTGTATAGATCATATATACATACGGACTAGGGAGGACATGTCCAAAGGGCATGTTATTTACGAAAAAGAAGCCGATCATTACTTCGTAGCAGCAACTATTGCGGATTTTTTTTAAGATACAAAAGACTAAAAATATTTATCGCTCATTTATTAACTATAGAAAGGTGGATCGATATATCGTAGGAATAGACTGGAACGAAGTTGCTAAAGAACAGAACTCAGAAAATGTATGCGATAATCTTGTTAATTTATTCAAAGACATTTATGAAAAATCAACTTTTTTTATTTTTTATTTATTTAATTACCTCTAAAGGCCCACTGGGGGCATTACATAGAGGGGGTACATGGAATGTCATCATAGTCGTACGCTGTTGCAATTGTATGAAAATATAAAAAGAAACATGATCACGCTAACAGAATTCAATAGCGCGTAACATGGTGCATAATCACGCACACCGGCATGTAATAATTTCTAAATGATTAAACAATAATACAGGAGAAGTTTACAAGTGCTACTAAAAAGAGGGTACGTGGAAAACCTTATAAAAAAGACTTACTCAGTAATGGTGAAATTAACAAATGGAAATATAAAGGTGCCAAACGTACACGTGCAACTAAAAAAGAAAAACAAAATATATGTCATGATAAAGAGCCACGTAACAATGAGACAAACGTGTCATGGTTTATTGTCTGCGCGATTTCGCTTGCCAACCCATTCCAGTCGTCTATGGCCTGCAAAGCGGGGAAAATTTATACAAGTTAGTTTTTGCGAAGGGAATATGAACTATGTTTGGGTGATTATGACGAGGAAAGATACGGGGAGGTGGGATGACGTTATTTTCGCAAACTTCAGTTGAAGAGTGAAAGAGCTCATGGAAATACGATAGCCTAGCAAGATATCTTCTCTGCTAAAGTGTTTGTAGGCCAATTGAGGCTTTATGCTGTGTGACGCTTACAGGTGCGTACTGTTTGAGTATGAATCGAGTTGCCCTGTTTTGAAGAGATTCTAGCCGGTCGTTTAAATACTTTTGATGCGGGTTCCAAATTATAGATGCATACTCCAACTTTAGCCTAATCAGAGCAGTGTATGCTAATAGTTTTGTTTCTTTTGTTGCCATGTACAAATGTCTTCTCATAAATCCTAAAGATTGAATTGCTCTTTTAAGAATGTAGTCAGTATGATTATTCCACGAAAGATTAGGACTTAGATGAATACCCAGATATTTAAATGACGTTACTTTATCTAATTTTGAATCTATGAGGGTGTAGTCATGATGTACAATGAAAGAACGGATTGTAAATGTCATCGTTTTCATTTTTTCTGTATTTATTTGCATTTGCCTTGTCTTACACCATAGCATTATGCTATTCAAGTCTTTTTGAAGGGCAATGCAATCTGATTGATTTGATATATGACAGTATACCACACAGTCGTCTGCAAGCAGTCGAATTTTCAATGAAACATTGTTAGGGAGGTCATTTATATAAACTAAAAACAAAAGTGGCCCAAGAACAGATCCCTGTGGCACTCCAGATTTAACACTTACGGGGGGTGAACTTATGCTATTTGCTATTGCGGTTTGCTTTCGGTTGCTGAGGTATTCTCGAACCCACGTAATTACCTTTGCGTTAATTGCAATTTTCTAATAAGACGACAGTGTGGTACGCGATCAAAGGCTTTTGCGAAATCTATGAAAACTGCGTCGGTTTGCGAGAATGAATGGGTGTTGGTGTGCAGGTCAGTTATCAGTTCAAATAGCTGAGTTTCCCAAGAGAGACCGCGTTGAAATTCATGCTGGTTAGAAAAAAAGTATATTATTAGTGGTGAGCTGCTTCATCACGGATGAATAGATTATATGTTCTAGAAGTTTACATGGAACAGATGTTAAGGATATGGGTCTATAGTTTGTTGCACAGTTTCAATTTCCGGATTTGAAAATTAGGACTACATTTGCTAATTTCCAGCAGGGTTGGGCAGGAATACTCAAAAATGTATTTGGAAATACAAATACTGGGATACATTAAAATAGTAGCTAAAATACTGATACTAAAATACATCCGTAAAAATGTATCGCGATACGTATCGGAAATACATTTTAAATAGAGGCAAAAAGTATTTGGAAATACAAATACAGGAATACACTTTACGAAGGGCAGAAATACAAATACAGAAATACTGATACTGCAATACATTTTTCACATTTGTTAGAGACGCCAACTGAGATGAAGCTTGAAGTTTGAAATGGAAGTTTTTGATCCCGAAATTACTTTCCCGTAGGCTTGGCACTTTGTCTTGAAGGTAGTGGTTTCAGACGACGAGAAGTCTTCAACGGGCTCAAAAAAAACGTTCCATCAAGGACTGACCGCGGTCCCTTCCCTGACATCCTGTCTGTCTGCCGAGGGACGCGAAAAGACTTCGACCTCTAAATAAATTCTATGTCACCCTAACTCCCATCAAAACGTCACCACGCCTCTGTCCAATAAGGACGTCCCTGCAAACATTGATCACATGACGTCACGGTGGAATGAACTGGTATTCTTTACATGTGTAGGTGTGGCCTTGAACATGAAACTTTACCACGCTGCACTATGAAAGTACAATAGGTACTTTCGTTGTAGGTTACCTCGTCGAAGATCATACAGGCAGTTTCATTTGGAATTTTCGAGAACAGTGGACCACCTGAAGCATCCTGGAACACGTGTCTCATCTTCTGCTACGGTCGGAAAAGCGATACGATGGCATCCCTCTTGTGAAGGTCCTTCCTGCAGACCCTCCGCACCAACGCATGGATTGCAGTCATCAAGTTTCGCCTTGCATACTCCAAACAGAGACCTCGTAGATTGCGACCTGATATTGCCGGTACAGGCAGAACTCTTCGAGAAACAGCGCACTCGAGAAGAGTCGCAGGTGTACGAAGTCTGGGTCGGCACAGCGAGGCCACGTCTGGCCTCCTTCCTGGGTTTCGGATCCCCAGAGCAACGGGTCACGTTCACGTCGGCTGATGACGTACCCGTGAGCCGTGCAATATTACGGCCGCAGTCGCAGACGCAGTCAAATATGTGTTGAACTTCAGTGCGTAAGTCATCCTACTATTTCAAGTCAACCACCGCCAGGCTCGTGCTGCAACGGTCTGTGTGTGACTCAGCTTTGCCGGCTGGGTGTACTGTGTACGCTAAGGCATGGAGAAACATTTATAAGCGGACATTGGATGCCAGCAAACAATGACTCGAGAAATTCCTACCTAAGTATCTGCGGCAGAAGATGCTCTGACTCCAATCCTGGCACGCCGCCTGGTTTGAGTCCCCGATGCAGACCTAAAGGAGAACGCAGAAGGTGGAGAAAACAGACCACCGAGAAAAGTGCCATTTGCCATCATGGATGACGACAAGAAAGAATTTGACAACATGGAGGACGGTGGAATCATCAAGAAAATAAATGATCCAACTCCATTCTGCAGTCAGATGGTCGTAGTCAAGCAGAAAGGCAAGCTGAGAATTTGCCTAGACCCAACAGATCTCAACAAGATCTTACTCAGAAGACATTTCCCACTCAAGACGTTGGAAGAAATCGCAGCCCAAGTCAGTGGATCCAAAGTCTTCACACTGCTCGACTTGAAGAAGGGCTTTTGGCAACTGACGGTGTCCGAGAAGACTCAGAAATACCTGGCGTTTAGCACTCCATGGGGGAGGTACACCTTCCTGCGTGTTCCTTTCGGAATAGCAACGGCACCCGAGGTATTTCAACAAGTGATCACAGAAATCCTGAAAGGCCTCCCGAATATCGCAAACTCCATGGATGACATACTCGTATATGCCAAGACGATGGAGGAGCTGAACAAACACACCGAAGCAGTCTTGGAAAGACTCCGACAAGCAGGTGCCAAGCTCAACCAACAGAAATGTGTCTACAACCAAGGAAGAGTAAAGTTCCTAGGACACGTCCTAACAGACAAAGGCCTTGAAATAGACAAGGAAAAGGTTGAAGCCATCGAGAAAATCAAAGAACCAAGAAACAAGGTAGAACTTCAACGTCTCCTTGGCATGCTGCAATACCTGCAGAAGTTCATACCCAACCTAGCAGAGAAAGCAGTCCCACTGAGAAAGTTGCTTAAGCAAGACACAGCATGGCTTTGGACAAAAGAGCAGAGCACTGCACTTCAAGTGATCAAAAAGGACCTCAAAGAAGCCCCAACCTTACAGTACTATGACGTCAATGGAGAGCTGACTCTATCAGTGGACGCCAGCTCAAAAGCACTAGGCGCAGTGCTCATGCGGGATGGAAAGCCCTTGGCCTACGCATCAGCCACACTAAGTCCAGCACAGATAAACTATCCACAGATAGAAAAGGAAGCCTTGGCAATACGATACGGCTGCAAGAAATTCCACTCCTACATCTATGGGCGACCACTGACCATAGAAACTGATCATCGTCCTCTTGAAAGCATCAGTAAGAAACCACTGGGACTTCCACCACCTCGATTGCAGAGACTCCTCTTTGACATACAACACTACGCGCCCAAGATTGTATACAAGAGAGGAAAAGATCTTCACATTGCAGACCTCCTAAGCCGTGACTGAGAAACCGATGGGAGCGCCAACACATGTACCGAAAACTTGGAAGTACTAGCCATCTTGCCAATGTCGGAAGAAACTTTCAGAGAACTCAGAACATCAATCGAACAGGACGAAGCACTGCAAAGCGTAATTCAGTCAGTAAAGAATGGATGGCCTCCAACGACAAGAATGACGGAAACACAAAAACTCTTCTCACCACTGCGTGACGAGCTATCAGCTTACGAAGGCTTGCTGTTCCGTGGTGACCACATAGTCATCCCAAAGACGTGGAAACACAGGGTTCTACAAGCAGCACACTCTGGACACCTTGGGATCAACAGCAGCCTCAAACGTGCACGAGAGTCAGTATACTGGCCAGGAATGTCAAACGACATCCGAGATCACGTCCAGGCATGCAGTGTCTGTGAATCGTCACACAAGAGACCGCCGAAGGAGCCACTCATTCCGAAAGACACTAACTTGCCCTGGGAACGAGTAGCTGTGGACTTGTTTGACTACAAAGGAAAACCACACATTGTGATTGTGGATAGCTACTCCGGGCACACAGACTTTGCTGAACTTCGAAACAGCACAGCAGCAGAAGTAATTATTGCAATGAAACGCTGGTTTGCAACTCATGGCATACCACGGAGTTGTAGAGTCGGACAATGGGACCTGCTTCACTGCACGGGCATTTCGCACCCTCGAAGAGGAGTGGCAGTTCCAGCAACGAACGTCAAGCCCATTGTACCCCAGGTCCAACGGCCTTGCTGAACGGGCAGTACAAACTGTCAAGAACATACTCAAGTGGTGCGCCATGGACGGTAGCGACGTCTACCTAGCAATGCTGAACCTAAGAAATGTGCCACGCGACGGAGACCTTGGCTCACCTGCACAACGTCTCTACGGAAGACGAACAAACACAACATTGCCGACAAAGAGCGACCTACTGAAGCCGAGAACAATCCAAAGGGTCAAAAGCAAAATGGAAGAAGTACGTATGAAACAAAAGTTCCATGCAGACAAGGGCACAACAGCTGCACCTGCCATAAATATAGGTGACAATGTGCGTATCTGGGAAAGCCCAAGGAAGTGGATACCAGGCTCAGTTATCAGCAAGCATGGTGCCCCAAGGTCCGTATGTGCTCCAGACACACCACGGCATTATCAGAAGAAACACTTCAATGATACGGCCCACCAAAGCGCAGCTCACTACCAGCTGTGGGGACGCTACAACAAGCATCGCTGAACCCAGCCAGAAAGCTCAAGAGACGCAGCCACCATCCCAAAGATACACAGCCCCTTCAGTGCCAAGCGGCCCAAGCGGCATCACCGTGACTCGGGCCGGCCGCACTGTCAAGCCAGTGGTCAAACTCGACCTTTAGCAGGGTTACCAGATTGGGCTATTAATAGCCAAATTGGGCTACCTTGTGATAGGTTTGGCGTCGAAATTCGGCGGTTGGCTATAAGGCTATGTGCGGCTATTTTTGGGCTATGTCCAATTTTCGCACGATATCTGCAAAATTGTCCTCTTTTCCTCTGTATACTGTAGCATGCCTCAAGAAACCCTGGAAAGCATCCTTCATGTGAAGTTTTTTTTTTCTTTGGGAGGAAAGAGTGTTGCAAAATTTAAGCCTTCCGACGAACGTTTCGCTCGGTTCAACTCTAACGTATTGTACTGAGCTAGTACGAGTGGGACAAATGCTTCCTAATAATATTGTTCATAGCATGAGACTGTCCAAATGTGTCCATATGAGCTTTTTGTTTTATTATCTGAAATAAAACTGTTTTCTGGATCTCTTAATACTTTGAGCTTTTGCTTTCAGCTTGGAAACGAAATATAGAAGTTTTGGCTACTTTTGGGCAATGCAAATATTTGGCTTTTGGCTACTTTTGGGCTACACTGACTAGCCATTTGGCTATATCAACTAGGAGTTATCTGGCAACCCTGATTCCTTTAGTGAAAAGGGAAGATGTGACGGTAGCCCGTGCTTAGTGGTAAGCACCATCGATATCGTCATCACTTCTTCTTCGTTCAAGAAGGCGTCGGGTCGCCATTACGCCATGTCTCATGTAACCGCCAATTCCAGTTCTATTAAAACTCGTTGACTCGTCACAGTCACGTCACACGTCACAGTCAGCATAGCAACGATGCCCCGACATCTCCTTAACCCTAATGCCCTAAAAAGTAAAAAAGAAAAAGAAAAAAAGCGTTCGGATTTGTTTTGTTTTGTTTGTTTTCGGGGAGGGGGGGGGGGGGAGTATTTCTCAAGAAATGTAACGAAATACATTTCCTCCTGATTGTATCGCAATCCAAACAAACATTCCAAAATGTATTTCGATACAGGAATACAGATACTGGTGAAAAAAATGTATCGCGATACAGAAATACAGATACAAAATGTATTTCTGAAATACTATCGCGATACATTTGTATCGCGATACTGCCCAACCCTGATTTCCAGTCGGTCGGCACACAACCGGTGTCAAGTAACTGCTGGAAAAGGCTGGCAAGCACAACGCCTGACACACTAGTAATTGACTAAATAAATTGATGAATTGAATAAAAAAACTAAAGCTTGACAATTACTTATGGGTTTTCTAACAATGACAAAAATACCCCCCCCCCCAAAAAAAAAAAAAAAAAAAAAAAAGGTAGAAACCAAGTTACGGCGCTGATTAAATTCACATAAAGTAACTTTTATTAGACTAAGTTTTCTGAGACAAAGGACTGCACAATGCTGGACTTTAGTAAACCCACTGCTGGGACGAAAAAGTAAGGAAAAACCATTGAGGAACCAATCCCACCAAACTTTGGACCAGAACAAGACTTAGAGGTACTAGCAAATTTCTTTAATATGGAATATGTACAATCAATCAATGCCCTTTGCTGCATGGAAATTTAAAAAAAAATTCAAGTTAGAAATAGTAATACATTATTTTTCCCCCGATATGAATGACGGTGATCTGATTGAAATGGTTAAACAATTTAAGACTAATAATTATGCAGTGGGGTTGAACCAAAAAATAGCTAGAGATATTAAATGGCATGTCAATATATAAAAACCTGCACTAAACCGAGTTATTGCCAACCATGTGAACCTGCCGCCGCGGTCGAGTGTTTTCTTAACCGTCATAACCGACGCAGCCATGCACGGTGAAGCTATTCTGGAAGGCAGCGCCCAACTGCTCTTTGAAAAAAGAACTGGCGTCGCACGAGGCGCAACGAACCTCCAAGAAGGACGTACGACTGTTCTCGTCACAAACTTTCGAGAGGAGCCGCAGCACTTAACGAAGGGTACCATCGTGGGCTGCGTGGAGGAGCTTCAGGCGCCAGCCGTGGTCACCACAATCGCTGAGGAGACCTCGTCGTCCCAGCAGAAGAGCACGTCGCCGCCGCAGCTCGACATCAACCCCGGTCTCCCGGCTCCTAAGCGCCGGCAGCTGGTTGGTCTCCTTGCCTGCCGAATACAGTGACTGTTTTGTCACGTCGTCGAAAGTTCGCCTAACACCAATCGCGGAACATCGCATTTTTACCAACGACGACGCGCTCCCTGTCCACCAGTCGCCGTACCGAGTCTCCTTAAAGGAAAAGAAAGTAATTCAAGATCAAGTCCAGGAAATGCTCGACGATAACATCATTCAACCCTCAATAAGTCCGTGGGCGTCCTTGGTCGTCCTTGTAAAGAAGAAGGACGGAACCCTGAGGTTCTGCGTAGACTATCGTCGACTGAACGCTGTCACTAAGAAGTAGGTCTATCCGCTCAGCCGCACCTACACCAAAATGTCACTGGTGGTGACCAAAAGAACAATAAATAAACAGGAAGAAATAAACGTTTAATGTGGCGAACTTGTGCCAAAATAAAAAAAGAACAGCGTCACAGGCGCCCATGGCGGCAAAACAGCAGGATCGAACGCTGGGGCGAGACTGACTCCGCTCGCCTTGCGGAGTCTCTTACGCACATACCCTCGTGGGTTTCTGGATCATTCGACGTAGAACTTTCGGTGCGCAGAACATTCTGAACTTGATCAGACGAGTATGTTCTCGAACTTACGGGAAAGCACAGTTGAAAGAATAAATAAAAGGGCAGTCCGTTAATTGGAATCGAACCTAGACCTTTCGCGCGACTGTAAGCACTGTAACCATTCGGCCACGCCCGCGCTCGCTCGGCGACGCGCGTGGCAATATATTAACAAAATGATACAAAAAAAAATTAATATTGTTGTGAACGTTCCTAAAACACAAGTATTATGCTTTAGAGACCTGGGGAAACAAATACTAACTGAATTAATAAAAAATGTACTAACAGAATTGCAATAATTGATCATGCGTTCCGAATAAATAGGCTGGTAATGTCAAATACCTAAGGATGCAAAGGCAAACATATTAAATGGGATATTCACGTAGTACAAAATTGTAAAAAAAAAAATAAAGAAACTAAGGATGTTAATGGTGCAGATCTATCACATACACGATCTGGTTCCTCGATCTATACTAAGAATGATATACAATTCACTGGACAACTATAAAATATGGAATAACAGTCTACGGACACTGTGACGAATATCTATAAATAAAAATAGAATCATTTCAAAAAAGGAAAGCCAAAAATATGGGTTGCCTAAGTGAAGAAACATATCTGCAAAACTACATGCATAAAGAACTGTTGCGTTTTAAAGAGCAGATGAAGTATAATATTATAATAATACATTTTTAACAACAAACATAAAGTGGAAAATTCCAAAGGACGAACATTATGGCCAAATTGAATATTTATTGAACCGTTTATTTATACCAAGTATAAAGAGGCCACGGGAAATTATTATGTACCCTTGGTTCTTAATGAGTTACCTGAAAAGTTACTCGAGATAAAATTCCCTAAAATAAAAAAAAGCTGTCAAAAACGTGGATACTTGAACAGAGTAAAAGACACCCATAGAAAATTGGTCCGCTTCGATGAGTTGAATTGGAGTTAACGACATGACGTAAATCGTGCCAAAATTTAACATATCCAACATTACTGCTGTTTAATAGATTAGTGGAATAGACTAACTATATTTTTCTTCAGCTAGGAACTCCATTTATTTTGCAATAGAGTGCTCTAGTGCAAGTTACATAATTGTCTAATAAAAACAAAATGCAGAGGAATCTGTCGCGCCCCACGCACAAGCCAGTACCGGGTAATGTGGAATTTACTTTTGAACTGTATTCTAAGAAGCTAATAAAGACTGTTTTGTATTGTATTGTGTTGTTTAAATTTACTCAGTAAAACGTTAACTATGCAGATCCAATAAAAGGTGAATTGTTCTAAATTTATTGTTCCTCAAAACATAGGGTCGATGAGAATGACGAATACAATACAAACCTAATTTCTATGCTGTGGGTAGGTTTTACACGAACACTGTGCGACACAGTTAACGCGAAAAAGCGATCGCCGGCTTTTACAGCGGAGTTGTTAAGGGCTAGTTTTCCCAGGATCGTGTCCCCCGCAAAGAAATGAAGACACCGAACTCTGGACACCTATCGCCACCTATGAGCGACGGCGGCAAGCCACGTATCTGGTTGCCGTCGTCGCTCATTGATGGCGTCAGCCTTTCCACCCTGGCTTGCCGTCTTGCGGGCCGGCCATTACTTTCCATTGTACAGGTCTGCTGGTCTTCCTTCTTCAGCAGAGTTGAAAGGCTGAAAGTTTTTTTATAATTAATTTTTCAGACTCGAAATACTTACGTTGAAACTATCAGTGTTGTGGAAATGGCTGATTATTTAGGGCACTAACTCCTAAGTGGCAAAATAATAAAAAAAGAACTATAGACGATCGCCAGTACGCTTTCAAATTAAAATTATAAAAACAACAAAACACGACGATGTCGTGTTTGCTCTGACAGTGTCGCGCAGTGATCATTTTGGCGTGCGTTTTCTGAGACACCCGGCATATCTCAAGCTTCTCTCGTTGCCAGACAACCTCGTTCAGCACGAATGGGCAAACCCTGCACAGCGGAGACAATCAGCGCCGCACGTGCTCACGGATCCAGCGGGCCGTCCTTTTGGCTGGCCTCACTGGCTGAATCAATGGACGCATCATGCTAACCACCCTCGCCCCGCAGACATAGATCGTCGATTGGACGCGGATCATTGGACCGAGCAAACCAGAAGTAGCGGAGGTAAGTCGCCATGCTTCGGAACCACGCGTTTGTCACTTGAGATCATTGCCGCAGCCGTTTAAAAGTGAGAGATGGCATCTCGGGACACTTTGCAAGCATATAGGGAGAGAAAGAAAAAAAAGCCACTGTTCGGAACACTCGAACTTGGTTCATGCATGTTGTCATCAAAATCTAAAGTTCCTCAGTCATGAATGCTGCTAAGAAGAATTTCATTCTGCAAACAAATGAGAGGGTGCACTGCGTTCAATTGTGTCTCAGTTTAATGTTTTGGAACATCGATAATTCCAGTCTGTCATCGTGCTAGAAGGGTATCGGCCCCATAAGCTGTCATGGTTTGCACCGAGTGCAGCGAATGAGGCGACGTTCTCTACGTGATCGAAGTGTAGCATCTTGCTCGGACAGTTTCCTTAGAAATTGTTTTCCCTCTCTCTCTTTCTCAGACTTTTTCAATGAAAGACTAGACGACGCCGATTTCGTTCCCGACTCCAACCAGAGCCTTCGGTAAGCAGCGTAGGGTTACATTATACAAACTCATATTTTAGTGTGAGCGTTGGGTTGTATGGCGTTACGAGTGACGAGTGGCAAGGCGCCAAGAACAAAATATACAGAAACTGAGATCGGGAGTTGGTGGGTCGATGTGGACGTGACAGCGGGATCGAACGGCAGTGCAAGGCTACTGAAATCCTCAAACTATTTACACCTTTTTATCTATCCGCTCTGTGATCGACGACATTCTACGCCAGGAGGCACGTCAAGTATTGCGATTGTACTGGAACGCTCTAGTATCGCAGACCGGACAAACATCAGTATCAGGGGTGTACTGAAACGGTTCCGGTATTGCAGACCAAAACATATATTAGGCATCGGGATTGTACTGGAACTTTCCAGTATCGCAGTTTAGGTCACACATGAGGAACTGGAAACTTCTAGTAATGGAGACCGTCGACTGTCGCCATTTGTCAGAGCCGCGCTTTAACTTGACGTTTACCAATCGCGGCGGTCGGTGATCGCGCCGAATTTCTCACTTGGTGTCCAACCTAGAGTCCCTGGTTTTTAAAATTCGACTAACTTCTCGCAATCTAAACCTCCATTGAAAAAAAAAAAGTTATTTTGTTTTCTATCTTGAGTTGCATAATTTCACACTGTATATCGTACATTCCAGTCTACTTGTTATGTCGCCACAGTACATTTTGCATATCGGCTGACACAAAAAGGACGTTTTTATCTTCAAGCCTCTACGGCGGCAAGCTTCTCCACGAAGGTTTTCTCGAAACCAAAATCTCAGGGAGATGGGTCTCTGTGTGCGGCCGCGAGTGGAACCCCAGGATCACTACGCTAGCATGTCGGCAAATGGGGTATGTAAGGTAAGTCCATCCTACAGCTGTCTGCCCCTTTTCAAAATTCCGTTCACCCCCAACTGAAAGTGCGGTGGAAGCTACTAGGAGTTCGTTAGGACCAATCACACAACTACCTATTGCCACGTGATCAGGCTTTCGCGCTCATACCCACGCGCGAAGTGCGGAGTCAGGTGATGAACGGGAGGCGATTAATTGGTCCGGAAAGCACGTAGCTTCCACTGCACTGTCAGCTAAATAAAGTGCAACAAAACAAAACAAAGTGTATAGTGACTGAAAAAAAACACAGAAAAGCACCATTACGAAGCTGTTCATGCCAAAGCCAACATGAATGGGGATTTAATCTGGCCAATACAACTTACTAATATAAATCGCGCGTTTTCTCGGTTTTCTCCTGGTATTTTTTAAGGGGCGGAGTCTATTCGCACAAGAAGCACCTGGGCCTGACGCCCTCGTTGTCCGTGGAACTCGAGTGTCCCAAGGACGCCGACAGCCTGTCCGGTTGCGGTGTCCGGAGCGTCCCCTGCGCAGGCACGAGGCGAGTGCGCTTGTACTGCCTCCGAGACTATGGTAAGCACCTCTCTCTCTCTCTCTCTCTCTCACTCTCTTGATGGTAGCCAAGGAGATGTATTTTCTAACGGATAAGCTCGTATTATGCAGACATGTACAAGTTACTGAAATGCAATAACTAAGTACTGTTACCAGCTGCTCACTCAAAATTAATTAAGTAAGTTACTTAATTGGTACTGCAATTCAAAAGGAACGCGTTGCCTCAGCTTGAAAGTAACGCGTTATCGTCTCGTTACTCCGAATGTGTCGTTTTTATGAAGCAGTAGCCGGTTCCACTATTTGAAGTCGTTAATAATTCCTCGCTTTTTAATGGGTTCATTTAGAAGAAATTGTGCCTATACAACATACCTTGTTGACATCTCTTAAGGATGAACTCCATGGAACGAATTATGCAGACTTGGACGTAGTTCAACTACTCTACTCAAACTACTGTAGTTTAACTACTTTTCCGAGTAACTTGGTAACTTTCAATTACACCTTTATTTGGGTAATTAGTAGTTTACTTTAACTACATTTTTCAGGTAACTTCTACTCAAATTACTAACTACTTTCGAAATCGCCGGCAGATGAAGCGGCCTTCCCGAACAAGGGGCCCCCTCGCAGCCGTAGAAAATGCATCACAGGCGTCCTTGGGCCAAGGTGGCGATGAGCAGCCAAAACCTAACACCGACGCGCACGAACGCAGGAAGAGATGCTTAACAAGCCTTGGTCGGGTATTGACCTAATCCGGTAATGCACGCAGGCGCCGCGCCTTCAGCTGCAACCGTGCAAGCAAAGACGGGGGCACTCCGAAGGTTGTTGTTTTCTAGTTGGCTGCCCTTTGTGAGTTCTGACTCAGGCGGTTTGGGGGTTCTACAGGAGGCGCCACTGGCATGACCTCGCAGCTGGGCGCCTGTTCCCATCGTCGCCTCGTCGTCAGCGAATACTAGCTTGCACAGCCGGACTCCACCGCACAGAAACGCAGACACGGATAATCCGTTCATGGGAGCACATTCCCGCTTCCAGCTGCAATTGTACGAGCGTCAATGCTTGTTCACGTAATCCTTCGAGCCCTTCCGACTCTGCTTCCGACCTTCCACAACAGGGAGACCTCCTCTTTGTTGAAAACGATTTACTTGTCAGGCGTGTCAGGCACGTCAGGATACTGTAGTCGCCGGCGAGGGTTGCGAGTCACCCTTGGGAGTTCCTTTTATTCGACCCGGCGTCAGCGGCGAAGTATACTTCGTTTTATCTTCTGTTAAATAAAAAAAAAAAAAACTTTTTTTTTTTTCGGTAGCGTAGCATTAGCACTGCAACGATACGCGCAGTCGTCCGGATGATCTCATCGTCGTGGCGTGAGACTTGAACCCTTGACGGTCAGGTGCACTCGCTCAGCGTACTCTCCGAACGTCGTGGGAATAAAGAGGGGCCAGTCATAACAATCTCAACTTGCCGAAGAAAAAAGACAAAAGGAGGAGAGTTTGTTATACAACCCCCCAAACGAGGCATACCTCACATGTTTCGTCATGGACACCTAAGATGCCAACACTCGCTTACCCGACCGTGCACAGCCCGTTCCTCAAACTCAACGCTGCCGTTCCATCCAGCGCGTCAGTGGAACGTCTTTTTAGCTGAGCTGGGACGTCGTTAGGAGCAAAAAAGGCGAAAACTCTCCTATCAATAACTTTGAAAGTAAATTGCTTCTGCGAGCGATTAAACTATTTTGGTGAAAACGCAAGTCATAAAATGACTGCCTTTATTTCAGGCTCGCAGGGTTTTTCACGAATCAAAACTGCTGTTCATTTTGCTACCACAAAAATATAAAAAAGTAACTTCGAAAGTAACTTAAAGTAACTCGCTACTTTTTTACAGTAGTTAGTAGTTTACTCAATTACTATTACAAATGTGTAATTTCTACCCTACTCCAATTACTTTTGGCGTCGATACTCAGTAACTTAACTTAACTACCTTTTTTGAGTAATTTGTACATGTCTGGAATTATGTGACGAATAACTGGCGAACGCCGCCCGACGGCACGCTCGCTTTGCGGGCGACGTAGCAGCCACTGTGTTGATTCCACGCGCAGAGCAAAAGCCGCCGGGCAAAATTCGTCGGTTATTCGCAGCATATTTTTCCCATGGAGTTCAGCCTTTAGTCTATCTAGCGTTTTTTCGTCGTGCGAATTACTATGAAATTTATAATGTTCGCGAGCCTTTCATTTTCTTGAATTTCGCGAATTGGTAAATTCGCGAAATTTAAGGGCACGCGAAAATTCTGGTCCTTAAGAGTTTCGATGCAAGCGTCCTGAACTCGCGAAATTTAGTGGCCGCGATTGTGTCTTCTTTGACCGATTCGCGAAAAATAGGGGCCGCGAAAGTAAAGGGTTTTACGGTAGTGGCGCGAGCTGGGGTAATAACTAGGATGGGTACTTGTGTTGTACAAGCTCCCCTCCAAAAGTAACTAAATACCTTTATTTGTTACTTCATCAAAACATAACACAAATACGTTACTGGTTCCTTTTCTAAAAGGTAATTAGATTGTTACTTTGTTACCAAGAAAGTCACTAGCTACAAGTAATGCTTTACCCGCAACACATTACGTATACAAGTCCGGTCTTACGAAATATTCGGAATGATAAGTATGTACAAAGACGAAAAGAAGGTTTTCGCGCGTCGGATTGTTTCAACACCGCGCTGCGCGTTTCGCGTGTGCATGAGACAACACAATGAGACCGGGAAGAAAAAAACGGCTCATATGGTTTATATAATAGGTAGCCTTTACCATTGCGTTACCGCAGGCTACCGTCTAGAGTGGCATTGCTACCGAAATCTCACGTTGCGACTTCGGAGCATATAGTCTTCGGCGAGCACTGGATATAGTACGAAGAGTTTAGTAACATCGAAGTTTTAATTAGGGCAGCTTGTAAGAATACGTATGAACCGCGTGAAATGCGCCTTGGACGAAATGTGAATATTCCTTCTAAATATCTTGTTCTGGCTTATCTTTTTTTAGCCAGCCCTGAATTAGCTCATTAGATATAAATGTAATGGTGGAAATAAGAAAAGTAGTTAACATAATAGCACCGGTTTAATTCTTTATCTGTATCATCGGGAGCTCTGTCAATTCCCTTTTCGGTCTCGGTTATTAATGCGAAAGCCTTAATTGTCCCATGAAGCGAAGCCGGCGTTGTTTGATATCTGTAGCAGCGAAAAACGGCCCTTAAGTACTCATTGGCTGAGCGAAACGGAGCATAAATTCCCATTGGCTGGAAAGCGGACGCGCCTCAGAACTAAAACAAAAAAAAAAGGCACAGCAACGCAGATGCCTCGTCACGGAATCCGTCGTGAAGCCGGCGAGGTTCCTCGCGCCTGCGCAGCGGAGGGAGCGTGACGTCACCGCCAGAGCGCCGTGTGAAAAAGTAAGACGTGGCGCACTGCTTGCAGGAATGCGCTGCGTGTAGGAGTGCTCTCGCATTCCTACACGTAAACAGTCTTAAGTGTCTCTGCCGAATTTATTTTAATTATACCTAAATGACAGAGTATACGCTATCAGTATTTGTTTTCTGTTATACCTAGAATACTCTCATTTAGAAAGAAGTTAAACCTTACATGGTTTATGAAAACACAAATTTTGAAATGTAAAAAAGTATGCGCAAGGAAATATTATTCGCACTTCACGCTTAAAAACCTATAGTGCTTTCAATAAGGAACAACAAAATTGTTTACCCTATCTATACGCAGACAATACGTATAGTTTTAAAGTGGAGAATAGCCGTCGTTGCAGCAATTGTGTTCGATTAAAGCACAATACTAAGATGCATCACTAAGATTAATCATACCCTGTTACTAGTGTTACGTTTTAGAGCGCAGCTCTTAGGCGCCCATTTCCGGCTTGAGCGGCGTCGCCGTCGGCGTAACCGCGCGGTGCATTATGGGAAATGTCCCATCATAATGCACCGCGCGAGCCCACCCCCGGGGTCACGTGACCTCGGGGGAGGGGGTCACGTGACTCCTCTCCTCCGAGGTCACGTGACCCCCAAGGTCACGTGACCCCCCTTCCCCCCCACCACCTGAGGTCACGTGACCCCCCCCCCCCCCCCCCGGAGCAGATTGAAGATTTAGGGTAGGAGGAGGAGGGCTATACCCTACCCTCAGTACCCTTCCCTCCTCCTCCTCAAGAGCTTCGCTCCAATTCGGCGTTACAGGGAGTTGTAAACGGCTTTCACTTTTAGAGCGCAGCTCTTAGGCGCTCGTTTCCGGCTTGAGCGGCGTCGGCGTCGACGTCGCCGTCGGCGTAACCGCGCGGTGCATGATGGGTAAATTTCCCCGCTAAATTTAGCGGAAAACTTTCCCCGCTAAATTTAGCGGAAACTTTTCCACGCTAAATTTAGCGGAAACATTTTCCCGCTAAATCTAGTGGAAATTTTCCCCGCTAAATTTAGCGCAAAAGTTTCCCCGCTAAATTTAGCGGAAACATTTCCCGCTAAATCTAGCGGAAAATTTCCCCGCTAAATTTAGCGGAAAATTTTCTCCGCTCTCCCCTCCTCGAGGTAACGTGACCCCCAGCCCAACGTTATTAGAACAACTCAGTTCTGGAACTCCGCTCCGGAGGGGCGTCCCTTTGCGTGGCGCCTGTTAGTGGGCGCGCGCTCCGCATTAATACTCACTATCATCATCATTGACGGCGCGGTTTTGGCCTTTCTTATGGATAACAGCAGCAGACAACTTTCAATTTGTTTCTGCTGCTGTTGGTAGTCACATTTTTACTTTTTACTGGCGAAAGGGCAAAAACTAACTCAAAACCATGCTGAACCTCGAGAGGAGTCGGGACTCAAAAGCAGCCGCGGAGCAGTAGCAGACGAAAACGCGTGGATTAATGCGCCGGCAGCGCCACCTAGCTGCAAAAAAAATCGGACACGGTTTCGGACCCCTTCTAATGTACAGCGTTTATGGGAAGTTCCATAACTGAGGTGATCTAGTAACGGTGCCCCAGCCCACGTAACCCCCCTGGTCACGTGAGCCCCCCGAGGACACGTGACCCTTCCTTCCCCTCCTCCTCAAGAGCTGCGCTCTAATTCGGCGTTACAGGGAGTTGTAAACGGCTTTCATTTATTTTTTCGGATAAATCAGAAAAAAATTTGAAAAACACTCGCCGGTTAACTGTTTGTCCATTAAGATTTATCTGAGAAACTCCAAATTTTGAGGTCAGGAAGGCAAAATAAAAAGCAAATAAGACGGTATTTTACAATAAATTTTATAAACGCACAAGGTCAGTGGTCTGTAGGAGAGGCAACTTCAGTTTCGTTTGAAATCTCGGTCTACTGACAAAAGGGGGTTAGTCAAGGTTCGTTCAGGACAACGGGTCATGGTACCTCTGGGGCACGACCAAATTCCATTGTTTAGGTTTATAGTCGAGCCCATGCTGTTTGTATGCTTCATAGAAAAAGAAGGGGTAGTTTTTTTAGTGCAGTGAGAGCTATGAACTTGTACATTTAGATAGAATTTACGCAACTGAAGCTTCAATGCTTCCCAGCGACTACGTCCAGGATTTTAGTTATTTCAAAGTAGCCATCGTTGTTGAGGCAACAACATTTCTTTGCAACATTTGTCATGGTATTGTTAGTGTTGACAATGGCAAAGCGCCAATGCCAAATGCCAAATGCAGCTGCACGAATATCATTCAATACTGATAAGTTCTGATGGATTTAGGGTACGTTTTTGCCCGGCTCTTTTTTTTTTAATTTTATTTTGAATTTTGAACAATTGGAAACAGAGTGAAATTAAACTCAGAAGTTTAGAGAATTGGGAATATAACAAAAATAACCTTCATAAACCCCGATTTTTCAGCGGAAAATAAACGTGAAAAACACGTTCCAAACTTTACTTGAAATATACTCCGAAAACACGGAATCTTGCATCTAACAAATCCTCGGATATTTCTTTTTAGAAATAGTCGTTTTAAAATGATAAAATGAGACTAAAGTCGAACCGAATGTTTTTCATGGTTCACTCTGCTAGAACAGTAATGAGTCACGCCTTCTTCTCCAAGAATTGTAAATTCAGATTCTCCCGTAGAACTTTTACATCATATTGGCGAGAAAGTTAAAGTAGAGGGGCGCTTTGTCCAGCTTGTTTGCCACACAGCTCGGTGTTTACCCAACTCAAGTGCACTGAAATATTACGTCCTCTATATAAACCGAGCGTGGTGCACAACTTGGGCGCGAGTGCTGTGTAAGCGTTCAGCTGGGGTTCGTGTTCCATCGGCTGCTAACTAATTGAACAGCGGTCCAAGCGAAGCACTGCCTCAAAGTGCCTGAAGTGAACCACTAGGAGCCTGACCGTTGGATCTTCTGGCCAGTGGCATTGATATTATAACATTAAGTGAAGTTAGTCGAACATTGCTGCGTAGTAAGTTTATAAGGTGAGCAGATTGGTGAAATTGTACGTTATCGAGAGAATAAACACAGGGATAAACACGACGACACCTTTAACGTCTTTCACAAAGATGGGCCGTCATGTATGTCCCTTTGTTTATTTTTTTTATTTTTAGAAACGTAAAATTGCCACGTAGAAATGTACTGTTTCGACATACATAATGTTAATTATAGTCCGAAATGCAGATATTTATTATTTTGAGGCTGCCTGTGTTGTATCTCAACTATAACAATCTGTTATTGTTTTTTTACTGTTGACCACTATGAACAATCTTCCTCCTGCAATGACTCCACTATTGGCCTGCAGTATTTGGAAATACAATGCATAAACAAATGTGTGACCGATCCCCCAAGCGTAAATAATGAATACGTCATCCTTCAGTTTCCGGATGCAGCCCTGGGGAGCACCCTTTCATGGGGAAATGCCACCTGGTGGTAACGACTCCGCCGATGTCCCACGAAGGGGCCCAGAGGTTCTGCGCGTCCAGGGGGTCGACTTTAATGGTCGTCGACAACCAGGTCATGAATGATTTTGTCTCCGAACTGCTCTCTACCCTGCACAAAGGTAGTGTAATGTATTACAAATGTTGTGAATGGTTGTAATCATCAGCACGTTACACATAAGGACGCGACAAGATTAGTTGACGTTTTAGTTTACATTATATCATGCACGGTTTAGTTATTATGCCACGGGTGTAAGCCGAGAAAACTCCACCAAGATCCTAAAATTAACAAAACACACATCTGGAGCTATACTGGGTAGGCTGTTTCAACAATCCCCTCTCCACTGGCGAACTATCCGATGACTGGAAACTGGCTCACGTCATTCCCATCTTTAAATCCGGAGATAGAAACTCTTTCAACAACTACAGGACCATTTCACTAACGTGCGTCTCTTGCAAGCTCATGCAATATATACTTTCATCCCAAATCATGACCCACCTTTCCAGCAACAACCTTATATTTCCGTATCAGCATGGCTTCCAACGCGGTCATTCCTGTGCGACACAACTATTCGAATTGATTCATGATCTCCACGTGTCTATTCATTCCTTACTTTTCATTGATGCTGTTTTTATTGACCTCGCAGAAGCTTTCGATCGGGTCCCCCATAATAGATTGTTATACAAATTAAGTGCATAAATATAAATGAATTAGTTATTAAATGAAAAGCGAGCTTCTTATAGAATCCGTTTCAGTCTGTTGTGACTAACAAATATGTTTCCTCTCCTATAATAGTAAAATCTGGCGTTCCACTGGGTTCAGTTCTTGGTCCAGTATTGTTTCTTCTCTATATAAATGGCATCCCTTCCAACATAAACTCAACCATCCGTCTTTTCGCTTACGACTACGTCATTTATCGCCCCATTTCTAGTTCTCAAGATGTGTGCATACTTCAACGCGACCTTGACACCGTAAACAACTGGCGTAGCACTTGGCTCATGCAAATTAATACTATTAAAACTAAGGCTGTAACTTTCACGACCCAATTCAATGTCGCCCGCCATACGTATACAATTGCAGATGATGAGATCGTAAATGTAACATCAATAAAATATCTTAACGTACATCTTTTTGCTAATCTATCTGTGAACCTTCATATTGAATATGTCATTAGCAAAACCTCTAAAACTCTAGGATTCCTCAAACCTTCATTATTTCAGGCTAATAAAGAAACCAGGCTTTTAGCGTATACCTCCCTCGTAAGGTCGCAGTTGGGCTATGCATTCATTGTTTGGCACCCTCAGCAGATATATTTAGCCAATAATATCGAGGCACTTCAACATAAAGCTGCCAGGTTCATCGCTAAGAATTATTCTCGTACTTCAATCGCGACTAACATAAAACTTTCTTTCAACCTTTCGCCCCTTCATTGTCTAAGACGCATGTCCTTCTTTTACAAGCTCTATCACGGCTCATCTCCTTTCAGACACGCGTTCATCCATCCGCCTCATCATGTTTCATCTCCCGACGACCATCCCTTCAAATTACGTCCCATCTTTGCCCGCACCAACCTATTCAAAAACTATCCACTTCTTCTCGCCATCTGCGAATGGAACAGCCTACCCAGCGATATTGTGCCGATCACCTCTGCTCAAATGTTCACCACTTCAATAATTAATGTATAACAACGTATATAGTCGTGATGTATTGTTAAGTAGTTTTATGTATGAATTTCTGCGTTTGTGTTTATGACCCCCCCTCCCCTTTTTACTGTATGTAATGGCTGAAAGGGTCTTCAGGGTAAATAAATAAATAAATAAATAAATAAACCGCGTTTCTTCTGAGTCTAAAAAAAAACTAGTCATCGGTGAAAGCTCGGACTCCACCTGACTGCGGCTCTGGCGGTCAAGCTGGAATTTAGGAAAACATATATATTTTTCATAATCTGTAATAAGAAAAGAAATATTTGATCTTGGCAGCAGATTTACTCGTATTCATGTATTAGCGAGCGTGTTCGCCGCGATTTTCTTATTTACGGCTTTTTTTTTTATCGATTTCGTTTTTTTTTTTTCTTTTTTAACAAGATGACGCTGAACTTCAAAGCTTTGGAATCTCATTCTCAATCGCGGGCACATCTACCTGGGGCTCTAATTTGAACACTTGGCGAAAAAGTCAGCGAGGAATCGGGCTACCGTGTTTGGCCGGCGCCGCGCGTGATCTCCACGCCGTCCAATCACGGCGCTCGAATTCCTCGCCGACTTTTTCGCCAAGTGTCCAGATTAGAGTCCATGGGAAGAGTCTGAAGTTTCCGCTGTGGAAGGTTTATGAAGGCGAAAGCCTTATATGTCTCATCGTTCAGTCCACCTTCAAAGTCCTTGAGCGAAAACACGTTGGCGACAGGAAAGGTACCAAAACGTTTACGTGGCCACTCAGGCGAATTAGAGGCAATAAAATTAAGAAGGATGACAAAGCGAATTAAGAGGAATCAAAGTGAATTAAGAGGAATTAAGGTGAAATAAGAGTAATTAAAAAGAAGTAAGAGCAATCAATGGGAATTAAGAAAGACTACAAAGCGAATTAAAAGGAATAAAGGTGAATTAAGAGGAATCAAAGCTAATTAAAATGAATTAAAGTTAATTAAGAAGAATGAAAGAGAACTAAGAGTAATCAAAGCTAATCAAGAAGAACTACAAAGGTAATTAAGAAGATTTGAAGTGAATTAAGAGGAATTAAAAAAAAGTACATCATGTGTCTGGCTTTAATGCATCGGCGCTTGGGCTTTCGCCTTTCAAGCCGTCTTAGGCATAACATAAAAGACCCTGTGAATTTTCTTTCAGTACGAGTCACGGTTTGATTTCCTTGGCTGACATCCTGTATACTATGTATTTGTTCTGCAATGTATGTTTTTTTTTTTAATTACTTTACATTTACTCGCGAATTTTCATACATAATAATATGTTGAATGCATTATCCCGTACTAGATTACACTACACGTCTGCATTTTAAAAACAATTACCTGTGCAATCAATTTCTTGCAAACACACGGGTAGATGCAGGTGAGCAATCACAGCAAACAACGGAAGTATTACAGCGAATACCAAGCTCAGAATTCGATTAGACCAGGCGATGTAGACAGGGACAATGAGCGTGAAGTTTCGTTTGTTTCCCAGGACACACCACCTTTCGTATTCGCAATCGTATTCTGAGTTTGATCATTTGCTGAGATTTATCCGTTGTTCACGCTGATTGGTTGCCTGGATTTTCTGCAGG
The DNA here is from genome assembly GCA_013358835.2 of Ixodes persulcatus. Taxonomy (NCBI): domain Eukaryota; kingdom Metazoa; phylum Arthropoda; class Arachnida; order Ixodida; family Ixodidae; genus Ixodes; species Ixodes persulcatus. The sequence goes on from JABSTQ010009285.1 coordinate 283,019, forward strand.
AAAGTAAACCCACGTGATTTCTAAAGCGTGCATTATGTCGCCTGGAAGTCATCTGTCCATACACATGAAACCGGCGGCTTGACTCTATTAAAAACAAAACAAACAAACAAATTGCACTTAATTTTGAAAACGTAGACTGCTTCTTACTAAATCCAGCTAAAAATCCCTCGATACCTCTTTTTACTAGTAGCGACTAAAGTTCCTAGATATGAGCTTCCTACAAGTACCGACATTCTTTAAAGCACCGAATACGTGACGGTGTAGGTTTTAGGAAACGAATGGCGGCGCACGGCAGAGGACTGAACAGAATGACGCCATTTTGTTCCAGGGGAATGTGCTTTTTCATGTGTATTGGTTGTCATTACTTGTAAAAATAAGTGTCGAGGGACTTTAGAAAAAAGAAATAATACAAATGACGAAGCACATTCCGCTGGAACAAAATGGCGTCACTCAAATGAGTCTTTTCCTGTGCACCGGCATTCGCTTTTTTAAAACCTGCACCGTCACACAGCCGGCGCTTCAAAAGAATGTCGTTACATATGTAGAAAGAACAAAAGGTACCTCTTATTTAGGAATCTTAAATCCAGTGGCAGCGCTCTAAGAAATCCTAGTGCACTTTTTCCTTAGTTTCTTTTTTTTATTTTTGCAGCGAAGTTTTTGGGCGAAAATCGCTGCATTGTGCGAAGCTAGCTCGGCGAATGAGGAAGCTGGAAATACAAAAAGAAAACAGTCTGCGCTCTAACGTCATGTTCGGCGTCACAGAGCAGAGAATATTTTGAGGCCGAAACAAATATTGAGCCTCGTCATTCCCTCCGTCAATTGCAGCGATTGACTCTTCCGTGTACTTCGCTAAAAGGACGGCTTCTTAGAAAGAGCGTGGGATCGTTTCATTCTGGACAATACGGGACTATGTCCCGTGTCTCTTCACTTGACTGCGTAACTGGCGGCAGGTATCGACGGCTGGCACACGGATGGCTCGGCTACGGGCGGCCACTGGCGGTGGGAGGCATCGGGCGCCTCCTGGGGTGGATACCTCAAGTGGCACCCCGCTGTCAGGCTCCGCGTCCTGCCGGAATGTCTGGCGCTGCGCAGGAGGTTCCGCAGCGGGTCTCGCTCGCCGCTCTCGGTGGACCACCGATACATGTGGTGGACCAACGTCCACTGCGACCTCCGGCTGCCCTTCGTGTGCCAGAGGGAAGCCGACAGTATCGGTATGCTGTCCGTCTTACCCAAGCGCCGCTAGAACTCGTCGTGACTCACCGGAAACTACAGGGCCAAATTGTTGGGGCGCAAACGAGCTGGTGGTGGTTAAACGTTTGACTAAAAACCCCGAGCCTGAGACGAGAAGGGACGGACAAACACAAAGTCTCAAGAACAGATGGAATTTGTTGTAGGCATCAAATCCTACACAAAACACTAGAGACAAGAGAGAGAGAGAGAGAGAGAGAGAGAGAAATGGGGAATCCCGTGCCACAAGCAGTACAACAAAGCAATCTTTACAATAGAACAGAGAAGCAGTGACCTCCTTTATACAATTAAAAGCAAAAGACAAACATTTTACAACACTGTTCACAAAGGCGGTGCCCGCAAAATATTCAAAAGGAAGACGTTTCAAGGATCATTAAAAACATGCACTTTTCTGGCGAAAGCCGGAACACTAGAAAAGGAAGGACGCAACGAACCAAACGACCAGGACCCAACACAAAGCGAACTGATCTTGATGGACGCGCTGATTACAAACCAATCTGCTAGGTGTGGGCACTGCGCGTGCGCAAAAGCCATGTTCTCAAAAGGTAGAGCTTCTGCGCATGCGCCGTGCCAACAGCAGCGCCACCGCAATGTCGTGACGTCAGAGTCACTTGCTGGCGCAAGCAAATGGAAGAAGGTTATTCACCGCCCACGGGACGGGCAGGTTCGTGAACACATCTTATGGCCAGTGGCATAGCCAAAGGAGGGGCTTATAAGGCTTATCCCCCCCCCCCCGCTCCTCCAATACACACACACTGAAATCCAGGCCGTCCCTATAATATACACATGCGTTTTGCCCCCCTCACCCCAAGTAATGCACATTCTAGCCACCTCAACACCCCCGAATTGAAAAAAAAAAAAATATATCTGGCTACTTTATTGCTTATGGCGAACTACGAACTGCGAATAATCATTTAGCGATGGAAACGATCAAATTATGCAGGCCATATTCGGTTTAAACGCACAACTTCAGTTTTCGTATTCAAGGTCATTAAGGACATTGAAGGACATTGAGAAGCTCTTTTTTGAGTGTGCAAAAAAAAAACCGAGGCTGATCGAGATATTTTGGGCATAACGTTTCGGAGGTAGGACACAATAACTCTTAATCTCATAAATTTCCTTGGCCTATAGATAACACGCAACGCCAACGTATATTCTTCATTGCCATGTCAAGGTTTCTTGAAGATACAAAGCTACATGATCAGCCATGGCATGTGTTTCTGTGTGCATATGAATACTCACTGACAAGATCTGCCGCGATTTTTATTGCCGTTCGTTAAACTCTATCGTCCCGTTACCCATTTCTCAAAAAAGCCGCCGGTCCAAGTTCAACTTTGACAAACTTATTCGTTTTTAAAGCGGTAGCTTTAACCGCTCGTTTACACTTGAAGCGGATCCGCGTTCGCAAAGCGGTTGCGAATGCGGTTTTATAAAGATCCAGTATAATTTCACGCGCACTTCATGTCATCGAGTGCGCGTGAGATTGTACTGGATCTCTATACAACCGCGTTCGCAACCGCTTTGCAAACGCGAATCCGTTACCAGTGTGAATGAGCGGTAAGGCCGGTTCTCACATGCAGCGAAGCGCTGATGAAGCGCTGCTCACGTGTTGTCAGCTACTTATCGTCTGCCATGAGCAACAGTTTTGACGGGGCGATACAAAGCTGGTGAACGCTCCCATCAGCACGCACTTAGCGCGAGGTCATCGCTCTGCGTGTAGCGCTCCGCTGCATGTCTGAACAGGCCCTTATAAGGCGAACCAACCTCCGGAACCGCGTAAGCACAAAATATTTAGATCGGTCGGTCCGTAACCATTAAACTACCTTGAAGAAAAAAAACGGCAAACGGTGCCAGGGATTGAACCACTGTCACCGGCGTGGAAGCCGAGTGCGCTGCTGACTGAGCTACGGATGGCCCCAGCACGCAGGAACGAGGAGCAGCAGCAGGTGGTGTGAGAAAGCGCACGGAGTGGAAAGGGGTGGAAAGCACAAGACAGAGAGGAGCATCAACAGGTGATGTAGAAAGAGCGCGTGAGATGAGGACTGAAAAGGGCAGGAGGGTGCTCTCCCCTCTCTTGGTGACACAGAAAATGCATCGCAAAGGCTCTGCATCCGGGTAGTGCTGAAGGGAAACGCGCGCAGTGTCACAAAGAGACAATGATGTGACGTAATTTGGTTCCATACAAAACCCTGTCCTAGGTCCCACCTGAACCAAGAGCACCACCCGCCCAGGCAGTGAAAGACTAATGATCGTCATTCCCTAGGCACAAATCAAACTAAGAGCCCCACCCACCCTATAAAGCTACCGTATTTAAGCGCGTTTGACAGAATGACCAGATATGCAGCCTTTTTATTTTTTATAAAACGCACAGACAAGTAATCTCAAGTGTGCATTTCTCTGCGCAAGGCTGTCTGCGATCCGGCATCCCGTACTCTGGACCGGCGAACGTGACGGAAAATGGAAACGCCTGCTTGTTTTGGGCTGACGTCGAAATCGCACCCATGGTGATGGCCGACTCGCCACAAGATTACCCGGTAAGCTAAGGGCCATAATATCCCAAATTACTGCTTAACTCACATTTGGACATACGATAGCACCAACGACTATTCACATTGACAATGTGCTTATACTTTAAATTCACAGTCGGTGACGTGTTAAGAAACGCTGTAGACACTCCGTCTCCAGTGTGATTTGTGTGCCTTTCAGAGCACCTCGACGCACGCACATCCTAGTCCCGGAAAAAGACAAGCTCGTGCTGGAGGCGGAGCTTCTACTGCATTATTAGTCCGTCACCGACTATGCTCTGACAGGGTTTGCGTACGACACCAACGAAGATCCATTGTTACGCCATAGCGAAGGACTGGGGGATAATATTTAATTCAAGATTTTCTTCCAACATAAAAATCTCAATTGCACGGCGATTGTCCCTCAGTAAGTCTATGCCAAAATGCGCACACCTCAGCTTAGGGTTAAAAACTTGAGATAGGTCTGTGGGCACTGTACCTCATGGAGTAACAGAGGTGACTTTTCTTTCTTTAACTGAATGTATTGAACCTGGATGCGTCAGTGTGTTCCGTTAGATTGTCCATTCGCGGCACCCAAGAGCTGCGACGGTCATTGAATTACGTTACCGAACAATCAATTACCTTAGTCAAACAAGGGCTTGTGTATCTGCCGCCTGTCAATCAAATTCCGTATGTATATTTCAACTCGACCACATTCGTCCGCCATAAAAAAAAAATGCTTTAATGTACTTGAAAAAAATGTTATCTTCACACGATTCTAAAGCGAACCTTATGCGCAAAAGCCAGGAATTTATTTAAATGAACGATTGGGAATGCCGTTTTTTAAATACGATGCCAATTGACGGCGTGTACGTTCAAAAGCGTCATTGTGGCTGTTTAAGAACTCAATACAATGTTTTTAGTAGGATTTATTCGGCTTTTAAAGGAGCTGTGCAACGATTTAACGTTCAAAGAATTTGCATCTTCTACTTTTGACATTGTTTATCTTGTCACAAAGGACAGAAAACACATCTCCTTCCCTCAAAATGCTGCGATTCCGCCGCGTAATCGCGAGGCAAAAATTAGAATATTTCCCGACCTGCAGTCGCAAGCGGCGGCCATGAGAACCACGCGGCATGACGTCAATGGGGGACTTGTAAAAAGGTAGGAAGTTGTGCAAATACCTGCTCGATAAAAGGTAATTTTTCTATAAATCTTGTCGTTCCAACATAAGTATAAATGCGTCAAAAACCTGGTGTCATCAACAAAACTTTGATTATACGGAGTTTTAGTGGCGCCATCTATCCGAGGTCCACCAAACCGTCAGCTCTATCTGCTACCGCGAACAGCCGCCAGAAGCCGGAGGGGGACGGGGGCAGAGTCGGACGGGAATGGCCGGACCCGGACGATACTTTCCTCCTTTCACCGTGTTGATCGCGCTGCGCAAGCACGTGGTCACACGGTCGCAAGCAGATGAGTTCTCGCTGCTCACTGATGGCTCTAGAGAGAGAGCTTCACCAGAACCCCGCGCGTCCCCCATTGACGTCACAGCGCACGTGACTCGGAAGATGGTGAAGGAGTTGAGAGGAGCCGAAAACCTCAATCTTTGTTCATTTTTTTAAATAAAAAATAGAAAATGCAGGCAAAAGCGGTTCTTTTTTTTTTGTTATTTACTTCAGAAGGGTCGAGACACCAACTCCAAAATTATTTAAGCAAAGCACTGAAATTGTTGCACAGCTCCTTTAATTACGCGGATAAGGGTAATGTTTGCTGAATAAGTTACAGGCTACAAGACTTCCCTCCCCCGTGCTCCATTCAGCATGTCGGCTGCAACTGATGATAATTCGCCAGGATCGCAACTATCGGTGCAAGTTCTGGCGGTGACGTCACGGGAGGAAACCGCAAGAGGCGCCGCCTGAACATCTCGCTTCCCATTCTATGCGGACGAAATGGGACAATATATGGGTCACCTTATTGCAGATACGCAACCGTGTTGACGAGGGCTCGCCGCGTGCAATTTCAGGAGCTACAGGGCCACAACTTTTGCCGTACCCCGGACGGAGACAGCCGACCGTGGTGCTACGTCACGGCATACGACTACGAGTACTGCGATATCCCGCACTGCCCCGCACACATAGAACGTGAGTAGTAGCTCGTTCGCACGATGCAATTCCGCGACCGCCATAACAATCCACCTCAGTTAAGTGGAAGAAGAAAAGTATCATGTTTTGAATTTTTGTAACATTGAGCTCCGCATAATTTCAATAAAGACGCCGAATTTTCAATTGCACATGGATGCGAACATACGAAACATAGTTTTCTCCGAACTGTGTCCAAACGCAACATAGATGCGAACATACGAAATGTTGAATATGGTTAAAAATCGCGCACAAAAAGACAAGGACAAACAAGGAAGGAACACAGAACACAGACAGGCGCGCACTCACAACTCTGTTATATTAATTGAAGAGAAGAAAGATGAAGCACGATTTTTACAGGGGAGCACGGCACCAGGGGGTGAACAGTTCAGTCACCGTCAAATATTCGCAAGAAGGCGACTTCTTTTCGCTCAAAGCTACCGACGGCTGACTAAAGGCCTGTTCACACATGCAGCGGAGCGCTACAAGCGTAGCGCTTACCTCGCGCTAAGCGCGTGCTGACGGGAGCGTTCACCAGCTTTGTATCGCACCGTCCAAACTGTTGCTCATGGCAGACGATAAGTAGCTGACGGCACGTGAGGAGCGCTACATCAGCGCTTCGCTGCATGTGAACGCAGCGATCGGCCAGGCTCAAGATGGTGAACGCCTCGAGCACCTCGCGCGTTTGTTTTTCTTTAAAGCGGCCAATGATTGATGTTTTTTCCAAAGATGGTGTGCACGTACAGGTCTTACAATGCACCGAAAGGTGACCTCCTACAGTGGATGTTAAAGAAAGTTTGTGCTCTCGGAGCCGGTCATTCAGACACCGTCCGGTCTGTCCTACATAGCATCTTCCACAGGAAAGAGGAATGCAACGCCCGATGAACAGGGAACAAAAGGCCGCACATGTTTTTTGTGGCACGTGTTTTTTGATAAATTTTCCACTTTTTGACGAACCTTAGAACATGTTTGTCGCATTTTTTTAGGGGCTGATAGTACTACAGGCACACCATACCTTCTTGCCGCTTGTTTTAGATTATGCGATATTTTGTGTAAGTATGGCACAACCACCACCCGGTTTTTGTCAACGGGGCGCTTAGGTTTTGCGCCAACTTTTACATTCTTTACCATCGTACCTATCACTTCCATTAAGACCTGATTAGGGAACCCTGAAGATTTTAGTCTATCGATTTGGCCCAAGAAACTCCGATGGATGGCGTGGAAACATGACTTTTTTAGGGCTGAAGTGAGCCAAGAGATAGCAATGCCTCTCTTCACTACCTTGGAGTGCGAGGATGTGTAGTGAAGAATATCTTTTTTAGAACGTGGTGAGAATGACCAGCATAAGTGATCGGCGTGCAATGAGAGGAGAAGGTCTAAGAATTGCAATGCCTGTAGTACTATCAGCCCCTAAAAAAATGCGACAAAAATGTTATAAGGTTCATAAAAAAGCGAAAAAATTTATCAAAAAACACGTGCCACAAAAAACATGTGCGGCCTTTTGTTCCCTGTTCATCGGGCGTTATATAGCATTCCTCTTTCCTGTGGAAGATGCTATGTAGGACAGACCGGACGGTGTCTGAATGACCGGCTCCGAGAGCACAAACTTTCTTTAACATCCACTGTAGGAGGTCACCTTTCGGTGCATTGTAAGACCTGTACGTGCACACCATCTTTGGAAAAAAACATCAATCATTGGCCGCTTTAAAGAAAAACAAACGCGCGAGGTGCTCGAGGCGTTCACCATCTTGAGCGGCTGAACTCCATGGAATGAATTATGTGACGAATAACTGGCGAACGCCGCCCGACAGCACGCTCGCTTTGCGCGCGATGTAGCAGCCACTGTGTTGATTCCACGCGCAGAGCAAAAGCCGCCGGCCGAAATTCGTCGGTTATTCGCAGCATATTCGTCCCATGGAGTTCAGCCTTTAGAGTTTGTTTTTCAGCTTCCAAAAAACTTAGACCGCGATGCTCTTATAGTAGTTTTGCCTAATCCCAGAAGAGAAATAAATTAAAGTAATCAATACCTCGCGTTCTCCATAAGAAACTTTAGAAACAAATTCGTCGTAGGCGGTTAAAGAAAACGTTTTAGTGTAAGACTATAAAAGTTCACATACACTTTCGTGCAAACACAGAAAACAGCTTGTTTTAACGAGTTATTTATTTCGTTTGTGTTTTTTTCTTCGTCTGTGCCGCATGTCGCGGTGCAAATAGATGTGAACGCACTTTACGTGCACTTTTCGTGGACGCGAAATATGAATGACTACCACTTTCCCTACTTCCTTTGACCAATTGCAGAACGTAACTCACTCGTTACTGACAGCTGCTTCGACAACGAGTTTCGGTGCAGCCCCCATCAGTGAGTTGGTTTCGTCACAAATACCATCAATCATATGGGCGGGAACCGGTCGTAAACCCTAGTCGCACGGTCACCCTTAACCTCAGTTGCGCTTAAGTGCGGTTCGCAATCACCGCCAAATATACACGGGCTAAACGGGCATCCTTTTAAGCGTAGTTAAGTCTGACCTCAGTTACACATAACTGCGGTTAACGGTGCCCGTGTAGCTTACTAGAAAGTATTAGAACTAACGCTTTTTTATTTTAATTTTGCACGATAACCGCCGCATTTTCGCAGTGGGCGGTTAGGAGTTGGTTATTACTTTTCGGTGTCATTGTTTTCCTAAATTAACCTTTTTTATTATAATTATTTCTTCGTTTTATTTATTTGTTTGCCTAAGGTTATTAAGCGGGTAACACCTATAGAAGCACTACCGCTAAGGCGATATTTCTGGATCGATGTTGTTATAGTGCTCCGAAATCTGTTCTTCGGCATTCTTAATAACATAATGCCGCAATCTTATTGGCCGCGAAACATTAATAAGATGGTGGAGACTCGTCGTGCCCTGCTTTCTTAAAAAGGAACAGTGAAGATTTTTTTTTTAATTGCTTTTTGATTAAAGTAAACTTTCATTAAAAAAAATCTACGCTAACCATTTAAAAGAAATTAAAAAAATTAAAATCATACGTTGCATTTTTTATATAAAAAACAATCAAACATTGCCACACGCCTTTTCCTCTGATATATTTGGGAACTTTTAGCAAACCGTTACCGCGCTCCGCGTAGCGCACCACCGTAGCCTTCTTGAAGCATGCTTTTAAAAGCGCGCGCCTTGTGGTCATGGTATCAGCCGGGCGCGCGCTTAAAAGCAGAGGCTTCAAAGGCTCCGGTACAGTGGGGTACGCGGAACACGCTAACGGTTTGCTAAAAGTTCCCAAATATCTAAGTCGACGAGTTCAACGCGACGTTCGCTCGCGATTTTAATTGGGAATGACTGACTGTCATTTGGGGTTTTGTGTGATTCTTAGGGTGCGTAGACTGGCTTTGCGTCATAAAAGGGGGATTTAAAAAAACGCTTTAGGGCCTCTTTAAGCTTCTGCCAGCGACTATATTCGAACCCCCCTTTCCTCCCTTTTGCATGTTGTTGTGTTGCAGTGTTTTAATGCGACAACGTTAAGGAGCTCGTATCGCAGAAAAGGCAGCGTCTGTGGCGTTGTGACGGTAAAATCCTGATTGGTCGGTAGGGTCATGACGTCACAGCCACATGACCTCGCGCGGGAATTTCAAACAACCCACGAAGCTCACGTGAAACGTGACGTGACTTGAAAGAGATTGCAACATGCCATGTAATGCGAATTAAAGGTCGCCGCATGTCTCAAAGTATTTCATTTTATAGAGTAATTCAATTCTCTTAACAAAAAATTCGAAGAGTTCCGGGAGAGATTCGAACCCAAGACCCTTCGGTTGCCAGCCAGATACGCTACTGACTAGGCCACGCAAGGTACGCTTGCATGGCGAATGAGGAAGGCGATGCGAACAGGGCCCGATAACGCTATCGCGTTCAACTCGTAAAGGCCAACCTTAAGCGTCCTCAAAGTTTTTCTACACTAGATCAAACAGCATCAAACCTAATCAAACCTCATCTAGCATCCACTCATTGTAAACATACAGTGTCAACTTTTTTTCCTTTTTTGCCGCAAGTGTGTGTGTGTGAAACAAGCTTTGGAGCCCGTCGGTGCAAACACGGAACTGCACGAATACGCTTTCGATCGACCCTTTTTCAAAACCTCATCGAGCTACAGTGGCGGTCGCCATTTTTGGGCACGATGTGTGTGATTGGATCCGAATCATTGCCGATCGCTGACGTAGCAGTCGTGCCCAATACATGCTCAGAGTTGCTCCCCAAATAATGGCCGACTCGAATAATTGGTGCAGCAGCTACTACCTAGATGGCGCGTAAATTTTAAAAGGGTCTATTTAAAGCGAGTTCAGAAAAAATCACCTTTAAAAAAAAAGAACTTCGTTGTAACTTCCAGGTGTATACGCAAGGAGTGGGTCTGTGACGACGAGCCCGACTGCAAAAATGAACGAGACGAACTAAACTGCCGTGAGTGTTTCTTTCTTTTTATTATTTCATTTTTGGTCAAACCATTTATTTTGTGAAACAACTCAGTAAATAAAAAGAATTCTCTAGTATATGGCGCTGCCTAAGTTCAAAACGAGGTAAGTTAAACCTCAAGTTTAGTCGTTTAGATTATACAAATTCTGTGCAAAATAATTGCCAGCAATCGCTTAGGTTACACCGGACGATTAGCGCCATGTGAAAATATGGTAGGTATCACTCGAGACTCAACACGTCATAAAACTAAGAATATTGACTTTCCGTTTTCAACAACTTAAATCCGCGTTGACAGAAAAGAAAAATTCGATAACTACAGCAAGTGTATGATGCGAGTTTCCTTTTTCACTACTAAAGCCCCTTTAATTTCTGCGAAAGAAACTACACTAACATCATTTTACTAGGCGGCATTCTAGGACTCCCTCCCGTTTAAAAGTACTGTAGTTATTATACTGATCGGATTCAAGGCCAACTATTAACCGATTTGAGACTGGTAGAATTAACGTGTGAAGTGAATGCTGGGCGAGCTAAAACGGAGAAAAATCCGCGCAAAATGATGTTTTTTGGACGCCTCCTTAACTCGCAAGTTATGCGTGTGACGTCACCCTGATGGGGAACGCTGGAAAGTTTAAAAGTTGGTTTTAGCGTAACCTTTATTTGCCGTTTTCTCAGTAGCTATTTCGAATATCGCAATAATAAATACCATTCCGGAAAGAGTAAAGCGCGGGTATTCCGAAAATGTGTTTAGTTTAGGTAGCTCATAAAACAGGCGTTGTTATAGGGGTGGAGAAACGCGTCCATTCTCGTAGCTACGTTTCCAGGGACGACCAGAAAGCAGGGTAAAAAAAAAAATTAAGATTTTTTCACAATTATATGTAATTTTTTTTTTATTTAAGTCAGTTCTTTTATTTAAACCAGCTTTATTTTATTTATATCAAATTAATCTGATTTAGATCGTTGTAGCTATAAACAGATTGCTTTTTTAATCACTGGATGTATTCTTAAACATGACAGACTGATTGATCAATCTGCCCAATCACTGAAAACAATAAGGAAGAAGGAATTACTGTAAATTTAAGGTGCGGATTAATGAACACCTATTTATCGAATGAACCCCTCCATAGTGGAACAAAAACAGCTTGATATTTTTAGTTAGAAGAACATATTTGCCTTTTTTTTTTACTTTCTGAATTTCTTACCATAGGACAATCTTCTAGTGCTAGTTTCTTTCTTTTGCGTTCCTATTTACTTGTAATAGGAGTTATGCAACTGAAGAACAAAGTGGATGGCAGAAAAAAGCTCAGCTGTTCCGATCTGCTCAGAAGACCACAGCTTTGTTCTCGCGTTCGGCCTGATATAATTGTTTGCTGATTCTTTTTTTTTTTTTTTTAATGCAAAACAAATACACACGGAACGCATAAAATAATTTTAAAAAAAAACGGTGAGTAAAAAATTAAAAAGCAACTTGCGGAAATTGTTTGATTTAAACCTTTATAGTATCATGATTTACATCATCTTGATGTTTTTTTGTTTTTGTTTTTTCACGCTATTAGGAAGTACTTTGGCGCATCCTCTTGACGATCGCCGCTTGACTGATTTTGCTCGTGTCTTTGACATCTTCGACGAATATCATTCTTAGACCGCGCGTGAACTCCTCCTGCAGATGCTCTATACTTCGTTTCACCTTATGTTGTACCGCAGAGAAGGATAGAAGCGCGAGCTCATAGCGTTGGAAGCTGCTCTTAACGCACGAGAGCTTGTGCCGCCGAGATGTGCCCTAGGGCGAGGAGCTCGCGCTTGTAGCCTTTCCTGCGGTACATCATAAGGTGAAACAGAGTATAGTAAGATGACCGAAGGTTGTTCCCGGACTTTTCGGTGTCGAGAGGGGGATATGATAACAATCTCGGAACATCTTTCAGATATGCAGCTGGAGCAGTTTGAGAAGAGAGCCATGACAAGACTGAGGCGTTACGAGGCTGCGAGGTACTACTCCGTCAGCCTTACCAAGGTTTGTATCATCATTAAAACAGACTGCTTGTTTTATAAGAAAGAAGCATAAAAAAAAAGTTCCGTGGTCGGTGACATGCCAAGAATGCAGTAGAAGCTTCGCATCCAACTCGCTACCGATGCAGTGCACCGGGCTTTGGCTGAGTGTATGTGTGTGCGTAAAAGCTAGTGTTATCAAAGGCAGAAAGCTTGGGCTGGAGGCAAAGCATTTACTGTATTCTTAACATGTTACCGACTGTACTCCCTATAAGTAGAGTTTTTTTTTTGTATTTGTGCGTGACTAAAATGTACCATTGATCATTTATAACGGACATTCGTAAACACAAGCTGACTTTGCACAAGCCGAGCATGCGAATTATTGATTTACAGCTGAGGCGTGACTGAAGTCCTTTGAACTATTAAAAAATTCCGAGGACACCTAACAACTTCTTATGAGTTGCGAATGCGAAAGCATGAATATCGTTCTTCAGCTCCCTTAGTTCGTCTGCGGCGGACTGGTGTGGACGGCCACGTTTGGCTACTGCCGAGGTAGCGGCCGACGAGTGAGCGCGCGCTCTCGTGAAGTGGCCACGCCGCGCAGAGCTCGGCCGTGCAGCCTCTCCGGAGATTGCCCCTGCGGGCTCTGCAGCCAGGCGCTCTCTCTTACCGTTGGCCGGGCCCACTGCCCGCGCTGCGCCGCCATGGAGAGGGCTTCTCTGGTGGTGTTCTTTGTAACTACGCCGCACGAGAGCCAATGGCTTGAAACTATGACCGCGCCAGCCAATGGGAACCTATCCATCAGATTTCTGCTGCAGACGACAGGCTTCGCTCTATTAGGACAGGAGAAGGTGCCGTTTGGCGCGGCTTCAAAAGCTGATGACGTCGGTTCGCTTCATGGGACAGTTAATGCTTTCGCATTAATAAGAACATCCCGCAATCTTAACATGTATACATATCTGATCAGAATGTTTTTTTTTTGTATTTCGTTTTCTTTTTATCTTCACAGTGTGCAGCCAAATGCGTCAACACGGCAGCCTTCTTGTGCCGTTCCTTCAGCTACACCTCTTCGGGCGGCCTCTGCATCCTCAGCGAACACAACGTGGCCCTCACGGGAGCGCTGGTCCCAGATCCGCGCTTTGACTACTACGAAAACATCGAGCGTCAATGCAAGTGCAACCCGCTGTCTTACCAGAACTCAAGCCGAAAACAAATCGCACCGCGCTGCCAGGCGGCGTCCTCGTAATAACCAACCCGTTTCACCTTAAGTGTGAACGATGCCGAAGCTACAGGCCAAGACTCAAATGCGAGAATTTCGCAATGGACCTCTTGGCGAATATGTGCTGCCACCTAGACACGCGAATCGGTTCGAGACTAGGTGACTGGAAAACAACGCGCGCCCAAGGCCTCTCCCACCCGTTCCACTCCCAAAACGTCAGCTACATCCTGTTCACCCATTCAGGCGATGTGACCTAGATACGGCTCCCCCAAGCTCACCTTTGTCCCCATCGTGCGTAATCTTCCGCCCCGAGGTCGACACAACGAAACCGCTCAAAGGCGAGAAATTCAAGATGGCGGATTGTTTGGAACTAGATACTCTCAAACCCAGGCGCATGAAATACTCCGCGCATGCACCCCGCGTATTTCTACAAAAGGTCCATTATGGTGAAACAAAGAACATTCGTGTGGGAAGGTTGACTGATAATGCGAACTCTAGGCACAGTCTGCAGTTTTCCGCTAATTCTCCTTGGATAGGAATATTTTATTTTTGTATTTTATGACAGCCCTGTGGTTAGCCGGTGCTCGATCGGAAGCACGCACGGTACCGCCGCGTGAAGCCAGCAACAGCTGACGCCATTCACGCGGCGGTACCGTGCGTGCTTCCATTCATTCGGCGTTCGTTGCCATGGTGACGGCGAGGAAAGCAGACGTGCGAAAGAACGCTGCGGCGCAGCGATACCAGGTGCGTTCTAAGGCCCTTCCCGCATGCTTTTCAATGGGCGGAAGGCGAACAAAAAGAGTTCGAAATAAGGACTTCACGCAGAAGGCTGAATTTCTCCAGCGCCTCATAATTTGACGAGCCTTACACGAAAAGCACGTTTTTTGGCCATCCCGCGTCCTGTTTTTTCTATCCGCAACATGGGTCTAAAGTATCAAACTGCCGAAATATTTTCGCTAAATTTAGCGGAAAAGTTTCCCGCCAAATTTAGCAGAAAAATTTTATCCTCGTGAAGTCACACGTGACAGTGCGTATGACGTCATTATGGGAAACGTCCTATAAGAACGTGCGGTTACGCCGACGGCGACGGCGGCGCCGCTCAACCCGGAAACGGGCGTCTAAGAGCTGCGCTCTAAAATAAAAAGCACGCCTATGAGCCAGGTGATGTCTCGGTGTAACCCTTGGTAGAATATACTGGTCTGATTGCGGGTGCGAACGGATACCTTAAAAAAAAAAATTTGATTGGCGACTGCTCGAGAAAGTTTAGAACGCAGCTTTCAGGTGCCCGTTTCCGTGTTTCGCGGCGTCGGCGTAACAGCCCTAAATCTAGCGGGAAAATTGACGCCCCGTGACCTCAACACCAATTCAGTTTTCCCGCTAAATTTAGGGGGGAAATGACGTCACATGACATGGTGTCACGTCACGTATGAACAAATTCTGTTTCTCCACTAGATTTAGCAGGAAAATTGACGTCACGTGACCTCAGCAGCAATTCAATTCCCTCTAAATTGAATTGCTGTTGAAGTCACGTGACGTTAATTTTCCCGCTAAATCTAGCGGAGGAACTGAATTGGTGGGAGGAGGGGAGGGCATGGAGGAGGAGGAGGGTGGGAGGGTGCGCAGGAGGAGGAGGAGGAGGGGAGGAGGGGAGAAGAGGAAGAAATGAGGAGGAGGGGAGAGGGTACGGAGGAGGAGGAGGGGCATACACTCCCCTCCGTACCCTCCCCTCCTCCTCCGCGACAGCTGCGCTCTAATTTCGCGTTACAAAGATCTGTAAACGTCTTTCATTTGTGAAGCTATGATCTCACGTCTTCGATTTTGATAGTGCTGCATGCGACATGTGAAATATAATAAAACAGTCTAAAATTAACCTTCAGAAAACGAAGTACAATGTTTGGTATTTCTGCCACGTTCAATTGACTATATTTCGTTTCAGGCTAAGTCCAGGCGCAGCCGACGCTACGAGGTAGCGGGACCAATCGAACAACGTCAAAAGCGCGTGTCACTGTGTATTTTCTGTTTATGACTGGTTCCGCGATAATAAATCCGAAACACAAACATGACGAACATTATGATGGTGCGCTTTTGACACTGTCTGATTGGTCTAATAAAGTTAAACAAAGTATAGGTTGAAAGTAGGTCGAATGTGTTTAGTAAGGATTTTGCTTTTCTATACCACTGGTATGTCTTAAACTGCGTAGTGTTATATATATATATATATATATATAACTTTTAACCAATGGTCAATTGTGAAGGGGCCCAACTAGAGGCACTTTTTGAGGTGACAAGCTCGCTAGGGGCGCTTCCGTTTTCCTCACTATGAGCAGTGCACTTGCTACCCTTAATGTTTTAATTTTCATAGTGCATAGAAGCTCGGCGTTGCAAGTACTTGCACCAGCAGAGGAACTTGAAGTATCCTCACTCTGGTGGTGAAAACATTCCACCAGGCGGCGATACCCAAACCTCTCGCCGCGAGGAGGCCGAACCAATATTACTAAAACACTCAGTTGGGAAACTCGCCCTTGAAACTGGGACCGACCGGGTCCACCGCGACCAAACTGGATACAATAAGAGCGCCGCCCTTTAGCGACGAATCAAAACAGGAAAGTTTATTTATATTGCTACGGCGAAATGGCACTGCGTGATGGCGCTGCCGGTTTTTGTGCGAGCTCAATCTAAGTCACCGTATCTATCGGGGCTAGAACTGATTCAGGTTGCTCGAAAAATGTTCACGTTTCCAGCGGGCCAAGCCGCCACCCCTTCATACCGAAAAACTCGAAAATGCGGAATGTCCAAATTGTTAGATAATGAGTACAAGATACTCGGAATTGTAAATTAAGATAGAGTATGAATACTCCTCTATCAAAGGTATTTGCAAGATACCAAGATACTCCAAAAAGGATTTAAGATACAGTATCTTGAGTTAGTATTTGAGATAGGCACAATCTTATGCTTTCGAATAATAAAACATCCGCAATCTTCACAGGTATACATTCTGCTCAGAATGTTTTTGTTTTTCGTTTTCTTTTTATCTCCCCAGTTTGCAAGCCAAATGCGTCACACGGCAGCCTTCTGTTGCCGTGCCTTCAGATACACCTCTTCGGGCGGCCTCTGCATCCTCAGCGAACACAACGTGGCCCTCACGGGAGCGCTGGTCCCAGATCCGCGCTTTGACTACTACGAAAACATCGAGCGTCAATGCAAGTGCAACCCGCTGTCTTACGAGAACTCAAGCCGAAAACAAATCGCCCCGCGCCGCCAGGCGGCGTCCTCGTAATAACCAACCCGTTTCACCTTAAGTGTGAACGATGCCGAAGCTACAGGCCAAGACTCAAATGCGTGAATTTCGCAATTATGGTGAAACAAAGAACATTTGTGCGGGTAGGTTGACTGATAATGCGAACTCTCGGCATGGTCCGCAGTTTTCCGCTAATTCTCCTTGGATAGGAATATTTTATTTTTATATTTTATGACAGCCCTGTGGTTAGCTGGGCTATCAAGATGCCATTCCGGTTCTCTAGAACACGATCGTGACACATGTGTTCCGCGAAAGGACAGCGATGAATACCGCCCTTTGAAAGAATCGCGAAGCGCGATTTTTGTCAAAGGGCTATATTTTTTTGCTCTAACTTCCGTATGTGTTCTTTTCAACTGAAAAAAATGAGGAGTTTACAGTTCTCTGTAATGCCGAATTAGAGCGCAGCTCTTGAGGAGGAGGAGGGGAAGGTATACGGAGGGGAGAGTATGCCCCTGCTTTCCCTCTGTACCCTCCCCTCCTCCTCAACCTGCTCCCCACCCATCTAGCGGAAAACTTTCGGTAAATTTCCCGCTAAGTTTAGCAAACATTTTCCCGCTAAATTTATCGGAGAAATATTGGCAGATTGATACTTTAGACCCATGTTGCGGATAACAAAAACAGGACGCGGGATGGCCAAAAAAACGTGCTTTTCGTGTAAGGCTCGTCAAATTATGAGGCGCTGGAGAAATTCAGCCTTCTGCGTTAAGACCTTATTTC
The DNA here is from genome assembly GCA_013358835.2 of Ixodes persulcatus. NCBI lineage: Eukaryota > Metazoa > Arthropoda > Arachnida > Ixodida > Ixodidae > Ixodes > Ixodes persulcatus. Next base: position 300,583 of record JABSTQ010009285.1, read on the forward strand.
GAACTCTTTTTGTTCGCCTTCCGCCCATTGAAAAGCATGCGGGAAGGGCCTTAGAACGCACCTGGTATCGCTGCGCCGCAGCGTTCTTCCGCACGTCTGCTTTCCTCGCCGTCACCATGGCAACGAACGCCGAATGAATGGAAGCACGCACGGTACCGCCGCGTGAAGCCAGCAACAGCTGACGCCATTTTACGAACGCCGTCTGCTAGCCAAAGCCGAACGCGGTATGTCAGATCAACCGCCTCCGCCGGTGCTCGATCGCGATCGAGCACCGGCGGAGGCGGTTGATCTGACATACCGCGTTCGGCTTTTGCTCGATCGCGATCGAGCACCGGCGGAGGCGGTTGATCTGACATACCGCGTTCGGCTTTGGCTAGCAGACGGCGTTCGTAAAATGGCGTCAGCTGTTGCTGGCTTCACGCGGCGGTACCGTGCGTGCTTCCATTCATTCGGCGTTCGTTGCCATGGTGACGGCGAGGAAAGCAGACGTGCGAAAGAACGCTGCGGCGCAGCGATACCAGGTGCGTTCTAAGGCCCTTCCCGCATGCTTTTCAATGGGCGGAAGGCGAACAAAAAGAGTTCGAAATAAGGACTTAACGCAGAAGGCTGAATTTCTCCAGCGCCTCATAATTTGACGAGCCTTACACGAAAAGCACGTTTTTTTGGCCATCCCGCGTCCTGTTTTTTCTATCCGCAACATGGGTCTAAAGTATCAAACTGCCGAAATATTTTCGCTAAACTTAGCGGAAAAGTTTCCCGCCAAATTTAGCAGAAAAATTTTATCCTCGTGAAGTCACACGTGACAGTGCGTGTGACGTCATTATGGGAAACGTCCTATAAGAACGTGCGGTTACGCCGACGGCGACGGCGGCGCCGCTCAACCCGGAAACGGGCGTCTAAGAGCTGCGCTCTAAAATAAAAAGCACGCCTATGAGCCAGGTGATGTCTCGGTGTAACCCTTGGTAGAATATACTGGTCTGATTGCGGGTGCGAACGGATACCTTCAAAAAAAAATTTGATTGGCGACTGCTCGAGAAAGTTTAGAACGCAGCTTTCAGGCGCCCGTTTCCGTGTTTCGCGGCGTCGGCGTAACAGCCCTAAATCTAGCGGGAAAATTGACGCCCCGTGAACTCAACACCAATTCAGTTTTCCCGCTAAATTTAGGGGGGAAATGACGTCACATGACTTGGTGTCACGTCACGTATGAACAAATTCTGTTTCTCCACTAGATTTAGCAGGAAAATTGACGTCACGTGACCTCAGCAGCAATTCAATTCCCTCTAAATTGAATTGCTGTTGAAGTCACGTGACGTTAATTTTCCCGCTAAATCTAGCGGAGGAACTGAATTGGTGGGAGGAGGGGAGGGCATGGAGGAGGAGGAGGGTGGGAGGGTACGCAGGGGGAGGAGGAGGGGAAAGGGTACGGAGGAGGAGGAGAGGCATACTCTCCCCTCCGTACCCTCCCCTCCTCCTCCGCAACAGCTGCGCTCTAATTCGGCATTACGAAGAATTGTAAACGTCTTTCATTTTTGAAGCTATGATCTCACGTCTTCGATTTTGATAGTGCTGCATGCGACATGTGAAATATAATAAAACAGTCTAAAATTAACCTTCAGAAAACGAAGAACACTATTTGGTATTTCTGCCACGTTCAATCGACTATATTTTGTTTCAGGCTAAGTCCAGAGCCTTTTATACTGGGAGAGTTCGGCGGGTGGGAGTGGCTTACGGCCCGCTAGGTCTAGCGGACTCAGCGGGCGCCGCTTCCGCCATGATGTGCCTCCCGGCGAGTGGGTCCCCATTGACATGCGTGTGTAGGTTTTGCCGTTCGTGCTTTTGTTGGCGTAAGGAGAAAGTCTAAAAAAACCAAGCATTTTGTGACGTTAATCATACGTTAATTATAACTTACCTCGCACAATCGAGAACTCAAAGTCGGCTTCCAGTCAGCCCTTTTTGGTTTGGTCTCCCAGATCTTGTGCCTTGCGCGGTTTTCTTTTCCTTGCGGGAACCGGTACATCCTGAACCCCTTTTTCGCGTTGTTCGAGCACCCAACGGCACTGCAGCCCCCCATTTCGTTTTCTTCTAACGTCTGGCAGAGCGCAGAACGATCATTTTCATCGTCGTCTCTCGCTCCACGCTAGACGGCAAGGCACATCATGGCGGACAACGAAACTCGAAGTGCGATGCGCACAGTTGCCAGACTGTTTGATCAGTGCTGCCAGACTGGCGGCTGGATCAAAGAACCGCCGAACTCTCCCAGTATAAAAGGCTCTGGCTAAGTCCAGGCGCAGCCGACGCTACGAGGTAGCGGGACCAATCGAACAACGTCAAAAGCGCATGTCACTGTTTATTTTCTGTTTATGACAGGTTCCGCGATAATAAATCCGAAACACAAACATGACGAACATCATGATGGTGCACTTTTGACACTGTTTGATTGGTCTAATAAAGTGAAACAAAGTAGAGGTTGAAAGTAGGTCGAACGGGTTTAGTAAGCATTTTGCTTTTCTACACCACTGGTATGTCTTAAACTGGGCAGTGTTATATATATATATATATATATATAACACTGCGCAGTTTATATATATATATATATATATATATATATATATATATATATATATATATATATATATATAAACTTTTAATCAATGGTTAATTGTGAAGGGGCCCAACTAGAGGCACTTTTCGAGGTGACAAGCTCGCTAGGGGCGCTTCCGTTTTACTTACTATGAGCAGTGCACTTGCTACCCACGCCTTAAAGGGATTGTCCGGTCGAAACCGGAAGTACTTAAGTTTTTGCGCTTGTTACGTCGAGGGAGCTTTCATGTAGACAAACCTCATTTTTATTTTGATATATGATCTCCCGTTATTAATTAGACCTTTCAGGAGCGTATGTACGAAACTGCACCCCAAATTTCGCCAGTGTCAATGGTTGACATCCGTAGCTGCTGCGTGACGTCACAAAACGCAAAGGTTTGTCGGATAGTCCGGATAACAAGCGTTGGTCGATGGACGTCTTGTATTTTGTTTCGAATTATATAGTCTCCTAGACTGTACCCTACTGAAATACGGTTCTTTTAATGCAGTTCCCAAGTGTGTGCAAAAAAAGTCACGCCTTTTAGCAGCATATTACTCGAAAAGAGCCATAAGCTTCGAGCAAACGTATACCGTTTCGCGCAAATAAAACTCCGACGGCCACCGATCGAACTAGGAGCGCTTGCAAAGCAAAAGATGCAGATTTCGCCTCTGAAGCGGCATTTGGGTACACATATCGGCGGATCCACTGGATCGGTGATAAGGCTGCGGGTCGTTCCCTCGGAGGCGATGTCCGCGGGTCGAAGGCAAACGGCGAATCCTTCAAATACATGTCGTCACTTGACTTGGGCGAGCTTAGTGAATCGTAGCCACGCTCCATTTTCACACGCGGGTCAAACAGAATTTGGCTGCACGCGTGCTAAATACAACTTTTGGTAACGTTTCCAGATGGCCTAGCTGTTGGTTTCGGTTTCGCTGCATAATCAAATTGATTGATCCGATTTGGGCGAGAAGTGGGTATACGTAGTTTAATATTGTTTGGCACAGCATTACACCTGAGCTTACGAGCCTTCTGTCCGGTTAGAGCTCAGCTCGTAGTCTCTTCTGTTAGATGATTGCTGCATATAAGCGGGATCGCGATCTTGACGGGAACCCAGTCACTACGCACGGCGACGATACATTCTGCTCGTCACTGCGCGTCTCGCGGAAAAGTTTGGAATGTTACGTCTTGGCTCGCATGTGCTGCCCGGTGGTTGTGGGACCCAACCGCGCAATAAAAATCTCGCCCATCCACGAAACAAGTCTAGCACCACAGCAAAAACGAAGCACGCTGCGGCGTTCATTTGCAGGCAAACGACGAGACGAAAATGCTCGCTTTGTGTTGTGTGATGTCAGAGCTTCAATGTTGCCAACGAAAGCAGCGTTTACGCTAGAATGCGATTGTAGATAAATTCAATTAGTACTCATGCAGAGGGACATATAAAATTCAGATATTACACGTACGAATTAAGCGTCTCGAGGCAATAACAATGATATTCAATTGTTTTCTCGAATACAAAATTTGACCGGACAATCCCTTTAATGTTTCAATTTTCATAGTGCATAGAAGCTCGGCGTTGCAAGTACTTGCACCAGCAAAGGAACTTGGAGTCAGACTTGTACACGTTACTGAAAAATAGTAAGGAATTACATTTACAATTACTCGAGGCTAAATTGTAATTTATTACAATTACAATTACCCTCCCATGAAAGTAAGCGACCGTTACTCCCAAAAGTAATCCGTTACTTTCGTGGCGTTACTTTCAACAATATTTTCCTCAATTAAGAAACAAAGGGAAGAAGTTTTTTCAAGTTCTTATGGATGCTACCTGTTCCATTTATTGACCTTGAGTATTTTGAGCAACAGCTGACTCTCGAAAGTCTCGTCAGACATTTTGCGTTATTTCTTACTCAATTTGTTCACTGCTACGCTGAACACCCTTTGAACTGAGGCCCTGGATGGGAGTGCCATATTGCGCCTCGCGAATGCTTCTCTGCATTGAGCTTTTTCAGCGAAGCAATGGAAGTACTATTTAGCTCGAAGATAGAGCGGAGCTTCGTCGTCGCAGCCGTTGCCTGATATTCGAGTGTTTTAGTAGAGTTGGTAACATTGAGGTGATAATTAAATAATATATCAGGTTTGGCTCGATATTCTTCTTCTCTTTGGTTCTGAACAGGTCGAGCCTTGGTTGAGACGTTGGTGAATAAGAAAAAGTTTCCAATATTTAAATATAAGCAATCGAGAAAAAAAAAAGCAACAGGACACTCAAACAACAATAAATTGGAACGTTGGTTAAAACAAGGAAATGTAAACGCACGTTTGCCATGTGTACCTTTCTTGGTGCCGTTCAAAAACGCACGGAGCACGAACCGACTGCAGTTTGCTCCGGTGTTCTCCAGATAGACGTCCGCTGATGCCACGAGCAGCGAAGGGCAGAGAACTAAGCGACGCTATGGCCCCACTCATGAGTTTCCCTCTCTCCTCAAGACTCTCCTCAAGCCCAGAATTTTAAGTCTACGTCAGCCACCATTATGTATTAATTATAAAAATATCTGCTTGAGATAAGATGCGTCCTGCTGGGGTAAAAACAGAAAGAAGAAAAAAAGAAGACTATTACCATTTTCGAAGTGCTCGCAAAAAGCTGACTCACAAAAAGGGTAACTGAGATGCAGATAACCTGGCTGGAATTCACAAATAAAGTGGGCCAACCCTAGAAGTTGGACTACAAAAAAAATAAGTAGCTTTTAAAACAGGGTCAAATAAGGTGAAAGAATCAGAAAAAAATACATCCTGTTTTCTAAGAGAAGATGATAAGTGTGCATCGACGAGCAAGGATGCTTGTGGCAATAACACCTCCACATATTATCACATCTCTTTTAGTGAATTTTAGGGTAGACGGAGCGTTGGCTCGTGTTGTGAAATTATGAAAATGGTCCTAGTCACTATAACCGAGAAAGACATTCTTAATTCTTGTCTGTGCACTTACCGCCTTGAGCTTCTCAAAGAGGCATGCAATCACTTGTTGTCTTCCTCTCCCCGCCTCCGATCGCAAAGAAAAAACAGACACTAAAAAAAGCGGATATAACATGCCCCCCCCCTTTTTTTTGTAAAAATGTTTATTTGGATTTTTTGACATTGTTGTTAGGGCCTAAAAAATAAATCAGGGGCTTGGTGTTGCAAAAAAAGGGGGGGGGGGGGGCTGGTTCTGAAAAAAATGTAACGGATTACAAGGAATCCGTTACGCTAAAAATGTAAGGGAATTACTTTAAAATTACTCTAGAAAATATGTAATTATTCCGTTACTAAATTACCGATAAATGTAAGGGATTACAAGTAATTTCGTTACTTGTAACGGATTACGTACAAGTCTGCTTGGAGTATCCTCACTCTGGGTAGTGAAAAAATTCCACCAGGCGGCGATACCCAAACTTCTCGCCGCGTGTAGGCCCAACCAATATTACTAAAACACTCAGTTGGGAAACTCGCCCTTGAAACTGGGACCAACCGCGTCCACCGCGACCAAACTGGATACAATAACAGCGCCGCCCTTTAGCGACGAATCAAAACAGGAAAGTTGATTTATATAGCTACGGCGAAATGGCACCGCGTGATGGCGCCACCGGTCCTTGTGCGACTCAACCTGTACCAGTACGTGCTGCCGTGCAGTTCCCGGAGTGGCCGCTGCGGAAGCAATGGCGGCGTTGCGATCGCTTTTAGTTTGGTTCTCGAGTACGGATCGGAGCCACTTTTTCAAAGCAGGCTCTATGGCGGTTTCCAAACTGAGTTGTTCAAGCAACGTTGGTCCAACGTTTAAAAACCAGCTTGGTTTCCTTTTTAGGGGCGACTGTGAGCGTTGAGGTCACAATAATAATGAATATCGCGTAGTGTTAATCATTATTGTAATAGTGACTACTGGTTATCATGGATATAGATTAAATAAATAAAATAAAACTGCAAATAAATTAGCTGAATCTAATTTTTTTAAGCTGTTCAATTAAGGAGCATATTGGCGCGAGTTCTTCTAGAACTGTATTTTCAACTGTACAAACAATCCCACACCATGAGCTCACGTTGTAATGTTCGCTAGAATGTTAACCGCTGTTCAGAACATAATTAAAGGGGCACTGATAACTCAAAGGTCGTATTTTTTTTTATTGTCTAAAACGATGCAAGTTGTAGTCATAGACACGCAAAAAAAAAACGCATCGCGAAAAATATTTCCCCGCGCGCGTGCGCGCCTTTTTATTTTTGGCGTTTAAATTTCCCGCGCTCACCTCCTCGCTTCTTTTGATCGGTGACGTCAAAAATCAGGAAATTTAGAAGCTTTGTAGGTGACATTTCTATAACATTTAATAACGGCAATCGTAAAACATGTTTTTTAACGCAATTGCGAACGCACTACGGCCCCTCTTTTTGAAATACCAGAAATCAGAGTTCGGTGTGATGTTGCTTCCTAGATTTGTACCCTCCCTCGGAAAACTTGGCGGCGTTCGTCGGCGAGCAACACGGCGAGTCGGGGAAGAAACCGGTTTTTTCCCGCGCCGGCGTGATATCACCTCCTCCTCTCTTGGGGTCGCTGCGACAACGGCGCTTTGCTTCATAGCGTGGAGCGGAGGTCCGAAAGAAAGTCGAGTCGCAGGAGACCGCAAAATTTGACTCACTGCACTGGCGCGGATCGCGCGGGAACTTCAAATTCGGCATTTGGAAATTGTTTTTTTTTAATTCACAAATACTGAATTTTCAAGTTTCGAATTTTGAGGGTAATGTCCCGGCATCGTTTTCAATCGTTTCGGATAATAAAAAAAAATATATAATTTTGATGTATCAGCGCCCCTTTAAGGAGGTGCTATCGTCCTTGTGTGCACTAAGCAGCACTCATTATCGTCTGGAAAATGAGCAATAAGTAAGTGTGAAAACGAGCAGGTGTAATTTGAACATAATTACGAAACTTGATGTTTGCGCTGACCCTCATTTTACTCTATAGTCTCGGGATTCTTCGCAATTATGGGAAATTAAGTATATCTTGAAATATAAAAAATATCCCGGGAGATATACGTTCTAAAAAGGAGGAGTCAGGCTGACCTTTTCCGGCCCCGTATGACCCCAGTTTAAATGAACTGAGACTACTTTGTTAAAGAGGTACGGAAACGAAATGTTTGCGCTTATTTTTTTGTTTAGATGTTGTCTATGTTGTGCCGGCAGCCCAGAAACACCAGCCTAGACTAGTGTTTCTGGGCTGCAGGCAAATAAGTCAAGAAAACTAATTTTAAAACGAATTAACAGATTTCAAAGTGGCGTCTGGTGGCGGTCTGTGAAGCTCCGTTGGAATGCGCCACGTCATGAGTTCCTAACAAGCAGCACCAGTTCGAGGCAGGATAGCTCGCTCGTGTAGTTGACTTGGCGGAGAACCAGTGTGCCTCAACGTCCTTCTGTTTAGGGCGATGCCATCGTTTGTAGTACCCGATGCCGACAGCACGCGCTCACAAGGAAAATACAAACAAATCGCAGGAAACAAAATGTCGCTCTAAAGGCTGAACTCCATGGGACGAATATGCTGCGAATAACCGACCAATTTTGGCCGGCGGCTTTTGCTCTGCGCGTGGAATCAACACAGTGGCTGCTACGTCGCGCGCAAAACGAGCGTGCCATCGGGCGGCGTTCGCCAGTTATTCGTCACATTCACTGATCTCGTCACATTATTCGTTCCATGGAGTTCAGCCTTAACACAGTCAGCGCCACAAGCGCGTGCAGGGACACGCTCTTTCACGCGCTTGAGTACAAAAAATAAAAATAGACTCGGAAAGAGGGCTTGGCATGCTCTCTTGACCAACCAGAAGCCGAAAAGAATCCCCTAGCGCTGGTAGCGAGAAACAGTTCTGATCAAAGGTCTATGTTCGTAAATGGCTTTAATAAGCGCGTAAGAGTGATGTGTAGTGACTCCTTGTGGTTTAAAATAGAGTACACGTGTTGTTTTCATCATGATCATGCAGAAAGATGTAAGAAACGAATGCACCGCTCAACTCTGTTTTGCTCGGACAGAGTGTGACCGCTCGGACGGCAGATTCCCGGCCCTCGGCGCTTGGCGTACGGATTATGTCGATCGTTCCGCTAGTCGCACTCTTCCACCATAATTTTGGATGAGCGCGAGTGAAACATCACGTGTACCTTATTTTCAGTCATCGAGAGTTACTCCAATGCAGTTATCAGGTTTGTTTCTCGCGACCACCGCCAGGGCATTATTCCCGGCTTCTGGTTGGTCACATTCGAATTTCTGAAGACGCCCTGGAACACGCCCAGCCCGCTTTCGGAAAATGGCGCCTCCTCATTTGTCTCCTATACTTCCCAACGAATGGCCAAACTCTCTACATATACGGCTCTGACCCCAAGCAAAGCGCACATGAAGGCACCCTGCGGAGAACGCTAACGGGTTTCCTTTGCTCCGTTTACCCATAAACTGAAACTGCAGCCGAAGCTAAAAGCGCGAGCGAGCCCGCGCCCCTGGCTTTGAGACATGCATTTATAGCGCGGGTGCTCGTTCTGCGAAATAACGCTTCGAAGCAGCGACCTCGAGCTCTCGTGTCTGTGAAATAGACCTATTTCAATATCACCCAAGCATCAAGGAGAATGAAGGAATCGGTGTTCTACGCGCCACACGCGCATGCCTTCCCCGTATAAAAGATTCGTAGCAAATCACCGAAATAAAGCGTTGACGAACGCGCGTGCCAGATGCCTTTTGTTTTAGGTATTTGCTTTAGAAAAGTTACTACTGTTGACGCCAGCACGTGCGGCGCGTGGAACACCAATCCCTAGCTGCATTCTCCTTGATGCTTGGGTAATATAGCAATAGGTCTATTGGCTGCAGTCCCAGCTTAAAGGGGGACCAGCAGAAATATTCTTCAGCCTGGCGGAAAGTCCTCCTCGCCCTCTTTTTTAGGGGCGAAGCTCCTTAGGGGCTAGCCATGTTCGTATGTCCGTCCGCCGTCGGGTGCGCGTGCTCCTGCTCGTGAGCTCACGAGCAGGAGCACGAGCACCCGACGGCGGACGGACATACGGACATGGCTAGCCCCAGAGAGTTCGGCGGGTGGGAGTGGCTTACGGCCCGCTAGGTCTAGCGGACTCAGCGGGCGCCGCTTCCGCCATGATGTGCCTCCCGGCGAGTCGGTCCCCATAGACATGCGATGTATACGCGTGTAGGCTTTGCCATTCGTGCTTTTGTTGTCGTAAGGAGAAAGTCTAAAAACAAGCATTTTGTGACGTTAATCATACATTAATTATAGCTTACCTCGCACAATCGAGCACTCGAAGGCGGCTTCCAGTCAGCCCTTTTTGGTTTGGTCTCCCAGATCTTGTGACTTGCGCGGTTTTCTTTTCCTTGCGGGAACCAGTACATCCTGAACCCCTTTCTCGCGTTGTTCGAGCACCCAACGGCACTGCAGCCCCCCATTTCGTTTTCTTCTAACGTCTGGCAGAGCGCAGAACGATCATTTTCATCGTCGTCTCTCGCTCCACGCTAGACGGCAAGGCACACCATGGCGGACAACGAAACTCGGAGTGCGATGCGCACAGTTGCCAGACTGTTTGATCAGTGCTGCCAGACTGGCGGCTGGATCAAAGAACCGCCGAACTCTCCCAGTATAAAAGGCTCTGGCTAGCCCCTAAGGAGCTTCGCCCCTAAAAAAGAGGGCGAGGAGGACTTTCCGCCAGGCTGAAGAATATTTCTGCTGGTCCCCCTTTAAGGGTAAACGGAGTATAAGTTGCTTATGTTAAAGCGTAGCCTCCTATATACTGACAAAGCTGCGGCGAGACGCCGAAACACACTTCTCTCGAGCGAAAAAGTGTCTCGGGTCCTCGCCGCTGCAAAAGCTGTACGCTGACGTCCAGGCTCCCCTAAAGCCCCTCAATCCTGGAAAAACTGGCGCCATTCATTGTTATGAAAATGCTCGAGACACGTGCCGCGCACCACTTCAGGTCACAACATGGCGTCTGAAATCTAGCTCAGTGCTGCGCTGTGCCGCCATAATCTTCCCAAGAGCAGCAAGTTGCACGTGCCTCGTGCATCGACGCACCTTCGCTACTTTTGAAACATGAAGGGCTTTAGGCTCCCCGAGAAGTGGCTCTTTGATGCTCTGTGCTACCAGATCCTCACGCTCCAAATCTGCGACCGGGCATTTTATGTCTCCGTCGTTGAACTGCCAGGCATTGTTAGTATAGAGGAGGCTATGGTTAAAGCGTCCACAGCGCTTCCACCACCTGTATTCCACGTAATCAAGATCGCCGTTCTTTGCAGACGTTAGCTAGGAGCTTGATCTGAGGATGCGGTATCTCTGCCAGGAAAATTCCAATCCCCACAAAGATGCGCCGTGAATAGCGCGCTCGAATATGGCACCCAGGGAATATTTGATATGCATTGCTTGCAGGTGTCGCCATTGCGGAGCACTGACGGTTATTTCTACTTACTGATTCCCTGGAGCTACTACTTCTGCGGTGTGAAACTAACACGGTAAACAGAACGCTCGTGACACACAAAATACCGGCATGGACGCAAATGACGTTACAGGTACGCTATTTATAGGCCATAGGGCGTACACTCCTCGGATACTACTCCCAGGCGACATTGTCACACGTTGACGCCACCAAGCGGCAAGGCTCGAAACTGCAGTACCATTGACCGTCCATGCCGTGCATCGACTACTAACGTCACGAGGGGGATACGCATTGCGCTTCTCGCTGGTCGACTTTGCAAAGCGAGGGGTAGGGAGCCTGCGCTCAGTCATTTTGTTTCCGTACCCTCCTAAGACGGTGATGGCAGTGATTACTATGATTCAATGACAACCAAATAAAGTGTGTTCACTCGACTCAAAGTAAATTAAACTCAACAGTAAAGCTAGCACCTCCAGTGACGGAGCCAATTGTCGTAAAATTCGATTAAGTGCCTTTGATTTGGGTTACTGGATGGCCAAGGGATGGACAATTTTCCGATTGCCCTTGACAGCCTTCATGCGCTTTAGTGTATAGTTCACCTTTGCGCAGATTCTGCGTTACGGAGCCCAACTCTGAAACGAAGGTGGCAGAGAAACTGATCTAATGAACAGGAAGGTTAGAACGCAAACGAGCTGGTGGTTGTTGAACATAGTGTTCCTCCGTGTTCGTCCGTTCTTTCTTTTTTTCCGATCTCGGGGTGTGTGTGTGTGTGTGTGTGTGTTTTTATAGTCTAACGATTTTTTTTTGGCCTGCTCCACCATTGCAGTGAACTGTTCCCAGCTGTTTCGGTGCCGCAACGGAAAGTGCATTGACAGAGAGCATCTCTGCGATGTCGCCAACGACTGCGGGGACGGTTCGGACGAGGCCAACTGTCGTAAGCCATACAACAATCTCGAACATTTATTCGCGCGAATAACTACGCGAATTCGTTTCCCATCTATTCCGACCTCTGCCAACGCTATACGATCCGACGGGGGTCACTCAAGCGGCGCCAAGAATGCATCGTCATGGCGCTGGTCGTCTTTGCGCGTTTATTATCTCCAGCTATAAACCAATCAAGCTGAGTGACTGCCTGATGCCGGAGGCTCATAACGTAATGAGCTTCATTTTGTCAGAGTCTTACCTCTGATTTGCCTATGCGACTGCTATACCTGAGTTCAATTTCAACGCAGTCAAAGACATAGAGAAACGCACGAGCACAAACGCGCAGACTCAAAACGCGAGTTGATGGCTTTTATGCCTTGCCCATGAATGGTTCCAGCGGCTTTTAGCGTGCGCAATATTAAAAAAAAAAAAAACGAGTTTGTTTTTTTTTTTTACTTTATTTTTAATCCGCGATTTTATAAATTCAGCTAGGGCGCAGAATCCATAAATCGGCTCTTTTTGAACCGAAGTGAGTCAACCATGCTGTTCGCATAATGTCCAACTGTGTCCTCTGACCAGGCGTGGTTTCTCAACAATTCCCAAAGCCACGTGAGCACAGTGACCTGCCTTGCGCGTGTGAGACTCGTTTTGCGAACAGCGCGACCGTTTTAACGCCCGCGGTATTCTGGCTAGTGGTGAAGATGGACTTCCGAGTGCGCCTGCGCGGAGGAGCGTCCGACTTGGCTACTGCCTCCGAGGGCAGGGTGGAGGTTCAAGTGCACGGCCAGTGGGGACTCGTGTGCGACGACCACTGGGACATCGACGCCGCCAACGTCGTATGCAGGGAGCTGGGATTTCTGCTGTGAGTTGGCGTTCATACCGACGACACTATATATGTAGTGCGGTTTCACGAAATGCTTTTTCACCTCCGGTAAGCCGCCTTCCGCCATGTTAGTGAACAACCTCCGCAATTCTCCCCGTTACTTTGCATGCAAATCCAAAAACATTGGCGTAATTTTTTTTTTTTTTTTTTTCTTTTGAAACGCATAAGAATGATGAGTGAATCTGTCGACAATAGGGATAGCGACGTATTTGGACCGCAGAACCCCTTTTCTTACTAAGCGTTTTTCGTTTATGAGTCTTCCCGGCTTCCTGGTGGTACCTATAGCGGTTTCATTTTAGCCTGCGACGGGTCGACTTGTCGACCGCCAAGTCGTCTATACTCCGAATAAAGACTGGCACGTACGAAAATCGACTACCTGACGATCCTTCTTTGGATCGCCGGCTACTCCGGCAGACGCAGTCGATCATGACGCCAAAGAACTTGAGCGAGCTGCAAAAAACACTGCTTCCACGCATAGCAAAAGACATGGAGCGAAAGTTAATCATCATGGAATTCGTCGAGATTTAAAGTCGTAAGTACGCCACGTGAAACCGCCCTATAGACATAAGCCGGACTTTGTACAAATATGTACGACTAAAAGAATAGCCGAGTATGAGGCACTCTCCGTGTATGTGCCCGAACGAAAATGTCGGAGCTGTCTCATAGGCCTCTGCATTATTTGCCCTTTGCCATTTAAAAATGTCTTCAATTATGTCAGCATGGATGGATAGGGTTCGCCCACACCTCTCCCAGCCATCCCCCTTTTCTCTGGACAACACAAAAAAAACAAAAAAAAACACTCATCCGATTTTTTTTGATTTTTTTTTTACTTGAGGCTTTAATGATTTGCTTTGTCAAAATGAAGTCATAACCTACACAAAGTTCCCGAGAAAAGAAAACTGTTTTTCGGCCCTGGCAAATAAACCGTGCATCGCAGAAAACTCCAACGTCGTGAGAATGTAACTCTAGAGGTTGGAATAGAATGCGAAAGCTTGAGAACATGGCATCACCTGGATCAAAAGATAATTGAAATAAAAACCGCATTTTCTCAAGGAGCCGACGTCCACCTAAGCCTAATATCGCCAAAACATGAAATGAAACTGTGGGCACCTGTGACATTTATTTCAATAAAAATGACTTTTCAGCAAGGAAGATAAAAATATCCTCTTTCTTGCAGACAAGTTTTTTTTTTCACTGAAATATATGCTACAGGCGCCCACAGCGTCATTTCTTGTTTTGACCATATTAGGCTTAGGTAAACATCGGCTCACAAAAAAATTAAGTTTTTCTCAATTATCGTTTTATCCCAACCGCTATCGTCACATTCTCACGAAGTTCGAGCCTTCTGCGGTGCATAGTTTATTTACCCGACTCGAAAAACACGGTTCTCTTTTCTCGGGAACTCTCTGTATATCAATAGTTTTCCCGACATGTGTTTTGATCAGGTCTCGAATGGTTATAGAAAAGGAAGACACACGATATGAATTGCCTTTAACGTTCTTTTTTGTTTCATTTACTGGACTTCAAAAAAGTAACAAGAGTCGCTTTTTTTCTCACTCCAACAAGTATTCAGTGATAAAAGTCAAGAATAAAGGTATAGCGCGTATGAAATTGTAGATTATCCTAAGCAGCAATGGTCGGTGTACACCTGAACCCTTATAAGAGAGGACCTGTACAAGTTGATAAGCATTTATTATTCGGACGGTGAACGCGCTCAGGGAATGGGTGGTATACCATGATATACGCCTAGTATACCTTGTAGTATACAAGGTGTTCAAAAAACAAATGCAGGGTGTTTTTTTTCCGTAAAAATAAACTATGCATGGCCGAACGTTCATTATCCGCCAAAAGGTAGTGCTAGAGGTCCGAACCAGATGGCAAAGTTTCAGCACCAACCGTTATCTTATTCAAAAGTTATAAATATGTGATTTTCTGAAAATTTCAGTGGGAAAATGGGGCACATTTTCGCCCGTTTTTGGTTTCTGGCGCCATAGAGCACCATGCATTCAGAGCTCCGTTGGCCACCATTTTCCCATTGACATTTTCAGAAAATCACTTACAACTTTCGAATGAAATATCGGTTCGGAGCTGAAACTTTGGCATCTGCGCTCGGCGATGCTCAGCTTCGTTATGCGGTGAAAACAAAACCCTGTGAATATTTTTTTCGGGGACACAGTGTAAGTACTTTCAACATCGCAGTTTTTTTGTGTGTGTGTGTGTTTTTGTTTTTTTTTCAATTAACCAGAGTTGCGGGTTTAGTGCTTATCTCTCCAAAATCTTCCCTATCCCTTATTCCCTCACCTATGTGGGTTATCTGGTCACGTTTTGAGCACGAGTTTAGAAAGCATAGGCTAAATTAAATAGCGCTGTTACAGTCATTGGCAGGATGAAAACGGCAGGGCGTGTCATTCGACCGCCCAACCTCCAGCACACGTCCCATGCCTTCCGCCGCGCTTTTACGGCGCCCGAGGCGACGAAGCGTTGTGAAAGAGGAAGCTCGCGCTGGAGGTGGAATATTTGAAGCTCATCCCTGCCGTTCTCGCCTTGTCAGCGACCATAGTTACTTTTGTCCGACGTACTTAACTCGAATAACAATTTCGACCGTTGGTCACCACGCGATTTAATGAAAGATAGACGCTCTTGATTATTGACCTATAATTTGTGTCATAGCCTCCTCTATAATCACAACGCCGGGCAGTTCGACGACGGAGCCATAGAGTGCCCGGTCGCAGATTTGGAGCGCGAGGATCTGGTAGCACAGAGCACCAAAAGCCGTTTCTCGGGGAACCTGGACGTGAGCGCACAGCTTTTGCAGCGGCGAAGACCCGAAAAACACTTGTTCGCTCGGGAGAAGTGTGTTTCGGCGTCTCGCCGCAGCGGGGAGCCAGTCACGTGGCTCTCCTCTCATCCGTTGTCTGCTGCTCCACCTTTTCCGTTTCGGCGGCCGCTTCTCGTGACGATGTGCCAGGCTTTGTCGGTATATAGGAGGCTATGTCTGTGTGTGCCGTCTCAGGTGCGGGAAAGCTTTAGCGTTGTCCAACGTCTTGTTGTTTTTTTTTGTTTTTTTTTTTTGTTTTGACGACGTCATCGAGCATTATGCATCTAAGTGTAATTAGCAAACGTCTTCTTAGCGCGTTAGAAGTTGACGCTCAATATGTCCGTCCGTTTCCAACAGAGGAGCCTTCGAAGCCACCCTGGGCTCTCAGCACGGTGCCGGAGCGGACGAGGAGTCCCTGCCCATCTTCATGGACGACGTCCAGTGCGTGGGCAACGAGACCTCGCTTTCCCAGTGCGGTTTTCCGGGATGGAAGAAGCACAACTGCTTCAGCAACCAGACAGCCGGAGTTCGCTGCAGGACCAAAGGTGCCCCATATGCCTTAGCGTCGATTCATTTTTTTCGCTCACCTCAATATGCTTATTCATAAAGTCGATAAAAATTATAGTGAGCGTGTGAGACCAAGTAATTTCATGCTGGTGAGTCCTGGAACTCTACTTTTAGCTAACATATTGTCAGCATAAGGAATCTTAAACCTGGGCGGTGTCCGGAAAATGCTGCCTTCACACCGGCGTGCGAATCGCAAACGCGAAGCGAATCCCCGCGTTTTCACCATCAAATGAGCGTGAATTTGTACGACTTCTTTTAAGCAACCGCGTTCACAACCGCTTTGCAAATGCGGTTCAGCCGCCAGTGTGAATGTGGCATTGCTCTCGTGATCCAGGCGCCCCTTCAATGTTAACTGGCTTTTGACAATCAAGTCAGGTAATATGCATGCCGTGGCAATTATAATAGATATCCACTGATCTGATTTGAACCATCTTAATTACATGTCCCGTGCTCGACTTGGATTCTTTTGAAAACTTCAGTCTTGTTTTTCGAACTACAAGCCTATCGTCATTACAGGGAACCAGACGCAAAAATTCGTCAATCCGTCCAGCTTCAGGATTGTTGATAACGGAAAAAGGTGTTGACATATTGCCGCGTGCGCGGCCGAGTGGCAACGCACCCGACTCGCACGCGGGCCACACAATTCTCATTATTGTGTTGTAATAATATTTTCTACAACGTCCGAGAAGCTTCTCGTATAGAATGTTCGAAGGCCGAATAATCCTAGTTCGAATGTTTGCGAAACCCGTGCGTCAACAAGAGGCGCTCCGCGTGGCTCTACGAGGTTGGTCCTTCGCCAGGGCTCAATCCTGCTACTATGCCGATATCGACGCTCACGTATACGACGCCCGTTATTACAGTATTCTTATTTTTGTTTTGGGCACAAGTTCATCTCATTAAACATTTCGTTTTCCCAGGTATTCGCCGCTTCATTATTTGTCATTCGTGACAATATGACGTTGCTACCCGCACAACGTTGTTCTAAATCCATACCCAACATCTCCCTTTGACACAGACTGCGAAGCCCAAGGGTTCGAGTGTTTGGGGACGTGCATCCCCTTCTATCTGCTGTGCAACGACCAGCCAGACTGTGCAGACGGGTCGGACGAGCGACTCGACTGCAATGGTGCGTGTCAGCGCCAACTCGCCAACCGCGCGATAGTTCAGAAAAGTTAATAGACCCTTTTCAAAAATGCGCGCCATCTATAGTAGCTGCTCCGTCAATTAGCAATGTATTCCATTGTTTCGGCACGCGCTCTGAGCATGTATCGGACACGATACATGCTCAAAGCATGTATCGTGTCATTCGTGACCCAGTGTTGGAGGTAACGCGTTACTAGTAACGACGTTACTGGTAACGCGTTACATTTTTCGCTAACGCAATAACGTACTCGTTAGTATTCTGAATGACTAACGAGGAAAGTATTTTCGTTACTTTTTTACGGTATCGGCTATCGAATTACGTTACTCGTTACTCGTTACTTTTGACCAAAACTGGTGAAATACATTAGGTATTTGGGAGAAGGTCACGACGCCTGATCTAACGTTTGGAATAGCAATCTTGGGCATAAAACTGGAGACGTTAGGGGAACTAAATTTAGGTTCACTAGGCTCAATGGAGGATCTAGCTTCCCTGCTCGAGGGGCAACTACTTGCGCTCGAGCACGCAATGCTCAGGCAATGCCGTATCTTGCTGCTAAGACTTCTGAAGCTTCGATTTCCTAAAACGATGGGTTTTCCACTCATCAGTCCATCTTTCACCCATCCATCTCAAAATCCTGCACAAGCTTGTCGCTTGTGAATGAGGCCAGCTGAACATAAAAAAACACACAGAGAAAAAATATAACATTCGCACTGCTGGACTAGCAACATTTAATGATGCCTCTTTTTCCTTTTCTTCTAATCCTTGATTTCGGTTTTCTTTTTCTTTACACTAAGCTTATCGCTGTACGGAACCAGCACCCGTGACAGTAAACTTAAAAAAAAAAAAAAAAAATTCTGACGAAAAAAGACATCTGTTAAAAAGCGACACTATCTCGCTTCTCAAAGGCGAAAAAAAAACCTTCGGCTACCAACTAAATCCGTTCGTCCTCCTTTTTTTTTTTTTTTTTCATAGTGTCACCACCCACAAGGTTTGAACGACCGATGACTGCGTTACAGCCCCCTCCCCTCCCTCTCTTCCCCCTCTGCTTTGTGCAGCAGAGGTGGAACGCGGGGAGGGGGGGGGGGGAAGGGGAGGGGGGGAGAGAGAGACATTCGTTTAAAACAGTGGACAACTAGTGGCGAAGCGATTTGCTCGTTTCTCTAGTTACAAAAAAAAAAAAAAGAAACACCCTTTGCGGAATTTTTTGCTCTCTCTCTTCCCCTCGCTGCCTGAAAGTTCCTGACCCACTTTTGTACACAGAAGTATCTTTCGCTTGATTAGTCTTTACTTCACTAAGGGCATAATAAAAAAATAAAACGTTTTAAACCCGGAAACAGAGCTTACAAACACTAAACCTTTTTTTTTTTTTTTGCAGAAAATGTAAGAGTCATTGCTGGTAAGAGGCAGCAAGTGATTAGGGAATTGTAGTAGACCGTCTCCGCAGCCCGCTAAGCACCCGGATAGCGCTCCGTAATCCGCCACAAGACCTTGAACTATGCAGATAAGGCTGGCGGCGCGCATGCGCAGCTGCGGCGTTTTCTTCAGGGATACCGTAGCGGAGGAGAAAAACGGTCTACTACAATTCCCTATTATAACCAGTGAAGTAATAGTGAAGCAAATCAGTCTCTGGTAATAGTATGAACCGGACTGTTACTAAAACCGGCGTAAAGATGAGGGGTGCTGGTTGACTGGTTGTGTTCCAGCAGTCCCCGTTCGCATGCTGCCAAACATGTACTCGAACACAAAAGTAACGTAAAGGTAACGTAAAAGTAACGTTCGTTATTTTTGAAAAGTAACGGTAACGGTATATCGTTACGTTTGTAAAAAAGTAACGTAGCTCAATAACGCGTTAATTTTTACCAAACTAACGAGTAACGCTATTTCGTTACTTTTTTTCGGTAACGGGCACAACACTGATTATTATTTCGTACACCGATGCCGGTGGTCCGACTTTCTGCGAATGTTGGACGTAAACGACATTCACCGGACAGGTCTGACAGTGTCCGAGGGAGAGGTGAAGACGAGAGCGTACGGGGGCGTTAGAACGCCAAGCTCTGATTCGAAGGATTAGTGGGCAGACCTAAAGCTAGCTGCTTTTGTTATCACCGCACCTGTCGAACGCGTTAGAACGCTGAATGCCGGCGTCCGGCGTTTGGCTTTCACATTCCAACGGGTTCGACGAGTGCAGAGGAGACAAAGGCAGCTAGGTTTCGGTCTGCCCACTAATCCTTCGAATCAGAGCTCGGCGTTCTGACATCCCCGCGTGCTCTAGTCTCCTCCTCTTTCTCAGTTTCTCGGCGACGCATAACCCAAAGACAACGCCGTTGCAGCGCGGCTGGACGTCCGCCTGGTCGGGGGACCCCACCCGCTCTCCGGGAGGCTGGAGATAAGAAGACACGGACTCTGGGGAACCGTCTGCGACGACGACTTCGGACATACGGAAGCCATGGTGGCCTGCGCCATGATGGGTTTCGAAGGGTGAGCCATATGTGCGACAGTCCTGTCACTGCTCTGACTCGTTATCTTCGCAGAATGCACAAACAATCTTACGGACTTAACGGCACATGACTCCCCTGTTGACAATTGACTGTACAAAATATGTGGCTTTCGCCACTAACTTTTGTTCTAGTGAAACTCCTAGTTCCAGAAGGAACTTAAAAGCAAGGACGGTGTAGTCTTTCAACGATCGAGCATATATTCCTATACAATGCTGAACATTTTCTAGAAAAAGCGGTTTGAAAGAGCCGTTCAGTATTGTCACGAATTAAGGCGACGAGACGGCGAAAATTGAACTGAAAATAAAGGTTTAATGGGCGAACTTGTGCCAACCAAAAATAAATAACGAAAGAGCGTCGAGGGAGCAGAAAAACAGGCGGCGATTCGGCGGCGAAACAGAAAGCGCGAGCGAGACTGATTCGACAAGGTCGCGGGTAGCTGCTTATCTACAACGCGTCACTATCTCGAAAGTTCGGCAAAGAAGGCTCGAGCGTCGCGCGCTCGGGGCGAGGATGACCTGGCACTTTCGAGAACAAGAAAGCAGGTGGAAAGCTACGTCTGGTGCGAGAATGAACGCGAAGCTTCTAGAAGTCGGTGACCAAGCGTTGCTTTCTCGGCACTGCGGGCGGCAATAGACCCGTTGCTGTGGGGCAGAGGGCGCGAGCGCGTCCGAAATACTTACCCAAGACGCGTCCATGTTATGCTGGCTGCACCATCCAGGTGGCTCTGTAACGTTCGATTTCGCACGTACCACGTTCAAATACAAGCATCTGTCATCATCTGTAGATGCGCGATAACAAAACGTCTATAAAAACTAAAAAAAAAAAAAAAATATGCAGCTCGCGGCCGCAGCGTCCCATTAAACATTTCTTTCATCTCTGCATTCTTTAATAGCTTCCGCTAGCACGTATATTTCACTTTACGTGATAGCGAAGCCGAAGCTACTCGCAAATGCACGTACTCCTGAACGATGCTCGCACTGCACGAGCGCGCGTGCTTGGCAGGGACGCTGAAAGCTCGCAGCTCGCTCCTGTAGCCTCTGCTATGCTCGCACTTAGAATGGAACGGAGTATAAAGAACTGTAGTGGGGAAGCGTATTGACGCATGTTCGAAACGCGAGCCAAATATTCCATTTCGCTCGCCTGGAGCGCTGCTCAAAACTTGAGAGCTACGGGCCTATATACAATGAACGGGACACGTTTTCCCAGGGTGCCTTAAGGCGTAAGCTAATGGGCCGATGTCACAGCCAGTTTCATTACGTCACCGCTGCCATCATGCATTGTGGGAATTACCGTCTTTCTGCTCGCGTGCAGAGCCCGAGGCGGCACGAGCTGTCTCATGAACTGGCGCCCGCTCCCTATGAAATAGTTATGGTGGCGTCACGCGTGCGTGGAACGCTTAGTGAGGTCGGTCTATTGCACCGCCCTTTTGCTCTGTACACGCATGAATCTTGCGGTCTACGGAGGCGCGAGCTCCATGAGGCGTGTCCATAATTTTTCGATGGCGCGATCGAAAACATCGCTGTGGTCGGTTTTCCACGATTGACCGAATGATGACTATGACGTCAGCAGTGGTTTTTCTCATTGACAGAAATAAGAGTTATGTAGGAACTTCAATTTTGACGGGGTCGGCAGTCTTGGTTTTAGAACGCAATGATTTCAGGCCTCCCCGATGCTCATTACAAACACCATCGAACTTGCTGTTCGCGAGGTAATGACGTCACGAGAGGAACCATAGGAGGGCGCCACCAAAACATCTCGCCGCTAATAAAGGCTAATTCACACAGCCCAGATTCCTTACGCTACGTTACGTAAGCTTACGTACAAGCCACCGGGATATCTGTGCTTCATTTCAAGCGTGGCTACCAATTCGAGGGGGTACACCTGGCACGCGACATTCGAGACACGAATGTTTCGGTGACTTAGACGTAACGTAAGAAAACGGCGCTGTGCGAAAAGTTGAACCGAGCTCAACTTCTTACGTTACGTTCCAACGAGCCTTGTGTCCTTGGTTGCCACGGTAACTCACCGTCCTAGCTCGTCGTCACCGAAACAGTCGTGTCTCGAATGTCGCGTGCCAGGCTATCTCTTTCAATAGACCGATCTCAGCAGCCAGTTTGACCACGCCACCGCTGCCGCAATGCATCGAGGGAGCTTTAGTCTTTCTGCACATGCGAAAACCTCGCTGGAGCTCTGCGCGTGTGGAGCATGAGGCGGCACGAGCCGTCTTGTGAGCTGCTGCCTGCCTCCTGCGAACCTAAAGTTATGGCGGCGTCACGCATGCGCCGAACGCTTGGTGAGATCGGTCTATTGGTAGCCACGCTTAATACGAAGCACAAATTTCCCGGTGCCTTCTCGATCGTAACGTAACGTAAGAAAACGTGTCTGTGTGAACGAGCCTTTAAAGGGGCGGTGCAAGGATATTCAGTTGGGATGTTTTTTTGTTGTTTTTTTTTTTTTTTTACTTTGCACGAGCTTAAAGGGGCGACGCAACAATTTTCGTTCTTTGCGCAAATACCGCTTAGAACAGATCCCTGACATTAATGACCTAGGAAACACGCATTCGTTTTTCACCCCACGCAATAGAAGTCCAAGAAAAAAATTAAAGAAAAACGAGCAGCGTTCATCCCCTCAACTCGCAGCCAGAACAAGGGGCCACGTGATCTGGAGCCGATTATATGCCGCCAATGTTGATCATAGCCACGCGCTGGTGTTGGCAAAGCACAGGGCACGCGCTGAGTTCCAGACATTGTTATGGCTCGGCTATTGTCGTCGTTGCAGCGACTGGA
The DNA here is from genome assembly GCA_013358835.2 of Ixodes persulcatus. Lineage (NCBI taxonomy): Eukaryota > Metazoa > Arthropoda > Arachnida > Ixodida > Ixodidae > Ixodes > Ixodes persulcatus. Next base: position 323,202 of record JABSTQ010009285.1, read on the forward strand.
CACGGGCCACTACCCGAATGCTTCTCGAGCTAGTAATTATCACGAGCCCGAATCGAGAGCCCACGCAGTGCTCGGGTCCAATCTATGAACAGCATTCAAATATCGTCATATGGGTGTACTGCGATCCCCACGTTACGTCTTCAAATTTTGCAAAGGAGAGATTGAACGAAAATGATCGCTTTTGTCTTTGAAATTACACCGCAACAGAGGAGTTTCTTGGCCAGTGGCGTTGCGTGCGAGTATCCTTGACTCCCACTGTGCCAGTAAACTCGTGTAGAGTGAAAAACATTCCAATTGAATATCGTTGCACTGCTCCTTTAAAGGAGCGCTGCAACAATATTTAATAGACCGATCTCACCAGCCAGTTTGACTACGCCACCGTTGCCGCAATGCATCGAGGGAACTTTAGTCTTTTTGCACGTGCGACAACCTCGCTGGAGCACTGCGCGTGTAAAGCACGAGAAGGCACGAGCCCTCACGTGCAGGGCCGTCTTTCTCCTAAGAACTAAAGTTATGGTCTATTGGAATGTTTTTCACTTTACACGAGCTTACTGGCACTAGTGGGACTCAAGGATACTCGCACGCAACGCCACTGGCCAAGAAACTCCTCTGTTGCGGTGTAATTTCAAAGACAAAAGCGATCATTTTCGTTCAATCTCTCCTTTGCAAAATTTGAAGACGTAACGTGGGGATCGCAGTACACCCATATGACGATATTTGAATGCTGTTCATAGATTGGACCCGAGCACTGCGTGGGCACTCAATTTGGGTTCGTGATAATTACTAGCTCGAGAAGCATTCGGCTAGTGGCCCGTGTCCAATCGCCGCAACGACGACAATAGCCGAGCCATAACAATGTCTGGAACTCAGCGCGTGTCCTGTGCTTTGCCAACACCAGCGCGTGGCTACGATCAACATTGGCGGCATATAATCGGCTCCAGATCACGTGGCCGCTTGTTCCGGCTGCGAGTTGAAGGGGTGAACGCGACTCGTTTTTCTTTAATTTTTGGGGGGACTTCTATAGCGTGGGGTGAAAAACGAACGCGTGTTTCATAGGTCATTAATGTCAGTGGTCCGTTCTAAGCGGTATTTGCGCAAAGTACAAAAATTGTTGCATCACCCCTTTAATGGCACTATAAGGGACCGAGGTATACTCGCACGCAATGCCGTTTACCAATAAAGCTTTTTGTCGGTGTTCGTATGGTGCTTATCCGTGAGGATTCGGGCAACTCGAAATCCTGCCTCTTCAACCGCCTTGATGGCACTGAAAGTCATGTTAAGGAGATAATCGTGTTTTAGGTTGTTTTTTTTTTGTAAAAAAACATAGCCCACTGGAATAACGTAAGCTGTGGAAAAGCCACGCAGAATAAAGCAAAGGAGTCTGGTGGTCACTTCAATAACTCTTGCCCAAGCTTCACATCTCATGCCAATCAGTCCGAAAATTCTGTCGACTAGTCGATCATAAATTACTTTCTGCTGAATGGATATTTCATCGATGACGAGGCTTCAGTATGGCTCTTTATTCGAAGTCAGACCTCGCTACTTTACCTGAAGCCGTTCTTTCATGAGGCTTGTGACCCCGGTCTCGCCCGTTATACATCTAACAAATTTCTGCAGCGTACTTAGGCAGGGTAGTTTGAGCAGTTTTCGTGCACTTACGTGGTCATAACCCTTACTGGAAGTCGCTTTCCACAGCACGCAGTCCCTGAGCTCTGGTTCATGCCATGTCGGTCGTGCCTTATCAAAGTGCATGATTTGCTCCATGACAAATTTTGCGGTCTTGTCATCATTTTATGCAGCTTCGGAAATGTTCATCATGGTTTGCACGGCTTTTCCTCCTCATATTGCTTTAGCTGTTTTCAAGATTCGTCGCAGGTCTGTTTCGACTTTTGCAATTTCTCGTTCAGTCTTTTTGCTTGCATTTGAAGGCGGTGTGCGTTTCTTTTTTTTTTCTTTTTTTTTCACAAAACTTTTGATCGAATGACATGTGGCAATCTTTCTTCTTAAACTCATTTTTCCGGGGTTCTTGAACAACTAAGCTCTCTTCCACACTCGTGCTTTCATACATCCGCGACCACATGTCGCAAGGTCGAATTTCGCCTAGTCCCTCACCCATAGCTCCAGATGTGGACTTTTGTTTTTTCGTTCCCTATGGTTTTCATGCTTGTGCGCGGTGCGCCACAGAGTTGAGCTGCGGGCACATTAATAAATGTACGAACAAGTGTTCTGGGCTTCTTCGAGCACTTCGGTTGCGTGTACGACGGATACGAGGGAAAGTTTGTTGGCATCGCTGTCGGCCGTAGCAACTTGCGCTTTATCCCTACCTTGTAGTCGTCTTTGTTGAAATGAAGCGAGCACACAACTGTCCTGGAGCTCGGCTGCCACTGGCTTCCTTCGTCGCTTACTCGTCCTGAAATGTTCCGCAGCCATTCATCCCGAAGGTTTTCCTTGGATGTTAGCTCGTGATACCGTAAATCTGGATTTCTCGCAGCATTTGACTGGCAACATGGCACGCAACAGCTTTTAGGCATTGCGGGCCTCGGAATTCAGATGCAAACCTTACAACTGTCTAAATGGAACCAAAAAAAACTGCACCATGAATGAAGCAGTTCTTTGTGTCTAATGCTGTGTTCAATGGAATGACTTCATCGTCTTCTATACATATATGCACTCAGTCCGGTAGTGGCACGCGGTTCGGTCTTATGAAAGCGGCACAACGCGACGACACGCTTTCACTTACAAGAGTGCCTCATCACTCACCAATATGCAGCGCCCCACGGCAGATGGGAGTAGTTCTCCTCTCGCACGCGCTCTTTAGTTGTCGGGAAAATCGGCAGGCCGCACCGACAGGGGGGTTTGAGCGGCCGTGGGATGACAATCGATGTTAAAGTACCCAACGTCAACATAACCAGTGTTGGGCAAGGTACATCTAAAAGGTACTTCAAGTAAAGTACAAAGTAAATGAGACGTGATGTACTTTAAGTAAAGTATTAAGTTCACTGGGTGCAACGTACTTGAAGTCAAGTACTGTAAATACAATGTACGTTCAAAGTAAAGTACAAGTATTTTAACGCAATCTTTCATGATGCCCTTTCATGCCCCTATATAGTGATATTCTAACTGGTATGCATTGCCCAGGGCCCGGAGGTAATCAGGGGTGCATGGCCAATTTTCAAAACAGCGGCGAATATTTGATAAAGTCAAGTGGCCACAGAGTAGTTATTTTCAGGAATGGAGCCAAATTCAGAAGTCTCTCTTCTGAATTTGGCGCCCCTTGCACTGGATTGTTGCACTCAAGGGGGCTAAATGTACTAGGAGAGAGCATAACGTCAGCCCCGTAGCTTCCGCAAGCAACCCTCTCATAGAGGAGTGTCCTCTCCTTAGTGCAAAAAACAGTGAATGTGCAAGCGCGCTGGTGATAATTAATAATGTGACACCTGAGATAGAGGTGCGAAAAAATTAAGGAACTTTCAAATAGAAGGAAAAGACAAAAGATAATGTCTCAAAACATTGTGACGTTCTTCTCTGTTGTCTTTTACTTCGAGTTGAAAATTTAATTGTTCCGCACTACAGTCTCAGGTGCTACATTATGATTAATTTTGCTCTCCTAATATTTTAAACCTCCTCGCTTGCGCTGACCGACCAAGACGGAGCGAGAGTTCAAAAAGCTACGGGAAAGCCGCTACCAGAACAAATGGAGCGATGCGTCGTCTGCTCACGTTTCTGGCGAGAATATAATTAATATCCCTCCCAGTTTTTCTTCGGAGTTGACAAAGCATCATTTCGTGATACAAATTTAACAAAACCAAATTTGGGGAATGTACTTTGAAGTCGGGAATTGTACTTTGCTCGGAGAGTACCAGAAAAAAATACTTTAAGTAAAGTACAAGTACATACTCGGAGAATGTACTTCAAGTAAAGTACAAGTTTCCTAAACCTACTTGAAGTAGTACTTTAAGTACAATGTACTTAAAGTGCTTCCCAACACTGAACATAACCACGACCGAGATTGGCAGTACACAAGGTACAGAGCGTGACACTGTTAGCGCGAACAAGCGATCGCCGGTTTTTCCAGTTTTTCTCTTTGAAACCAAGGGATGTCATCTAAGTTATTATTGCTACGGAAAGAGCTCATTTAGTTCTATAATGTAAGCGATAACGTTTCGTTAGTTCTATAATGTAAGCGATAAAATTTTGTTCTCGCTAATATTATTTAGAAGTAGAATGCGAAAATGTGCCGATGTCGTGTTCGCGCTAACAGTGTCGCGATGTGTACGTGCTGAGCTCTGGGTTTATCATTTCACGGTCAATGGAGGGGTCCCGGCAGGTCATTAAACAGTCTTGTATTTAAGTCTATGGTGACTTGTTTTCGTTTTCAGGGGAAACGCCACCGTGCACAGTAGCCCGCACAAAGCTGGCAGGGGTCCCATCTGGCTGGACAACCTTCGGTGCAGCGGCACGGAACGCTCCCTGGACGAGTGCCGCACCCAGCCATGGGGACAGTCAGATTGTGACCACAGCGAGGACGTGGCCATGACGTGCATCCCGGGACAGAGTGCAACACTACCGGCCACCATCGCGGCCTGTAAGGTTGCGCCGTCCAGTCCTCTCCCCTATTTTTTGTTGATTAAGCTTTCTCTGTCTGCGCTTGTAATGTGATCTTGAAGTCACGCTGATGACGTTACGGTGCTCACAACAGCTTGTGTCCGGCTGTGGCGCTGGAACGGTGACGATCTCCTAAAAGAAGGAACTCTATAGGTTCATCTTTTTTACGTGACATCTTGATGTCACGTGACACCATGACTCGACATCAGGTCACCTGGTCCCGTCACGTCAGGTTACGTCATGACTTGACACCGTGACGTCACGCCACGTGTTCACGTGACGCATTGTCACGTGACCACGTGCTTTCCTAATGATCACGTGACTCACGTGACACCAGGGTATTGCGTGATGTGACCTGATGTCCCGTTTTCTGGTCACGTGACGTCAAGTTACATCGTTACGAGACTTCACATCACGTGACACAACGACTTTGCGGAGCGCTGTGACGTCACGTGAATCGTCATTACATCACGTAGTCACGTAAGGTAAGGTCACGTTACTACACGCTTGTCTGATGTCCACATAACGACCTGTGTCGAATTTCGTACGGATGTAGAAGAATACCCCGAGAGGAAAATAATACTGAAGCCGCATGTCTGAAAGCTGAGGTTAATACAAAGTAGGAGAGGGATGCATGCTCCAATACGGGAAAAGAGGAACAATTCCTGTGCGCACTGTTAACCACCCTAATAGACTCGCGCAGGCAAGGAGAACAGGAATTAAAAGATAGAAAAGAATTTTGTGGGTATTAAAAAAAATTAAAGTTCAACCTGGACTCGCGACAGTTAACCAAATGCGGTACTTCTCGAAACTGATATTTGCGAACAGTTTGTTGTTGGACCTTCTGGGTTGCTACCATCTTCTCGTACATTCACGCTGGCATTGTGGAGTTGATCAATCACGCGTATTTTAGAGCCCCACATATCTTAATGCGAAAGCATTAACTATCCCATGGAGAGGAGCCGGCAGCGTCTGTAACCGCGAAAGAACGAAATAAGTGCCCATTCTTCCATTGGCTCAGCGAAATGGCTCCTAGATAGCCGTTGGCAGCCGCTGCTTTCGTGTCAGGCGTTGCCAAAGTGTGTGTGTGTGTGTGTGTGGGGGGGGGGGGGGGGAAGGGGGGGGGGGGGGGGGGGCTGCGGAAGCTTCTGTTTCTTTCGGCGCAGAGGAACATGGCGACGCCTGAGGCATCTATATAGTCGGCGGCCGCAACCTCGACAGTAGCGAAGCGTGGCCGTCTACGCCAGTACACCGCCGACGAACTGAGGGAGCAGAAGAACGACATTCATGCTTTCGCATTCACAAATCAGAATAAGTGCTTAGATGTCCTCGGAATTTTATTAACAATCCTGCATATTGTAGTGGCTTTTCATATTGTCCACAGGCTGTATATATGTCCGTAATAATATTCTCTAAGGGAAGCAATCAGCTTCTTTACAGATTCAGTTGTTTTTAATGTTCAGGACTCAAAAGCTTCTTTGTTGTGATTTATGTATGTAGTTTGTTCATTTGTTACTGCGAATTGATGTTGTTTCCCGAAAGTGACTACGGCATGCGGAAGTCCGAAGTACCAGCCACAGATGGATCAAGGGTCACTGAACAACCATCATCGCTTCACCAGGCACATGTGGCAACGACCAAACTACGGTAAAGAACGAAATTTCAGTTTACTTCAGATCATTCGCTGAGAGTGTATTTTTCACCGCGACTATCCTGGGCATATCATTCTAATCTTTTTAGACGCCAGACAGATGGCTCCATTTCACGGGGCGCTTATATTGATTGAGGTCAAAATAATTGAAAATGCTTTTAGGAAGATATAAAAGAAAGAAAATACATTTCTGCGAGATATTTTATCAAGAAAATTCCGTAGAAATTATACGCAATTACACGCAATGTGTAATTTTCTTCAATGTTTAATCTCCCTTTTTTAGGTGGCACGCTTTTTTTTTTACGAGTAATATAAACAACTACTTAAGACAAAAATTATATCTCTCCATTCACTATGTTTAAGAGTTAGAAATTCAAATGTTTATGGCAAGCTCCATAATCGTGCGAAGAATTCCACTTTAATACGTTCAGTGTGTATATATATATATATATATATTTTTAAGTGGAGGTGTTGCTGCGAGTTTTTTTTTTTTTAATTTTCTGCATTGATTAGCAGACTATTATTGCTTTAATCTTTAACTATTTATTTCGCTTCATTGTCTGTGTGCGATTGAGATATACTCAGGGAAAGTGGGGAGTGCAAAGCACATGACGTCAGAACCTACGGTAAGATCCCCTCCTTCGTGAAGCTTTCGTTGGGTGTCCTAAGCAAAACAGTGCGCATCATTTAAAGTAAATATTGTTTTACGTGTAAGTATTTACTGTATTTACCTGTCTATAATTCGCTCCCCCCGCCCTCTTTATAAACAGCCGTTTTCACAAAAACTGGGCAAATTCTTCACCAGGGAGAAATTTAAAACCGTGTTTGCGTCATCAATTTTTCTTCTGCTTTTTTTTTTTTTTTTCTTATTTAAGAAGGAATAAAGGTGGATCTTGCAATTCGGGCGCTCGTCCCAGGACGTGTATTTGGGAGCTTCGCCAGGCTTGCATACTTGCCACACAACCAAAAAAAGTTTTACGTGTTCCTTTAGACTGCAGAAAGCGCGAAATGTTCATAAAATTGTGCTTTTCTTTTTGATTTTTGTAAAACAAAGTCCAGAGCTTGGCCCCTATGACAACAAATTACTTGGTTGGGATGTTCATAATTTTTTTTATACTTGACTTTATGCCATAAACTATATATCAAATAAAAACGTAGTTATATAACTATTCAACCAAGTAAAATATTTTTATACTTAAGTAGAGTTATTTTAGCTGGAAACGGTTTTGAATGCAAAAGGAAACTTTAGAAGTACGAACTTCAACATCAGTTTATTTTTTTTTAAAAAGGCCAGTTTTATTTTTCGTATAAAAAGCCCGCGGAACGGCCCAGAACATCCAATAAAATCGTATGTAATATATTGTTTAAACATATAAATCCGTGCATTCGAAAAGATGATACAATAACATGAATATTATGAGATAAAAAGCTAGGTCTTAGCCATGTTTCTGCCAGATTGTTGATTGTTTGTTGACACTTACTCATAGCCATAGGGTAGGTTGTCTACAATTAAACAAATATTTAAGAAATTTACGTATATTATGTGAAGGTTTTCATACCAACGTTCAGCTTGTTCACTTAAAAATCAATGAAATCGCAATAAAAGAAACACATTTCCCTAAATTGCGTAATGGAAATCAACAGTTTATAAATATTACCCTCTGGAATAAATATCCTGGATACTGTGGCACTAGGGACAACAACAAAAAAAAATATTATTACTGATGCGCCGAAAGACCTAGCGCGAAATTTCGCGCTTCCAACTACCACTTCGCCAGGCGGGCTAAGCCTGATCAGAAGCCGGGTTCGTTTAAAAATTTCCATCTTCAAGAAAAAAAAAAAGAAGGAAAGCTCGTGTCACCGTGGGGAAGTACAGTATAGGCCGATACGCAGTTTACAAACAAGCCCGCGTTTTCCCACACCAGGTGTGGGCACTGTGCGTGCGCAGAAACCGAATTCACGTGAAGCGAAGCGTCTGCGCATGCGCCGTGCCGTCAACAGCGCCACCGCAGCTGCGTGACGTCCGGGCCGCGTGTTGGTCTATAGAAATACTGGCCGTCTGTTTGCAGCTGTGGAATCCCTGCGCAATGGCGTACTAAAACCGCAAAGTCATGGCACACTTCATGCATTTGGTTGGAGTAGAAAAAACACACCCACAGAAAAAGGTGATGAGATCAGGGACGTTGCACTTTCGACGCTCTCTGACTGGCTCGTCGGCTGCTAGCGTTGGCCGCGCTCGGACGTCCGCTATCTTATGGAATGACTTGCACGTTCCATGATGTAAGTTGTTCCGCCATTGTGCAGGGGTTCCGACCTTCTAATAATCGGCACGCGAATTTCGAATGGGAATGGGGTCTATTCTTCAAGCTTACGTCACCACGAGGTGGTCCATTTTATTCCTGAACCTAACGGTACAACTACGCAAGGCCAGAAATTTGTGACAGGCGCTTCAAGTTCATTTATCTGTCCCACACATGGCGTATTGCCTTTAACTTGTATGCCGTATGGAAATTCCCGCCAAAGCAGTGTGTGTGCCGAGTATAAAAAAAAAAAAAACAGTAACGTCAAAGATTTAAAAAAAAAGGATGAGATAATGAGTGCCTTGCGGTTGCAGCATACCGATAACTTTATCATTCACCCTTACCACTTCATGGCTTTCAGAACATCGTAACTTCTAAACAACTTCGGAGAAGTCATCGCACGCACTTCTGTAGTTCTTCCAGTTTCCTTGGAGTGCGATATGGTTACATACCTTCAGCTATAACTATGTTGGCAGTGAGTATAAGCATAACACGTATGCTTTTATTAGTAGTTCAATCCGCACAGGACGTATCTAAGGATGGATTGTCAGCTTATGGATTTGAGGCACATACTTTTCACGCGTTTATTTATATCCACTTTCTGCCTGGTGCAATGTCGTCACCCACAAAAAAGCAGATGAATTTAGAACGGCAAATAAACGTTTAATGAGGCGAACATGTGCCTACAAACTGAAAGAGAAAGGTGCCACGCATCTTGCGTCGGCGACGGAAGAGTGACTGACCCGAAGCAGCGCGTTACCGCTACTTTCATATACGCAGCACATTCAGGAATGTTCTAAACAAGAACACTCGACGACAGCCGCGAATGTCCTGGATTTCTTAGAATAGTACAGAATTGATAAAATAAGGATCACGGCCGAGCGGGATTGAAACTCCATTCATCTGCCTGGCGGCCACATGCGTTGCCAACTCCGCCACGCACGCGGCTTTTTTTTTTTTTTTTTTTTTTTTGATTTGGACGATGACAGAATGCGGTGACACACAATCTCGATAAAACACTAAACGACACCAGCCATCTTGGCTATTGCCGACCGTGCTACAAGTCTTTGAGGATAGACAACACCTTAAAGGGCCTCTGACACGCCAAAAAAAAATTTTTTTTTTTTTTTTCACGCTAAACGTTGCAATGGCATATCAGGACATTACAAAAAAATTGTTTCACTATAGAGTTGCGTAGTTTTTTTATAAAAAATAGAAATACGAGGCCCAATTCAAAGTTCCCGCCGTGCACTGTGACGTAACAGTGTACCGCAAGGTGTCGGGGCGGTCAGAAAGGAGGCATCGAGCTACGTCACTAAAAGTGGGTTAACCGGAAGTCGCGTGAGTTTCACTCCTCGTGCTCTCCGCGACCGTGCCTAAGACTTTTTTTCTTTTTATTATTCTGCTCTTCGTACGAGCGACCGTAGAAAACGAAGTTTCAGTTCCACTAGCTCTTTATCCCTGCACCGTTGGTTAGTTTGCGTGCTGTAAAATTTGAGGACGAAGAGTTAGTGGATCGACGTGATGGAGGTCAATGATGAAAGTGTTGCGAGTACAAGCCAGTGTACGAGTGCATGCCGTCAGTCCGATAATACAGGGCTATACTGGGCGCAAAACAAGCTATCAAGTTATGAAAAAAAAAAAAATTGAGAACGCTCGCAGAAATTAGGATTGCTAGCATACGACACGCCCGATCGCATTGCTGAAGGTTGAGACACCGAGGTCGTTGAATCATCGGATACTCTCCAGGCTGTAGATGCCTGCCGTCTAAAGAATACGAACTGGTGAGTGTACCAAGTACAAGTAAACGTCGAGCACAAAGTACGTATTTTGTCTAGAGCATGAGTAGAACTTGTTTACTGGGTGCTCATGCGGCCGATGTATGTCTCTCAGAAATGCATGCAGTGTGATCTCTTTTTCAGTTGCTGAAATACCGGGACAGTCCCTCACATAGAACCTTCTAGGCATTGTAGTTAATCACGTCGATTCACTGACTCCGCTTCTTCTACCTTTACAGCAACATTAAGCGATGAAAAACAAATAAAAGAAACCTTGTCTGCTTGGATCGCTCGTGGAGGTGCGGAGAATAACAAAAATATTAAAAACATATTACACGCGCTCGCGGTAAGCACGAGGAGGGATACAACTCACGTGACTTCCGGCGATGCCTCCCTTCTGACCGCCCCGACACCTTGCGGTACACTGTTACGTCACAGTGCACGGCGGGAACTTTGAATTGGGCCTCGTATTTCTATTTTTTATAAAAAAACTACGCAACTCTATAGTGAAACAATTTTTTTTGTAATGTCCTGATATGCCATTGCGACGTTTAGCATGAAAAAAAATATTTTTTTTTGGCGTGTCAGAGGCCCTTTAAGAAGTGGCAGCCACTCAAGTGTATGTTGCTGGTCCTTATATATTACCTTTAGAAAGCACATGTCCTTAACAAAATACCTAATATGCACGGGGCGAACATCGATATCCGCGTAGAGTACAGCCATGCGGCACCGCCATATGTTGTGCAGGCCTAGCCGTGGGATCATGTCGTAGGGAACGTCATTTTCCCCTTCTAAAGCTCAATATCGTATGCCATGGGGCGTTAATGTAAGTATTTTTTTAAGGTCGTTTGCAGGACGTCCCAAAGGAAGACCGCGTCCCAAAAAGTCTAGGAAAACGTGGTCAACTGTTTTCTCCTTTTTGCACAGTATGCAGTTGTTAGACCGAGCTCATGCATGGAGTACCCTTTTCAACTGACCCTGCTTTAAAGGGATGCTGAACCGATATTTGAAATCTCATAATTATTGCCCGAGCGGGCTTCACGGGATGGTACTGTACCTGAAAACTATATGCAATCAGACGGATGGGGCCCGAATTATTGTATTTCTTTGAATTAAGAGCGAATCCTCGGCCGGAAGCCGCCGGCGCGAGTGAGTCCTTCTGAGAGCAGGCGTAGCGGAACTGACGTGCGCATTCTCGGCGCCCCCAGCGCCCCTGGTGCCTCCGCGCATTCTCCTCGTTCGTTGGTGCTCGCCTTGATTCTTCGCTCGGCGGCTGTTCTGCTGCTCCTGCTGCTGCTGCTGCTGCTGCTGCTGCTGCTGCTGCTGCGGCTGCTGAGGCTGCTGCTACTGCTGCTGCCGACGATTTTATACGTCGCCATACTAGTAAAGAGATCGCAAAAGGCAATGCCGAACGCGACCAGCCGAGGTCGCGGAAATCCAAAATATGGGGCAGAGCCCGCGTGGTACTAACAATAACAAACGCCACCCGGCTTAGCGCCTGGCTTGGCTTGGCTCCGTCTGTCTTTTGAGGCGAATGAGAATGCGCACGTCACGAAGCGAGCTTTCCACGACGCTCACCAGGGGTCGCGTAACATTGTATTATTCGTGTTTATTCAATTTTATACGCCTTCTCGCTCAAAACAACGTCATTTACAAGTAAAGGACATGCTATGTATGCCATTGCGACCAAGAATTTCCACCCAAAATTTCGGTTCAGCATCCCTTTAACTAAAAATAATGAACTAATGCAACTTAAAAAAAAGTCCTCGTGTTTGGGGGTGCTATTATTCGCTTGACTCGCTTTGAGATATCCTAACCTGGGCCTGGACTGTACAAAAAAACGATACAAAGGAATTGTAGAAAGCAAATCAATTAAATCCTTCGTTAGTCGCTTGTGCGACATACCAGATAAGTATTTCTGCGAGAAACGCCTGACTAAAAACCAATAAGCACCGATAACTTATTTCATATACACCTATCTCCTCGCTTGACGAAACAATGAAATCAGAAAACGCACCACGCAGTCTCACTTGAAGAACGGTTTGTAAAAATATACATTTTTAGTCTCTGAGAAATTAAGTGTATTGACATGTTGACTTATGAAAATGCTCCAAATTGAATCCTTTTTTTAAAAAAACTGGTTTCAAATTGGTGATGTGCCAGCTGTTTTTACGCATTCCTAATTATTTTCGAAATCGGGCCCCCGCGCCTCATCCAGGACTTTTTGAGATCGGCCGAAAACTTAACTGGTGATGAAATACAAAATTTAGGGCACTCGACTATAAGCTACAGCTATGGCGATTTCTCTAAAATGTGCAATCCTTGTGTAAACTTGTCTCGAAGTGGACATGGTCCGACTATTTTCAGGCATTCGTTCATAATTTCTAAATCGGGCACCCGCGTCTCATCCAGGAGCATTTTGAGGTCGGCTGAATTTTTAATGGGTAACGAAATACAAACTTTAAAGCCGCCAACTACGAGCCGGTGAAATTGCAAAATCTTGGGCTTCAACCCTCTTCAAAGAATGTGACATCAAGTCGAATATTTCAATACGTTCTTTTCCCGATGTTTTGTTGTTTGTGTGCAGGGCGATTGGAATAATTAATTTAATGTAAACATTTAGTAGGTGCCTAAGTAATATTTTTGGCATGTGAATGTTAAGTTCACAAGAACAATCATCCTCTCATAAATTGTTTATTTACCATAGTGCTCACATTCCTTACTATAAAAATCAACGTTATAATCACATAATATTAATAATTAGCGGGAATAGTATTTTGAAATCTTTTTTACCAATTTGTATGGTAGTAATACAAACAGTAGTTTTTGTTTGGTAGTTTATTGATGTCAGTAGCATAATACTGGAAATGATCGTAAACGTCTAAACGAGAATGAATGCACCTTATTTAGAAAATTGGTTTCATAAAGCTAAGAAAATAATTTTGAGAAAAAATCAAAATGTACCCAGCATGTTATCGATACTTCTGAATTGCTGCAGTCGAATGGTAAACCTTGTATTTTCTGTGTTTTTTAAAGTGTGCTCGTTTGAACATACTTGGAAAAACAGTCTGAACTTAGGGAAGAAAGAGAGAGAAAACAGGATAGATGAGACGAGACGTTTGACTATTTTTTAGTGATAACTCTTCTTCCTTATGCAACCCCAAGGTCAAGTTGTTTTTCCAACTATGTACGAACACGCTCAACTCATCACCGTTTGAACATCGCTGTTTCAAAACAAGAAATGTGTGTGAGGTGCCTCCGAAATATATTTTTCAACAGATGTGATACACACCTTAGACACTACAGAATTCGGCAAAATATTGGGGAGGGATCCTATATAGTTTATACAATCATAAAGAATTGTTTATATTCAAGAATAAACTGTAGACCTTTATTAACTTGGATACGGTCTGCAGTGGCAATACAGCAAAACGTTTATTCGTCTGAGGAACCTGCAGTTTAAACCTCATCATCTTGAAATTTTGGCACAAGAAAAATGTATGTGATAGAATGGAGTAGTTGCATGGCGAATTGCTCAAAACGTAACGTTTCGAGTTTCTTGTCATATTTGCATATAAAATATATGGGATTCTATGGGAGTGCTGCCGTATCCCGCGTAGAGATGGCGCAAGCATACGATGACCCAAATTTCTGGGGATGTGGTGTCTTTTTGGTCCCCGATCACGACCCAGCATTGTGAATACATTCCAGTTGCTGCAGTGCACCAATTTAGCTTTGAGTAGACGGTAATAGATAACTATTTGGGTCACCGATTAGCAGCGTTAAGTTAGAGGAGTCCATGCAATTACGTAAAATATCATTACGCAAGCTCACAGGGGCATTTATTGTGAGCAGAAAGCGACGTTAAAAATGGGATAAGGTTCACTCTTGAGGCTTAGCAAATCGTTTTAACACAAAATTGAGCGACCGTCCTTATTTCGAGTTTTCGCCCACAGGTGGCGTACCGCATTTTTTTGGCGAAACTAAAAACCCTTCTGCTACTTTCTTTTTTGCGTTTTAGCAGTGGACCAGCAGATGTGCTACATCACATCTCAGAAGAATAATTCCAGGTTTCAGGGGCGGCTATATCTGAAAGAAATGATCATCACGTCCAGTTTTTTCAAGTTCTGTCGACCTGCGATTGCTTTAGGGAGGCTTGATCCTTGAGCGATCTCCTCACGCCGCGATACTCACCTGGCATTCTCTACATGCACCGTCATAGCATGCACGTACAACCCACACTGGCACGACGCAATAAAAAAAAAAGGCAGTGCAGTGAGTTAAGTTAAGAATAACATTCGGCCATGCCGCTTATAAACGAAAGCTCAAAACAAGGACGGGTCCCTCAATTTTGTGATAAACGAATCCAGTACGCCGAGAGTAAGGTTACAACCCGCCTTAACCAAAATTTTCGGTCACAGTACACGTTGTCGTGAACTTGCGTTACCAGATTTTTTGTGCAATTGTATGTACTTCTCTACAGTGTATACAAGTTTTTTTTTTTTTTTTTTTTTTTTCTCAAAACGAAGAAACGAATATCAGTAGGTTTAAACAAACTTACCTTCTCACAAGACTTAGCGTGCGTGGAGAAGAGACACCTGGAAAAAGTTGAAATTTCATTCTATGGCTGTCGGCACATTGAAAATAGGTTGTTTCCACCGGAATCTATCATTCCGCGTAAAACTTTTGGAGGAAAGTATCGATGAGCTTTTAATTCTCATAAGACAATCTAAAAATCGTTTTAATTGCGATTTTTGACTTTTTTAATTTCTTAAATTTGACATGTGTCAGAAAATCCTCGTATATTAAACATAACATCTCGACTCCGCATCGGCCTTACTTCGCTTAGCTGTGTGTTAAATCGAAACTAACGTATACTGTGAGAAGTTGCCAAGAATTCATTAAATTAATAAGCATCCAAATGACGGCGACCAAGCTTCGCGTCGTATAAAAGAACTTAAAATTATGTGCCCAGAAAGTGAGGGAGAGGAGGAGGCGAGAGGGGACGTCAAACGCCAAGCTCCGATTCGAATGATTAGTGGGTAGACCGAAAGCTAGCCGCCTTTATCTTCACTGCACACGTCGAACGCGTTCGAATCGAGCGCCAAACGTCAGACGCCGGTGTTCCGCCTTCTAAAAGCGTTCGACGGGTGCAGTGGAGACAAAGGTAGCTAGCTTTCGGTCTATCCACTAATCATACCAACCAAAGCTCGGCGTTTGACAGTCCCCTTTCCTCTCCTCCTCTCCCTCACTTTCTCGGCGCACTGTCTTCTTGAATGTACGGATATAGGTCCAAACCATATATTACATCTGGTTTCAATTAGTAGTTTAAACTCTTCCATAGTTCTTTCATACAAAAGAAAACGAAAAAAAAAATACAAATTTCCTTTTGAGAAAATAGATGTTGAAATTTGTACTTTTAGAGTTTCCTCTTGCATTCAAAGGCGTTTTGCTTTATTTTACTTGAGTATAACAATATTGTACTTGTTAAAAAGGTATTTGTTTAAGCTTTTATTTTCTTAATTGTGTATATGTTATACAATTGAAGGTGACAATAAGTTATCAGCATAACCAGGTAAATTATCATCACAGGGGACATGTTCTGGATTTTTTTTACAAAAATAAAAATAAACATTTTTGAGGAATATATGACGCTTCTACTGTAGTTTAGGAAACCATGTAAAAAGTGTATTGGTCGTGCGGACGGTATCCAGGACTGGCGAAGCTCCCGAATACGCGACCTGTGCCGTTCGCCCAAATCCCAAAGTCCGCCTTTGATCCTTTCGAAGTCAAAAACTCTAAAACTAAATATATGATGCAAAAATGGACTTCAGTTTCGTCCTAGTGAAGAATTTTCCCAACACACACACATATATATATATATTATATATATATATATATATATATATATATATATATATATATATATATATATATATATATATATATATATATATATATATATTCCAAAAGCTTTCGAGGCATGGCCCCTTTTTCTCCACAATTTGCAATGAAGTCGCCCACTTATCTGCTTCTGCGGCCAGCGCTTGCGAAAGTGCATTGATAAGCCCGCGGGTACCTGTATTGTGCTCGCGATATATGCGCTAGCGGGAGTCAGTTTCAATATTTACGACAACGAATCGAAACAGAGCTATAGCTCCCGTGGAAAGTTTGCGCATTCATGGTCCATACTTAAAGAAACATCGACGGAAATATTGGAACATAGAAGACGACTTATACACCGGAAAGTACGTGACATCATCACTATACGACGTTGCTGCAAAGCCAATACTTTCTTTCAGCTACCCTCAACTATACAGACAACAAAAGATAGAACAGCTAAATCACATTCTCAACTGGACTTTGATAGCGCAATCGACGACATGTTGTAAGTCTGCTTAAAATGCTAATGTCGAGCTTTTTTTTTTTTCTGAAACGATGTCAAGATTGTTTTGCGATTTTAAGGTTTTTATACTTTCCAAAACACTCGCATACAACTTTCCGGCAATAGTAAATTCTATGATGGTCGGAAAAGTTAGGTATTTTAACCGACAGCAAATAAACTACGAATCAAATATGCACTTAGGCTTTTTGCATGCTTCCTTGATGCACGGCTCGGAAACCAAATACGAAAATGTAGAACTACTTTCATGAGTATGCTGCTGCTATAAAAAAAAAAAAATAATTCACAAGCACCGTCAAAATAAGTGTAGGCGCACGACGAGCAGGTCATCCACTCTGGAAAGAGCCACAGCGGGATGTTTTGACCTTAACAAACGCAATCTACACTACTCACTGAGTATAGCAGCAGATGGTCGGAACAACTGTACAACGAGCATTTTTAGCGGACAAAACGTATTTGTGACAACTCTTCGTGAGCGCTTGCAGCGAAGAACACACGCGTGTCTTTAACTCTGAAATTAGTTTGCAACTCTATATGTGTTTCAACCAACTGAAACAAGAACGTTTGCCCATATACACTGATCAGTCAAAATATTATGATTACCCAATTAATACCGTGTCGCATCTACTTTTGGCAAGCAAAACAGCAGCCACCCGTCTTGGCATGGATTCTACAAGTCCATGGTAAGTGGCCCGAGGAAGATGCTACCAGATTTGCAAGCACAGGTAGCACGTACAATTCCTCTAATTTACGAGGAGGTGGTTTGTGAAGTCTTAGCTGGCACCCCTTCACATCCCAGATATGTTAAAATAGGATCGATATATCGCGATTGAGCTGAGTGGCCAGGATATCAACAGGAATCTATCATTACGCTCTTTAAACCACATTATCCCAATTCTGACCTTGTGACATGGAGCGTTGTCCTATTGGAAGATTCCAGTTCCAATGAAAAAGACAGAAGCCAGGTGTGGGTGTAATCGGTCAGAAGTGACGTTGACATCGTCCACAGCTTCGATAGTGTGGTCTGCAACAACCACCGTTCACAGGGATACCGACGACAACGCGCCCCAAAGCTTAATACTGCCACCACCGGATACCATCGGCATCTGCAGATGGTGGATAACGTGGACGCGCTCGTTCCCATAGCGCAGGGGTGGTCATAATGTCTTGGCTGATCAGTGTATACCAACTATGCTCTTTGTGGAGAAACCGTCTTTCTGACAGCGCAGCACATGAGCGGCGTTTCAAAGTCAGCGCTTTCGCCTTGGCCCAGCACCTTTCAGATAACAAGGCCGCAGTGTTGCAGTGTCTACATCACCTGGTGAAGGCCAGCGCGGCGCATAGATTGGATACGACAGCTGCGCCAGTGTTCGGCTTGAACTCATGTCCAATCAATGAGGAGGCAAGTTATAGCTGAAAGGTGACGTCACACTCGTGTCCAATCAGTGCCCCGCGTTAGCCTCTTGTGGGTGACGCAGACAGCCCAGGTGTTTTTACTGCTCTAGGTGCTGTTGTTGGTCTATCCAGCCCGTGTTGCTTCGCGGGACGCAAGAAACACGAATTGCTGTTGACGCCTCGGAAGTCGCTTCACTTTCTGCGCTGGAATTCAACTTCCAGCTCGAGACTGGTTTCCGGGCCCGGAGCCTCGACGGCGCCGCATCTCGGGGCGCATCGTGGACGGCGTGCCCGCGCACTACGGCGCCCACCCGTGGCTCGTGGACATCCGGCTTAGGACCGACTCCGGCCGCACCATGCACTGGTGTGCCGGGGCAGTCCTGTCCCCGAACCTGGTGCTCAGCGCTGCACACTGCTTCAAGTGAGCCGCAGCTTCGCCGATTATTTCGAGCTGACTCTTCCCGGCATGCTATTTATTATCTCTATATTCAAAATAGGTATTGAGAAAACGGCAAATGAAGGTTACGCCAAAACCTTGATTCCAACATTTTCCGCACCTTCTATAGTGGCGTGACGTCACAAGTTTTACAACTTGCATGTTCAGCAGGTTGTCTAAAATAACACAGCATAGCGCACATGTTTTTCGTAAGTTTAACCAGTATTAATTTCACACCCTCAAACTTCTTGTAACCCATAAGGGAAGAGCTATACGACCCCCCCCCCCCCCCCCATTGTCCCATAGTATGATGCAAATATTTGCCTAGAAAATCTTAGTGCGTGGTTTGCCTTATTTTTTTTTTTTCTAAATAAACAAAACATGAAACACCAGGCGGTTGTTTTCAAACTAAATGATACAGTGCGCAATGCCACCGCAAAGATAATTAAACTCCTCTAAGGTTAAATTTCTAACTACTGTTAAAACATTAGGCGTGATTTTTTTTCACGAATATATGTTATGGGGCTCTTATATTCAAAACGTAACTGTTTAACTCGCAAATATCATAGGTGTTCTTTACAAGCATCGCCATAACCTGCAACTAGTGTAAAACCTATAATTTTTAACGCATTTCGTTTATCCTACTGCCACCCTGTTTGCGGAAGTACGACAGGTACCAACCTGAATAAATTGCTTGTGTTGCAGAATAAAGCAATTCGGGTCGTAGCAAATGTGTCGTATTGCGCACATAATGAGCATTTTTTTTAACAAATTAATGTAGATAAAGGTATATTTCAAGCATAACCTTATGGCCATGCACGCGCGGCATCGCTTAACATTCCCCATCATCCATTATCACGGATTTCTGAACTAAGCGTAAGAAATATTATTTATGGAGTGCACAGCACCGGATCCTTGAGAGTGCCGAGTCCTGGAACGACTTACGGGCTTCAGATGATTCGGCACACGCTTCCACGGCTACTGAATTAAAAAAAAAAAGGAGACATGTTTGTATTGATACTATAAATAAGAAAACAATACACAAAATATTATCTTTGCCGATAGGCTATTTTATTTATATATCACTGATTGTTGTTTGTGCCTTACAAGTTTGTAATTTTTATGTCTGCAAATCTGCAACAAGGGGGCTCAAGGGCGCTTTGTCAAGCTGCACTTCTGCAGCTTTTTTCCCCCAGCCTCCATCGCCCATTGGTAATATAGGAGAAAATAAAACTAATTGAACTGAATTATTACAAGTTAATGACCAAATCGACGACTTATTTAGACGGACTCTTTTGTTTACGGTGCGGCGTTGCTCATTCTAAATCTCAGAAGAGGCGGTCCACGCGCCGACTGATGTGTCCACGCGTCCCCCGTGTTGCACGCAGGCACTCCCCGAACGCGTCGGAGCTGGTCGTCCGCATCGGGGAGCACCGGATGCGAACGCGCGACATCTACGAGGTGGATTTCGACGTCGAGGCATTCAAGGTGCACCAGGAATTCGACGCAGGTCAGGAACAACTGTTGTAACAAGGAAGCAAGTTATTCAAGGAGTCATTGAACGATGCATCAATCTCAAGCCGTAATAGCCTTGTGTAAGACTATTCTGACGCTGTTAATGGCGTTCTCTGTGGACGTCTAATTGGGTGGTAACTAGGGCGTAGGGCTTTATTTAAAAGGCAATGAGAAAAGGATGTGTTTGTATAAGTCACGTACACGTCACATAATGCACTTTCCCCGAAAAAGAAAAAATGACCCAACATTTACCTTGCGAAACGCTTTTGTAGTTCGGAGCGATTTCATTGAACACGTTAAGTTGTAATAATGTTGCTTGTATGTTTAGACAGCCGGAAGTTGATCAGCCCCAGAGGACGTCTGAAGTTTCACTCTAAAAAAAGGGGTATCACCTTACACCCTTTTGTCCCATATAATGCACTCCAACACCCCACCGAAATATCTCGGCGCTATATTAGCGCCGAGATATTTCGGTGGCGCCCTCTAATGGTTTCCATCCGTGACGTCACGACTGGGATTTGGCTCGCCGTGACGCCACCAGTTGTTACCCTGGCTACTTACCACCAGGTGTGATGTCGAGTTCGATGGTGTGTTTAAAAAGCACAATGGAAGCTAGGAACCATCGCAACCGGAACTAACACCGTCAAAGTCGATAATCTGACAATGCTCATATGCCCATGGTCTGGCTAGTCGTGGAAAGTAGAGTGCCTTCATACACACGCGCGCTTTTGCTTGAGTGGTGACATCTCAGCCATATTTCCGCCCAATCGTTTTTTTTATGCATTTTGAAGTGCGCGCGATCCGGTGTCACTCCGCTCGAGCGCGTGGCTTTGGCTAATGCATAGACGCCATTTTTCCGCCCAAGTCACGCACCAAGTGCGCGAGAGCGTCACGCGCTGCCACATTCAGGGCAACAATGGATGTCTTCACCCTGAGACAGACAGACATGTAGGCACCCTATAGGAGGTATTCACTGGCCGCCATATTTGAGGTCACTGTTTAGAGCGCATGCTCAGAACGAGCTCGCATTAATAGGCTGCCAAGACCGGCAATCTTGGTGGTGCGGAATGCACGTCGAAAGAACTGTGGAAGCTCGCGTTCAGCACGCGCTCCGCAGCCGAACACACAGCTATGGCCGCCAGTGAATACTCCCTATACTTCGTTTCACCTTATCTGCGAGCGAAGCCAAAGCTAGAAGGGCGAGACCAGCGCTTTTTGCGTTTCTCCCCAGCTCGCGCGCTCGAGCAAAGCCTGAACGCACGGAGCTTTCGTG
The DNA here is from genome assembly GCA_013358835.2 of Ixodes persulcatus. Classification (NCBI taxonomy): domain Eukaryota; kingdom Metazoa; phylum Arthropoda; class Arachnida; order Ixodida; family Ixodidae; genus Ixodes; species Ixodes persulcatus. The sequence continues at coordinate 344,558 of JABSTQ010009285.1, forward strand.
CTCGCGCTTCCAGCTTTGCCTTCGCTCGCACATAAGGTGAAACGAAGTATAGTGGAAAGCTGACCGCAGCGACGCTTTTGGTCGCGCACATCGCTAATAGGGAGTATTCACTGGCGGCCACAGCTGTCTGCGCGAATGGTGAGCGCGTGCTGATGGCGAGCTTCCGCAGTTCTTTTGCAACGTGCATTCCGCACCATCAAGAGTGCCGGTCTTAGCAGCCTATTGATCTGAGCTCGTTCTGAGCATGCGCTCTAAACAGCACCCACAAATATGGCGTCCAGTGAATACTACCTATACTCGAACAGACGGCCCCAAATTGTACGAGGGGCTTGTTAACGGTGCGATAAAACTTTTTTTAAATAGCTAAAGTAGGTATCAAAGACCACATAAAGAATACACCGGGTTTTTACAGTAGGGCCAAGAAAACCCCGATTATTATTTTTTTTCGTCAGTAACACGTACATTAACTATTTTAATAAGTTGTACCACACGACTATCAAGTCTCTCGTGAAAGTTAGTACCGTCAGATCAACGTCAGTGCGCTGTACGTCAAATAGAAGTTTTGGGGTGTATTATATGGGACAAAGAGTGTAAGAATACACCTTTTTCTTTTTTTGAAGTGTTCAGCTCTAGACGGGGAAACTTATTTAGTGCAGTACAACTGCTACTCTGGGGTCTTTAACGTGCATCACGCAGTACTGATCACACGACCGCCACACCGGTACGATGCTCGTCCAGATCGAAACGGGTGAGGGTGGGTATCGAACCCAGGACCCCCTGGGTTTTGCAGTGACAGCTCTTGGTCCACGTGCTCAACCTCCCCAGTGACGTCAGAATAGGAGCCATTTTCGTAAGCTTCCCATTGGACGAAAAGAACTCGGAGGGGAGGTGTACCCGTTCGCGTGAGCCGCGGCGTGCTTTCGTATACGCCTGTCAGATTGCTGCTCCCTGCGTAAATATTGCGTCATTTTTTTTTTAATTTTGTTTTTTACGTACGTGTTTATTACACGAAGTTAAACATTTTTTTTTTCGAAGTGCTAAAACTGTAAGTAAGGATCTTATCCCACGTTTGTGGAACAGCGTAAAAGCGAATCCATGTGCAAAGCAGTGAAATTCTTGTTACGCAACCCTAGTCCCTAAATTGTCTTTTTTTTTTTTTTTTGCTACACTCACTCAACTTTTAGGTTTTGATATATCTAAAAAGCATATGAATTCCGACTTCTTACCTATGTCAACAGAAACAAAACAATGCACAATGAACCAGCGTATCATTAAACAATTAAGCAAACGCGTCCTTAAAAAAAAAAGAGCATGTCTTAATACGGTAGAAAAAGAGGTCCCCACGCTAATACATTTTGGATGAAATCTAAATAGATAGTGCTTTAAACAAACACAGAGGATTGCTTTCTGAAAACGGCAGAGATTAAGGCATTAGGGTATATAATCGCTTGGATAGAATCGTTTTTATCAGACCGTTACCAATTTGTTCACGCTAATGTAACTAATTCTTCAACCTCACGTGTCAAGACCGGTGTCCCACAAGGTTCCGTATTAGGTCCACTTTTATTTCTTATATATATTAACGATCTTCCCACGCATGTATCCTCTTCTATTAGCCTATTCGCTGATGACTGTGTAATTTATAAGCAAATCATTAACGACTCTGACATATCTGCTCTTCAGACCGATATTAACAACGTCACCCGATGGTGCGATATTTGGCTTATGGAACTTAACACCTTTAAATGTAGATCCATGAGAGTGTCCCGTCAAAATAACACTTAACCCTCCTACTGTATTAATAACTCCACCTTGCTTTCTGTGTCAACCTATAAATATCTCGGTGTTCATATAACTAACGATCTCTCCTGGAACATCCATGTCGAATATATCACTAACAACGCTAATCGCTTATTAGGCTATCTCAGAAGAAACTTTTCCCTTGCCCCTGTTTCACTTAAACTTCTCCTGTATAAAACTTTAGTGCGCACCAAACTTGAATATGCAGGCTCTATCTGGAACCCTGGCGTATCCCTAGCATCATCCATTGATTCCATTCAAAATCGCGTGTGGCACGTTTTATACTTTCGAACTATCACCATACAGCCAGCGTCACCTCCATGAAAGCGTCTCTATATTTGCCCAACCTCTCCTCTCGTAGAATAATAGCTCGCCTCTGCTTATTTCACAAGATTTATCACTCTAACCCAGCACTTCGAACCTCATTATTTTCAGAACCATCATACATATCGCCGCGCACCGATCATCCACTAAAAGTATGAATCCCCTACAGCATCACATCCACCTTTCATGCCTCCTTCCTACCCCTGACCTCCGTCGACTGGAATCGCCTTCCCGCATCCGTAGACTCACTCACTGACGCTGCTGATTTTAAAACCGCCATAACTGATGTTTTCATTAATGTTCCATAGCAATTCTGTACCTTGTGTTTTTTTTTTTGCGTTTTGTTTTCATTGTTCACTTTGTATTGATGTATTACTCCACTCCTCTCTGTAATGCCTTCGGGCCCTGAGAGTATAATAAATGAAATGAAATGAAATTCACATAGAAGAAAATCTTCAAAGAAGTGTATTATATGATAGGACTGCGATTTCGAAAATTACTTCCAAAGCGACCAGCGCCCAAGAAGACAATGAATGCTGGGATGCTTTGACTCATATTCAAGGCTGCCTGCTCCAATAATAAAATACTATTCCTTGCTCATAGAAAGAAAGAAAAAACTATTTTAACTACTATGATCAACATCCACCTTCTAACATATTCTTTTTCTTTTTACTTGTCTTCGTCTCAGCAACCCACATAAGTGACATATGACGCCCGGAAAGGACTGTCCCCCAACTCAAAGCGGAAAGAGGAACCGAAAAGGCTCATTTCAGATCCCCTTAAACTTCAACAAGGAACCCTTTGAAAAGGGTTCCCTGTTTTAGGTGTTTACCGATAAATCCTGTAAATTTACCCCCCAGCTGTTTTTACCTCAATTGAAGGGAAAAAAATAAAGACGTTTACAAATCTCTGTAACGCGAAATTAGAGCGCAGCTATTGAGGAGGAGGGGAGGGTACGGAGAGGAAGGTATGCCCCTCCTCCTCCATACCCTTCTCTCCCTCCTCCGTACCTTCCCCTCCTCCTCCTCCACACGTGACGTCAATTTTCCCGTTAAATCTAGCGGAGAAATTAAATTTGTTCATAGGTGACCTGACACCAAGTCATGTTACGTCATTTTCCTTGCTAAATTTAGGGGTGTTCGAGGCGGGGCTTAGGCCGCACGTCCAGGAGCTTCCTGGCTCGTGACGACGACCATTCCCCGAAGAGAAGAATTCAGGGGTCCAGTGGAGGTGGGAGAATTGGTAACGTAACGAACGGTTTAATTACATGGTAGCGATACAGTCGTCAAATCCAAGAGAACAAATGGAGCCCTCACGCCCCGCCTTATATAGGGGTCCGTTTTCTCCCTCTCTCTCCGCCAGGGCAGCAGGTGCGACCGCCACGTGCTTTGCAGCTGGGTCCGCCGCGTCGTAGTCAGAAATGAGTCATAGCCAAGGTTCTCCGCAGTTAGGCCAGGCCTCTCTCCCCTTCCGGAGCGCACGAACCCACACGCACACACACACACGTCCCGTTGACGTCACGGACGCGTTGAGACACGTTTTGGGCAGCCTTCGACAGGTGGGCGTCAGTCCTGAACACGTCGGGACTCGTTTCGGGACTCGTTTCCGTAGCGTTGAAACTCGGAAGAAGGTTGCCGAAGGTTCCATTCTTAACAGCCCCTCCGGGGCCAGGGAAACCTCGAATGGCCGGTGGTACAATCGCTGGCCTGAAGAGGTGGGCTTGGAGTAGGCCTTGAGAAGACGCTGCAAGCACCAAACAAACTCCCAAACCTCTCACAACGGAGGCATCAGCGGAAACGTCCCCCACAACACCACGCCACACCGCAGTCAAACGCTCGGAATTCGCCAAAGACCCGCCAGACTGGATTACGGATTACCAAAATCTGGTACAATTCCGGGTATCGAGACCCCCTGTCGCCAAAAAAACTAATTTTTCCAACGAGGTCACTAAGAACAAAAGACAAAAGACAAAAACTTTTCGCAATTTGTGAGGTCCTTTTGGGGTTTCAACGAAGTGCCCCCACTTAGATCCTCATTCCCGTGGATGACGAAGACCTCTGAGATCATCCCTACTATTTTTCGTGATGTCAGAAAAATCTGCTCAACCCATCGGCATTGCCGTTAAATTTGCCTTTCCTTTTTCTTACGCTGAAGTCATAGTGATCGATTTTCACGTGATTTCTAGACGTGAAAATGCGGTCCTTATAGCGCCGATAAAACAATCCGCCTCTTTCATGCCCCGTCACATTGGTCCTAGCAATCTCCTGAGCTGTATCGCGAAACCCTGACACACTAGGGTCGCTCTTCTGCTCGACTCTGTCTACTCGTAGCAGAGGACCAACGTTACGCGACGCCGGAGCTACGAGAGATCTTTCACTGATCCCGTCTTCCTCCACCTTTTCCGCCGGCGCGTTGGGACGGCGTACGCTTTCTAGTGCTACGAGGTCAGGCTGTTCTACAACCTGGTCCCTCTCATCCCGGTTTTCTGCCTCCAACTCTGGGAGTGCTTGCTCCCCGTCAGCTGCCTCTGGCTCTGGATCCCTCGTCAACAAAGGGGCGACCTGACGCGATTTGGACCTCGTACACCACTGAACTAGCCCTTTTCCCAGTTGTTGACCCCTTTCGCGCAGCAGGAAATCTGACCGGTTAGAAAACAAATAAGGATACTCCAACGGGACTGTTTGCGAGACAGCCGCCTCTGTCACTAGCTCTCCGAACGGGCCAGTTATCCTTACTGTCGCCATAGGCAGACAGACACTGTGCTTTTCAAGCAGCTGCTTGATCCAAACTACCTTTCCCGTAAAATCGGATGGCGTTACATACGACGGATGGACAACGTCCATCGTCGCTGCACTGTCCCGAAGCACCCTGCACGGCTTTCCGTTTACCTGGAGCTCGTGAAGATAGGGACGAAGAAGCTTCAGGTCCTTGTCACTAACGTTCACGTACGAGAATACAACCCGCGGTTTCTTACATCTGGCCGCTGTGTGTCCCGGCTCCTGACAGTTGTAGCACAGGAACGGCTTCCTTGCCTCGAACTGCCCTGTTGGGCTTTTCCGCGCCTCGTCTCCGTTCGAGTGTTCTGCGCTCTTTTCTGGGACCTTTTGTCCTGCTTCGGGCTTCTCGGGCCCGTTTTCTCGCGAGTCATTTCCCTGTCGGAAGGTCTTGCGCTGATCGCTTCGGCCGGATTCGCTTTCCTCACCGCTCAGCTTTCTACGCGTTGCGTACTCTTCGGCTAGCTCAGCGGCCCTTTCGACAGAGTCGACTCCCACCCTATCCTGCACCCAGAGCTTGACTGACTGCGGAATGCTACGAAAGAACTGTTCGAGGCACACACACTCGACTACCTTGTCTCGGCTTTCGTACACTTCCTCGCTCTTCAACCATTCTATCAGGTTGGTTTTAAGCCCGTACGCGAATTCCGAGTAGCCCTCGCTGCTCTTTTTGGATGCGTTTCTAAACCTTTGACGGAACGCCTCGGCAGAAAGGCGGTACCGCTTCAAAAGGCTGGACTTCACCTTGTCGTAGTCGTCCGCGTCTCCAGCACTACGGCGCGCGACAACCTCTGCAGCCTCACAGGGCAACAGAGTCAAAAGCCGTTGCGGCCACGTTTCTGGGGCGAAGCTCAACTTCTCACATGTCCTCTCAAAGTTAACTAAGAATAGGCCCACGTCTTCCCCAACTTTAAACGGCTGCATGAGCTTCTTCATTTGATACGACTCGGTCTCACTTGCTCGTACCGGAGCCCCAACTCTACTGTTCTGCGAGTTTAATCGCTGTTGTTCAATTTCGAGCTCTAGCCTTTTCAGCGCTCGCTCCTCTGTCGCCGCAGCCTGCGCTCGTTCCTCTTTCGCTGCAGCCTGTTCTCGTTCCTCTCTTGCTGCAGCTTCACTCTTAGCGTTCTGAAGCAGTTCCCACGCAATTTTAATTTCCTCTGCTTCCGCGCTCTCTGAAATCGCTTTACTGATCTCAGATTTCTTCATCTTTTGCTCCACCTCCACACCCAATTCTTCACATAAACAGAGTAAATCTGTTCTCAGTAACCTCATCAGATGCATGATCGCTGCTCTTTAGCTTTGGCTTTGCAATAAAACTTGTCGCGAGGTTGTACACAAACCTAGCGCACGAGTCAAACACTAAGGATTCCCAGCAGTTCAAAATTAATTACCCATAATCTGAAGCCTGGCGAATCTCAAAGCAAAGTCCAAACGCTCACCCGCAGATGTAGCACGATGTCGCATGGTCCGATCCCAACCGCTGCCAACCAGTTGTTCGAGGCGGGGCTTAGGCCGCACGTCCGGGAGCTTCCTGGCTCGTGACGACGACCATTCCCCGAAGAGAAGAATTCAGGGGTCCAGTGGAGGTGGGAGAATTGGTAACGTAACGAACGGTTTAATTACATGGTAGCGATACAGTCGTCCAATCCAAGAGAACAAATGGAGCCCTCACGCCCCGCCTTATATAGGGGTCCGTTTTCTCCCTCTCTCTCCGCCAGGGCAGCAGGTGCGACCGCCACGTGCTTTGCAGCTGGGTCCGCCGCGTCGTAGTCAGAAATGAGTCATAGCCAAGGTTCTCTGCAGTTAGGCCAGGCCTCTCTCCCCTTCCGGAGCGCACGAACCCACACGCACACACACACACGTCCCGTTGACGTCACGGACGCGTTGAGACACGTTTTGGGCAGCCTTCGACAGGTGGGCGTCAGTCCTGAACACGTCGTGACTCGTTTCGGGACTCGTTTCCGTAGCGTTGAAACTCGGAAGAAGGTTGCCGAAGGTTCCATTCTTAACAGGGGGCAATTGAATTGGTGTTGAGGTCACGTGACGTCAATTTTCCCGTTACATTTAGCGCGGTTACGCCGAAGGTGACGCCGCAAAACGGGCGCCTAAGAGCTGCGCTCTAAAAAAAAAAAAAAGAAACGACTAGGAGCTGTCTTGCAATGAGAAAAACCCAGGCTTCGACGAAAGAAATATTTATCTATAGTCGGTGACATGTTAATAGTTTAGCGGAAGCTCCTCCCACCTCTTTCCACTTTAGCAGAACGAACACTGGAGAGGAGGTCGCCTCCTCTCCAGCGTTTTTTCTGCTAAATTGGGAAGGGGTGGGAGGAGCCTTACCATAACATCTTAACCTGTCACCGACTACTGTATACAGCTTTATTTAGTTCTGTCCCAGAACACAGCCCGCCCTGAAGCGCCCTGAAGCAACCTGAACTGCGCTCGAGGCTGCTTCTTTCCTAAGGAACCAGAGCACTTATGATAGTTTCCTTCTCACATCCTATTCGCAAGTACAGGGTGTCACAAAAAAAAAAAAATTACAGTTTTTTTTTTTTTTTTATTGCAAAAATAAACTAGGCATCGCCGAACGCTCATTCTCCGCCCAAAGGTAGCGCTAGAGGTCACAACCAGATGCCAAAGTTTCAGCCCGATCTGATAACTTATTCAAAAGTTATAAGTGATTTTCTGAAAAGTTCAATGGGAAAATGGCGGCCGACGGAGTTTTCGAATACATGGGGCTCTATGGCGCCAGAAACCGAAAACGGGCAAAAATAGGCTCCATTTTCCCATTGAAATTTTCAGAAAATAACTTATAACTTTTGATTAAGGTATCGGATCGGGCTGAAACTTTGGCATTTGGTTGTGACCTCTAGCGCTACCTTTGGGCGGAGAATGAGCGTTCGGCGATGCCTAGTTTATTTTTGCAATAAAAAAAAAAAAACCTATAATTTTTTTTTTTTGACACCCTGTATATTTGGGTTACGCGCTTGTTCCCCAGAGGTTAGAGAGTCCTGTGCTTGTCTTCTGTTTTCTTCAACATGAGCACAGAAAAAAAAAGGTTGTTTGTCCCAGAGATGGCAAAATTACTTTAAAAAAGTAATTAAGTTACATTACTAATTACTTTCCTGAAAACTGCAAAAATGTAATTAAATTACATTACAAATTACAGCAGGCTAAAGGTAATGACATTACATTACAATTACTTTCCAAAAGTAATGAAATTACTTTGACATTACTTTTGAATACCTCGAGGCAGCAATTCGCGCTCATTATTTTTAGCATATACACCAACATAGTGTTTACAAAACAAGCCCTCGTTTGCCCACACAGCGCGTGTGCAGGAACCAGATCCCAGAGAAGCGAGGTGCTGCGCATGCGCAGTGCCGACAGCAGCGCCACCGCAGTGATGTGACGTCAAAGAGCCGAGTTGGTCTATATGTACCAAAACGCAGATCTTCCTGTTTACACAGCAACAACCTTATCTGCCTCAAAGTGAACCATACTGAACAGTTGTTTTGCTTGCTCACACGGCATAAGTGTTAAACATGGTGAATAGCTTCTTTAGATGTGACTCAGAAAGGCAGTCGACTCTCCGGTTTCGCTGTTCATTCAACGGTGAAGGTTCTTACTAGAAGAGTGATATATTTCAGTCTTCCTGATTTAGAAGTTGTACCGTGTCAATTTGTTAAGTCGGGCAATGGCAGCTCATTCTTACAAGGAGTCGTCACGTGAAACGTTTTCCTTCCGCCTCAGACGCAGTCTAATTCTATTCTCCCAAAAGCACTTACTATACTCGGCAACAACGTTTCTTGGCAATGCAGTGGAGAGGAGGAGAGTCTGCGCACAGCTTTATTCAGCACTCAAAATGGCAGAGGGAACGCGTGCCTGTACCTTCCACTGCATTGCCAAGAAGAGTTGTTGCCGAGTATAGTTGACCTATTCTCGGTCATTCCTCTCAAGGATCATTTTGCCCAAACACCCGAAGAGCCCAAGTTTTTGCGCATTGTCACTCAAAGGGCCTGAATAATTGGTAAGCAGAAGCGTCGCCAGTTGAGGAATGGCGCGAGCTTCCTAAATTGTGTACTTTCCCAACAAACGGGGGGCAATATCTCCTTGTAGGCTTATTCCCAAATAAACTTCCCAAGGGAAGGCAGCGAGGCATTGCGCGAGCGGCACCTGCTTTGCTCGAGGACGCACGAAACGCTCTAGGGCTTTGACAAGGCATTTGGAATTAATTATTTATTCCGGTCGTTTGTTGCTCTCAATGGTTGAAATTTACGGTTTGACCTTGCTTGACGAAAGTACAAGGCTAGGGATCCGTTTGTCCTGCACTCTCAGGTTTTAAATTAAGTTCAAGTCACTGTCAATGGGCCCGTCCCCTTCTAGCCTATGAGCCATTCATCGCTAAGCTGACGCACTGTCAGCTTAGGAATGAACGGTGGAAGCTACGTGTTTATTGGAGCAGTCACATGTCTATCGTTCCCCGCGTAACCACGCTCTCGTTCATACCCACGCGCAGAGAAAGGTACGGGTCAGGTTATTAAAGGAAGGTGTTTGATTGGTTCTGGCTAGCTTGCGGCTCCCACCGCACTGTCAGCTTAGGGATGAACGAAGTATAGTATAGTCGTGATGACGCGACGCCGTGAATCTGTCGTGCCTGGAGTTTGTAAGCCTTTGCCTTCCAGCAATATCTACACGTAAGCTTTTTTCCTCCGCCATTCCAGCCCTCCTTTGTGCGCCTGTTCAGCTCGTCGTACGAGGCTTTGCGCTCAGGTGGCTGTCGATTATTTTCTCTGATTCCCATTCACAACATTTCACCATGCAAAATAATTTATCTCATTTTTGAAAGCTTGCAAACGAATTTTCTAATTTAGAACAAAAGTAATTTCAAAAGTAATGAGTAATTTTCTCCAAATTACTGCCTGAAAGTAATTCATTACATTACTAAATCACTCGCCTAGAGAAGTAATTCATTACATTACTCATTACTCCAAAAAGTAATTTAATTACTGTGATTTCATTACAGTAATGTCATTACTGCCATCTCTGGTTTGTCCCCAGGCCAAATTAGACACCAAAAAATATCGAATCTGCGAGTGGAAAAAATGAAACCCCGAAAAAACACCCCCGAATTCGAAGAGAACCCCGAAAACGCGAAACCCTACCTACAAACAAAGCAACAACTCTAACGGCGGTTTCTTTTTTTTTTTTTATCGCAGCGTTTTGGTAGGAATTGATAAAGCTCATGGCATTCGAAACGTTTTGCGTCAACTACGCCACAGAACTTGCGAGATTTGTTACGGGGATGCTTGTATAGAGCGAAGCCCGCCTTGAAATTGCGTCCTATACGTCTTCAGCACGGGGGCGCAATTTAGCCAACAACGAGTTTTGATCCCTATTACATAGCCACGAGGATAATTCTCCTGCGAATGGACTAAAGACAGGCACATATCATCCCGCAGACACTTTCTTCAATGACATCAGCCTGCTAAAGCTTCGACCCATCCGCAATCACGGCATCTTGTTCAACGACCACGTGATGCCCGTGTGCCTCCCCACCAAAGAGGACGTCTACGCCCCCGGAACCTCCTGCGTCATCGCCGGATGGGGAAAGACCATCATCAACGTCCACCAACTCCGTGAGTACCTCGTGGCGGAAGGAGGCCACTTGCATAGCACCATGTCCCATTCAGAGTAACTGTATAAACTCAATACAAACTTTACTTCGTTAAAGGGACACTGACAGGGTATTTAAGCTCACCAAGATTTTTATTTGTACATGACATATGAGAGCCCAACTATAGCAAGAGCACATTTTGAGGCTCGAAATTCGTTTTCTTTCCGCCCGAAAACCGCCAATCGAGAACTGGCCAATTTGAGTCGCGCTCACTCTCTTCTCCGTGGTCACGGGCCGTTTTCTATGGTTTAGACACAACCATCAAAGATAATGAAGGCACACACTCAATGCTAAAAATAGACAGAAAATATGATACTCATTTTTTTTTCTTTTTATCCTAAAAGGCTGCAAATGCGTTGATTGAAAAAAGCTAGTTGCACAGCCACGTGACTTCTGGTAACTTTCTCCTCCTCTGCTCCCCTATATTTCTTCCTCCTCCCCAGTCCAGTTTCAGTTTCGGTTTCGAGCAGCTACGTTTTTTGACTCATTAAAAATATCCGTGACACTGTAGCAAAATACTGATCGGGTATTCTTCCGACAACGTTATAGATCGTCTGAAAAAAAAATATAATGTTTTTGGGGTGTTAGTGTCTCTTTACGATGCAAGTCGACACTATGAGCTGATAAGATCAATCAGGCAGCGTCAAAAGCGCACCATCACTGTGTTCGTCTTGTTTCTATACGTGTTCTATCATCCTCTTCATGGTGGTATTGACATGCTCCGCTTGCCCAACGGTCTCAAATTTTGACCTTTAAGTATTGCGGAAAGCGACCGTCGCTCTTGCAGGAGACGCGACGGACGCAACGACATGAGGCGGAGATTCACCGGGCATGCGCGCAGGGCGTCTTCCGGGTCTCTCGGAAACACGCGCGCGCACACTGCGTCATCGTTGTGTCGTCTGCTTCTCCACGACCAGTTTGAAAATGCGTCCGCGTTATAACAAAATAACGCAGTGAGAGTTATCTAAGTGCACACGCAATGTTCTAAGGTTCAAGTCCTGCTCGCCATACTTCAGTGCAGGATCAACATTTCGCAAGCGCAGAGCGAAACATATGCCCCACCCACGGTGGAAGATTTCGCACACAAGGCATCAGTGCTGGAAGCGACATTGGACCTTTTCGTGGCAGGTTTTGTAGCAGGCAAAATATTAGTCTGGAACAGCCAGTGACGCTTTGGGAGCAGACGCCAACGTCTGTTAGCAATGCATGTCGTGCACTTAAAATTTAAAATGTGATTGCATCGCTGAATCAGTTCATGTCTGAAAATGATTGAGGGGTCCCTCTTTGATACTGAAGAATATTACTTATTATCTTTCATAGTAAGATTAGATAAGACGCTTTGTCCGTCTTTTTGTTTATTCTTTCTGATAATTTAACGATCACCAACGCGCTCACCATAACTTTAGAGAAATACAACCTCATTCTTTAAGAAATTAGTCTGAGGTGAGAGTATATTTCATTTACAGTAGGTCATAAAAAAATAGTTGAAAAACAAGGCACAGCGCAACACTTCTGATAAGATAAAGCCCCTCTCTCCATTACGCTCAGCAGTTAATTTAGCCTGTAAATTCCTGCAAAGTGCCGGCAAACATCTTCATGTCCGCTGAAAAGTGTATCAATCAAAAATGTGTCCCACAATTATTATGAACACCAAAATCAAGATTGTAATGTCATAAACGGCGATAACAACCACCCAAAAATATTAAAATCTGCGCTTTAGCGGCGTTTGAACCAAAGTTGAGTCGAAGTTCGCTGCCCTTTCGATTGACTGCTGCATGAAAACTATAGACCTTTCCAATGTTTACAAAATCACAGTCCAGCGTGCGATCTTCACAGTCCAGCACGTGCGTGTTCGTCGCTTCGGAAAGCGAGCAAAGAACGCGCCATACGCACGAACACTCAAAATGGCACCGGCCACACGCTCTTTTTTAGAATGGTCTATACTTTGATTTTTTTTTTTTTTTTTTAACAGAGACTTGCGTTTTGTCTCCTCTCTTGGCACAGCTTTTTTAAAATTAGAGGCCAACCTACAGTCAAGACCAAAGTTCGACCTGCAAATAATACCGAGCATAATTCCCAAGCCAATCACGTTAACCCACGCGCTCCCGGCTCCCCCATGTCGGCCGGGGCACAGCGGTGAAGCTCGACGCACGAGCGCTGGTGTGAGGCGACGAAGGAAGGTTGACGACAGCGGCGCAGGTTCAACTGTACACTTTAGCCACGCCATCGAGGCATGTGGCAGACACGATAACCAGGTCATATCACCAGGAGTAAAAGATTTCGCGTCTGTCTTATTACAGTAGCCGCCATCCCACTATTTCGCGAATCTCTCTCGCGACTTTTGGCGCCTGACATCGCCGACATAATATGGAAATTCAGACGATGACGAGAACAGTCAGACCAGCGCGGTTGAAAGCGCAGGCGACGCTACGAGTGAATGGGACCAGTCAAAAGCGCGACATCATAGCGTTAGTCATCTATCTGTACGTGCTCCTTCATTGGATAAACCAAGAGCGCTGCTATTTTAATACGTGTTTAAGCCTTTGATTGTTTTGAACTAAGATGAAACAAGCTATACGGTGGGTAGAGGCGCTGTGAAACGGACGTTTGTACCATTTGCGTTTCCTTCTGCTTCTCTAAATATGGACCAATAAATTTAAAAAAAAATATTATTTTACTTTGGACAAGCAGACTCTATAGTAGGTTACAAGTCAAGAAGGTAGCGGCAAATGCAACTCAAAGGGAATCATATATCCCTCCGCCACCTCCGCATCCAATAGCGTCCCATCGTTTCCGTGACGTTGCGGCCAACGCGCGAGGAGGGTCGTGCCTTTCTTTACATATTTGCTTTATCTCTCGACTTTGACTTAGCATTGTGGAAGCCACGAGAGGGAGATTAAGTCTTCCCCCTTCCGATGGAAACAAAGACGAATTTCGGGGATTAGCTTCCCCCTCCGATTGGTACAGAGGCTGCTTTCAGGGGCTCGGTTCCTTCTCCGATGAATACAAAGGTCGCTTTCTTAAAAAGTGGGGGGTCGGAGACAAGTTGGCACCACTCTGTGGCCATTATCTATCCATTGAAGCGGAACAAGGAGCGTTTCCAGTGAACTCTTCTTTCGATTGCGGAGGGATTTGAAACCGCCACACCACGCTTGTGGGAGGAGCTTCTCCTACCTTCTTAACTTGTAACCGACTATAGCAGACTCTCGTTGATGGGGCGATTTGTTGCAAATGGTGCAGCACTTTCATGAGTGCAGTATAAATATATGAAAATGTTATAAACGCAAACAAATATATTTTTCGCACTATTAAAATATTTGCTTCGAAGAATATAATCTTACTTCTGAACCATATTCTTATATTAAAAACGAATCCTTATATCAACGTAAATTCCTATAAATTGTCAAGTTCAGTACATCATTTTGCTTGAATGTCACGAATTCGGGATTAAGAAAATCTGGGAAATCAGCTTTCTGGGGCAAGTTTGCACATTCTTAGAAAGTGGTTAAATTAGTGTTGCATATTTCTCAGTATAATTGCTTTTCGCATGTAAAGTGCCATGAAATGTATTTGGAAAAAGTCTGGTTTCTAAAGGATAAGAATTCGAATTTAGGTGCAGAACAACAAAAAAGCAATTTCTCCATGCTTTGTTTTTATAACTTCTAATGGAAAGAAATAGACCTAAAGCGGACTTAACTTTATGCTGCGAAATTGAATACTGTTGTTTATTCTCACATTTGTGACGTATGGATGCCTTGGGCCGTAGATTCATATACATAAAAAAAAAGGACGAGGCATAGCGAAAAATAGGGTGTTGCCCACATTTTCTGTCGCTGGAACCTTGAAGCCCATTGCCCTGCACTCAACAGCTTTATGACGTATACCTGCCATCCAACCAGGGCGCTTGATGCAGAAATATTACGGCACTCACAGCGTGCCCAGCAACTACACAAGAATAAGGGTAGTTCGAGGTCTTTTAGAAATTCTGAAATATTTGGCAAGGTCGGGCCGTCGGGTCCCGATGCCTCCAACTAGGCCTGACCCGAGCCCGACGCAGTTTAGGATGCACCGGACCGAACCCGAACGGTGCTCTCAAATATTGGACCGAGCCCGACCCGACTGTCGGGTCGGGCTTTTGGGTTAGCCAGAGCCCGCACAGATCTCTAGTTGCTGCTGGCTTCTGGACTTCTGGCCGGGGCCATTTTGAGCGTTCAGGCATATCATATGGCGCGCGCTTTGCTCGCTTTTCCAAGCGACGAACATGCACCTTCGACAGCTTTGGACTTGTGCCCAAATAATTCGGTGCTCGAAATAAGAGCCTCGGCTTTTCGGTCAATCTCGCAGCTAATAAGCACAAGCTCCTTGCTTTTGATGGCACTTGAGCTGCCTAAATGCTTTCAGTAGGAACACCAGCGAATGCTTTGCACATGTAGCCTACAAGGCACGGCTGACTAAAGGCACCGGTGTCTTCCTGCCAGAATCGTCCGTGCTGCAGACGGCAGCGGTGCCCCTGTACGAGCCTGGCCAGTGCGAGCAGCCCTGGGTGTACGGCTACAGGATAAAGCGTGGCATGTTCTGCGCTGGGCACGTGGACGGCGGCATGGACGCCTGTCACGGCGACAGCGGAGGACCTCTCGTCTGTCGCTCCATCACAGGTACCAAAGCCAAATGTCTGGCCAGTGGCCACAGGCACCATCAGCGGATATGGGGCGTTACGCAAGATTTGTGTCAAAGCAGTGCCAGCTATTTGCCGTTCGGAAGCTTTCCCCTTTAGTGCTAGAGACGAGACTTCCTTCGGAATTATCCGGTTTCGGGCATAAATTTCACTGCGATAGGTGGGTACACAAATCAAGGGAACATGCATTCAAGCGCTGCCCTTTACACTTTGCAACAGTCACTACCAAAAAATTCAGAAATGCTCTAGTATCACCACTGTCCAACGTGAGAAATGATAATTACCTGTTTCTGAGTAATTCTGGGTTTTCTAAGCCCATAGAAAAATTGTTTTCTCAACTTCTCAACTTTTTTTTTATATTTTTTGCCGATCGACTTTGTTTGAATTCAGAAGGCATCAATCCACATGTACAGCTTTATGCGTGGATGAACTGAGGGAGAGGAGCAGAGAGCACGCGGGGAGGTCTAAATGCCGAGTTCTGGGGAATTAATGGGCAGGCCTAAAACTGCAGTATGTTGAAACTCAAGAAAACTATAGTCCGTTGCAACCTAAGAACGAAGGGGGAGGGTAAGACGGGCCGGGGAGGAGGGAGCAGGCGGAACGCTAAAGAGAGGAGGCTTCCCGCTCTCTTCTCCAGCGTTCCGTCTGCTTCCTCCTCCCAGGCCCGTCTTACCCTCGCCCTTCCTTCTTAGGTTGCAACGGACTATAGGAAAACTCCCCCCGGAGCCCCTCCCTCGTTTCACATTAGCACAGCAAACGCTGGAGTCCGCTCTCCTCTCCAGCATCCGCTCTGCTACTGTGGAAAGAGGAAAGGATTCAGTCTCCTGCTGTTCTTGAGTTACAACCAAGGAGGTTATAAGTAGGGGTGTCGCGAACCGGCCGAGGTTCGAGTTCGACCAGGTTCGACTTTTTCGAACTTTTAGTGGAAAGTTTCGACGAACCTTGTATTGAGGTTCGACTCGTGTGCGCATGCGCGACAGGCTGGCCAGTTGGCTGCGGATTGAATGGTGATGATGGCTAAGGGATGAATTAAGGGCAGCGCTGATTGGTTATTTCAGTCAATACAGTACAAAAAATTAAGTTACTAACTTCTTCAGTTATTAGAACTAGTTTCTTTTAATTGCAGCTGTTCACAAAATTAAAATAACCCAGTGCTAGGGGTTTCCCCAGGAATTGAAATCAGGGGGGGTGTCTAAATATTTTTGGGGGGTTAAAGGGGGGGGGGGGGGGGGGGGGCATTGCAAATATACGAGTCGTTGTGAATTAAGGGGGTGCCTTCGGAAAAACGAGGGGGGGTCTGGGGAAATCCCTGCCCAGTGCATAAAAAAAATTCTCCAAACCTAGATATGCTTGTATCCAGGCCTGGCCACACTGTCCACAAAGTCGAACCGGTCGAATCTGGTGAAAAGGTTCGAAGGTTCGTCGGACCGGTTCGACCCAGTCGAACCCCGAAAGTTTGACCTAAAAATCCGGTTAGACAAAAGTTCGCGACACCCCTAGTTATAAGTACTAGAAGGGGGCATGTTGCAATATTGGTGAAGCCTAGTCATAAAAAATTTAAACGATATTGTGCCCAACGTGACCGCAGATCTCTCTGGCGATTGGTGCCCGTGACATGTCACGTGCAAGATGGATGGTTGATTGTAGCAGGATTCCTTGCAGGCTTGCGCGCGCTCCGTCCGGTAGGTTTTATCAGATCTAAGGCTAGAAGAAGGCTAGCTGCGGTCACGTGATGTGGTCATGTTGGGCTAAGTGAGGAGAGTAAGGAGGAAAATGAAAAAGAGGCGAGGCGTCAAGGGAGCATGGCTTGTGGAGGCTACGCGGCTGACGTCATGCCCTCTCCTACCCTTCTACCCTCC
The DNA here is from genome assembly GCA_013358835.2 of Ixodes persulcatus. Classification (NCBI taxonomy): domain Eukaryota; kingdom Metazoa; phylum Arthropoda; class Arachnida; order Ixodida; family Ixodidae; genus Ixodes; species Ixodes persulcatus. Next base: position 361,667 of record JABSTQ010009285.1, read on the forward strand.
TTGGTTGCAACAGACTCTAGCTGCCTTTGTCTCCACTGCACTCACCGAACGCGTTTAAACAAGGAACGCCGGCGCCCAGCTTTGGCATTCGAACGCGTTCGACGATTGCAGTGGAGACAAAGGCAGTTAGCTTTAGGTCTACCCACTAGTCATTCGAAACAAAGCTCGCGGTTCTGACCTCCCCACGCGCCACTCGTTTGCTCTCCCTTTCTTGGCACACTGGTACGGAAGGAAATGATACTAGAACATTTTAAGAAAGTTCTTAATGTTCGGTATATTTATTGACTTCAGCAAAGCTTCAATCGAAGAAATCACCAAATCCCTTTAAATTATAGTTACGGTATTCTGTTCACAGCCTATAGGCTGTCCCTATTCGCACTCCGAGTGCGGATAGTGGTGGATTCTAATCCGCACTCCGAGTGCGGATAATTTTGGATTCTTATCCGCACTCCGAGTGCGGATAATTTTGGATTCTTATCCGCACTCCAAGTGCGGATTCTGTTGGATTCTTATCCGCACTCCGAGTGCGTGAGTGCGGATTGCGTGCGGAGGCGCGGGCCACGTGTGGCGCGATTTGGTCGCGGGAAACTATGAACGCTGTCAACACCATGTCGAATAAACCTGAGACTGGGGCAGAAAAGAATGACACTGAACTGACGTGCTGGCAGCCTCGACGAGTCAATGGAAATATTGGTGGTTTTGGTTTCAGGATTAGAATAATTTCAAGCAAATGTTTTTGTTTTTATCAAAAAAATTAATTAGCATTGGGTGGTGCGGTACTTGGGGATCGGACACAGGCGATCAATTCGTGCGTGCGTGTGTGCGTGCGTGCGTGCGTGTGTGTGTGTGTGTGTGGGGGGGGGGGGGGGGGTTGGACTTTTTTTTATTAATCTTTTACGCACCCCAAAACTCAGGGACTTCCCAAACACATCAGCCTTCCACCCCCCCCCCCCCCCAAAAAAAAAAAAAAAAAAAGTTTTGGCGATAATCTTCTTTGTAGGGTTACATATTTTTATTGTCGAAAGAAAAAATAGAGAAACTAGAGCAGTGTACAATTTCCGACGTGTATTGTCTTGTGCTTAGATAATGGGGGCAGTGGTGTAGGAAAAGGGGGTGGGGGGGGGGGGGGGGAGTGCAGGAAAATCAGTGATTTTCAGTAAACAATATTATTAAAAAAGTCCCCCCGCCCAATCTTTTGAACACTTTCAAATTTCAACACTACTAGATGAGGGACTGCCTGAAAAGTCCCCGACCATTTCTTACTGTAGCTTTTATTTTTTTTAACAGAATGATTTGCACGTTTGTAAGTAGACGACGATAGATGTGATGTCTGTTAAAAAAAAATGTTTTTGTGTGGTTGTGTAATTGAAGATATTAAAGATGCCGAGGGTGCCAAACACTGTGAGCTTGCGGGCTTTGGGCGCGGCGGCAGCGGAAGTTTGAAACATCTGTGTGTGTGTGTGTGTGTGGGGGGGGGGGGGGGGGAGGGGGGGGGGGCAGTTGTGTCTTGAAAATTGTTTGCTAGCCGCCCATCGTTCCCACATTACTGCCGCCATCAGCTAAGCACCACACAATGTTAATGTGCTGACTGTGGCAAAGGCGCGTTGTAATAAAAATCTTAAACCAGCTTTTCTTTTTTTTTGCAAATAATAATATTTCGTTTTAACAAAAAGAAAGAAAGATACCGGAGGAAAAATAGGATTGCCCGCGTCCTGCTTTCATGCCTTTCTTTCAAGTCTCCGAGGCGCGAGTACAGTTCAATCTCAACCCAAATGCGGGGAAAAAAAAAAAAAAAGAGAAAAAGAAGGAGACGATTATTGTTTGAAATTGAGTTAATTCCGAAACACAGGTCTCCCCCAATTAAACACCGCACAACCAATAATATTTTTATGGAATCGATGCTGCCAACATGCCAATGTCACACCACAAACTAGGGGTGTCGCGAACCGCCCGAGGTTCGAGTTCGACCAGGTTCGACTTTTTCGAACTTTTAGTGGAAAATTCGACGAACCTTGTATTGAGGTTCGACTCGTGTGCGCATGCGCGACAGGCTGGCCAGTTGGCTTCGGATTGGATGGTGATGGCTAAGGTATGAATTAAGGGCAGCGCTGATTGGTTATTTCAGTTAATACAGTACAAAAAATTAAGGTATTAACTTCTTCAGTGATTAGAATTGGTTTCTTTTAATTGCAACAGTTTATAAAATAAAATAACCCTTTGCATAAAAAAAGAATTCTCCAAACGTAGACATGCTTGTATCAAGGTCTGGCCACACTGTCCACGAAGTCGAACCGGTCGAATCTGGTGAAAAGTTCGAAGGTTCGTCGAACCGGTTCGACCCAGTCGAACCCGGAAAGTTCGACCTAAAAATCTGGTTCGACAAAAGTTCGCGACACCCCTACCACAAACATCGTAAGTCACTATGTTCAAACTTTCCCGCGTCCAAGTCGCGCCACACCGCCACACGCAGCCACACGCCAAGTTCTCCGCAGCACGCACTTGGAGTGCGGATAAGAATCCAACACAATCCGCACTCGGAGTGCGGATAAGAATCCAAAATTATCCGCACTCGGAGTGCGGATTAGAATCCACCACTATCCGCACTCGGGGTGCGAATAGGGACAGCCCAGCCTATACACAACACTGGTTTCAGTGTGTTCGAATTAGCGAGTGCATATCCACTATGCAGCATTTTGTCGGGTGTTTCACAAGGAAGTATTATTATGCATGCTCCTTATGACACTATCATGTTACTTTACTCATTCCAGGGTGGACATGCTTGTTAATGAAGCAAATTGTTTTCAGAATACAAAACGCTGGACAGATTAATTCACTGGTTATTAACACGGCAAATACAAAGCCAGTTTTTTTCCAGTATCCCGAGTCAGTTTGTCTACATATTTAGTTCCGGGGTTCAGCACAATAGTGCATGTTCAGAATATTAGACCCTAGGCAATTTCTCTGAACATATCTTGGAATGTTCATGTGAACTATCAGAAACTTTGCAGAATTGTGGGCATAATGAACAAGTACATCTACTTCCAGTCAAAAGTAAAAAAATTCACTTTTCTATTTCACCCTCTGCTACTCCCATCCAGACTACAAAAAGTAATCTAAACAAGCAGTGGCTGTTAAAAAGAAAATGTTAGGACAAATGAAAACGTTCCTCGGTATCACCATTCTTTTCTTTTAAAAACATAAAATGATTGATGTACTTGAAGTGCATTCACACTGTAGTCTGCGACATGTTAAGAATTCAGGGGAAACTCGTGCCACCCCTTTCTACTTTAGCAGAGTGAATGCTTGAGGCCACCTTCCCTCCGGCATTCATTCTGATAAAATAGAGAGGTGGGAGGAGCTTCCCCCCCCCCCCCCCCCCCCCGCCCCGACTCTTACCTGTCACAAACTATAATTGCAACTTATAAACAGTCTGTAAAAGAAAATGTTAAATTATTCAATCTCGCAAAATTAGAAACCAACCAGAATATCTACCACGTCATTGGCATCCCTGGGGCATTACCCCATTCCAGAATCTCAATTTTGAAAGCTCCAGGCACAAGCTACCCATTTTTCATAATAAACCTGCATTTAATTCTGCCCACATGCACATGTCTTGTTTGTCAAGCACAAACTACCCGTTCTAAAAATTTGGTATGTATATTTCTTTTGCATCTCCTCCGACGAACAAAAATTGTTTGCTAGCCGCCCATCGTTCCCACATTACTGCCGCCATCAGCTAAGCACCACACAATGTTAATGTGCTGACTGTGGCAAAGGCGCGTTGTAATAAAAATCTTAAACCAGCTTTTCTTTTTTTTTGCAAATAATAATATTTCGTTTTAACAAAAAGAAAGAAAGATACCAGAGGAAAAATAGGATTGCCCGCGTCCTGCTTTCATGCCTTTCTTTCAAGTCTCCGAGGCGCGAGTACAGTTCAATCTCAACCCAAATGCGGGGAAAAAAAAAAAAAAGAGAAAAAGAAGGAGACGATTATTGTTTGAAATTGAATTAATTCCGAAACACAGGTCTCCCCCAATTAAACACCGCACAACCAATAATATTTTTATGGAATCGATGCTGCCAACATGCCAATGTCACACCACAAACTAGGGGTGTCGCGAACCGCCCGAGGTTCGAGTTCGACCAGGTTCGACTTTTTCGAACTTTTAGTGGAAAATTCGACGAACCTTGTATTGAGGTTCGACTCGTGTGCGCATGCGCGACAGGCTGGCCAGTTGGCTTCGGATTGGATGGTGATGGCTAAGGTATGAATTAAGGGCAGCGCTGATTGGTTATTTCAGTTAATACAGTACAAAAAATTAAGGTATTAACTTCTTCAGTGATTAGAATTGGTTTCTTTTAATTGCAACAGTTTATAAAATAAAATAACCCTTTGCATAAAAAAAGAATTCTCCAAACGTAGACATGCTTGTATCAAGGTCTGGCCACACTGTCCACGAAGTCGAACCGGTCGAATCTGGTGAAAAGTTCGAAGGTTCGTCGAACCGGTTCGACCCAGTCGAACCCGGAAAGTTCGACCTAAACATCTGGTTCGACAAAAGTTCGCGACACCCCTACCACAAACATTGTAAGTCACTATGTTCAAACTTTCCCGCGTCCAAGTCGCGCCACACCGCCACACGCAGCCACACGCCAAGTTCTCCGCAGCACGCACTTGGAGTGCGGATAAGAATCCAACACAATCCGCACTCGGAGTGCGGATAAGAATCCAAAATTATCCGCACTCGGAGTGCGGATTAGAATCCACCACTATCCGCACTCGGGGTGCGAATAGGGACAGCCCAGCCTATACACAACACTGGTTTCAGTGTGTTCGAATTAGCGAGTGCATATCCACTATGCAGCATTTTGTCGGGTGTTTCACAAGGAAGTATTATTATGCATGCTCCTTATGACACTATCATGTTACTTTACTCATTCCAGGGTGGACATGCTTGTTAATGAAGCAAATTGTTTTCAGAATACAAAACGCTGGACAGATTAATTCACTGGTTATTAACACGGCAAATACAAAGCCAGTTTTTTTCCAGTATCCCGAGTCAGTTTGTCTACATATTTAGTTCCGGGGTTCAGCACAATAGTGCATGTTCAGAATATTAGACCCTAGGCAATTTCTCTGAACATATCTTGGAATGTTCATGTGAACTATCAGAAACTTTGCAGAATTGTGGGCATAATGAACAAGTACATCTACTTCCAGTCAAAAGTAAAAAAATTCACTTTTCTATTTCACCCTCTGCTACTCCCATCCAGACTACAAAAAGTAATCTAAACAAGCAGTGGCTGTTAAAAAGAAAATGTTAGGACAAATGAAAACGTTCCTCGGTATCACCATTCTTTTCTTTTAAAAACATAAAATGATTGATGTACTTGAAGTGCATTCACACTGTAGTCTGCGACATGTTAAGAATTCAGGGGAAACTCGTGCCACCCCTTTCTACTTTAGCAGAGTGAATGCTTGAGGCCACCTTCCCTCCGGCATTCATTCTGATAAAATAGAGAGGTGGGAGGAGCTTCCCCCCCCCCCCCCCCCCCCCCCCCCCGCCCGACTCTTACCTGTCACAAACTATAATTGCAACTTATAAACAGTCTGTAAAAGAAAATGTTAAATTATTCAATCTCGCAAAATTAGAAACCAACCAGAATATCTACCACGTCATTGGCATCCCTGGGGCATTACCCCATTCCAGAATCTCAATTTTGAAAGCTCCAGGCACAAGCTACCCATTTTTCATAATAAACCTGCATTTAATTCTGCCCACATGCACATGTCTTGTTTGTCAAGCACAAACTACCCGTTCTAAAAATTTGGTATGTATATTTCTTTTGCATCTCCTCCGCTAGTCTTGAACCTGTCAAGCTGCAAAAACTCACCTTTTTTTTCCCACTGCCCATGTCACGAATGTAGTTTGTAGAAAAAATGTGATTTGAAAGAGTAAAGTCAAATATGCTATTTTAGTATGCATGAGGTTTAAGTATCTGCATATGCCTCACACAGCCCTAGAATGAGGTGGGGCCCAAGTTGCGCAAAGAAAATGAACTTCTTGACACAAGGTGGTCGAGCACTATCGCACAGCAACTACGTCAGTGCTGGACCATGCATAATTAAAATGTGGTTACTTGAAACTAATTATGCACGACAGGAGCCATGCAGCACCATAATGAACTATTGTGTGCAGGCAACTTTGCAGTCTTTGGCATAATCAGCTGGGGCGAAGAATGTGGCCTCCCCAACAGACCTGGAGTCTACGTCAAGGTACAAGACTACCTCGACTGGATTGCCAACACTGAAGTGGAACTCCTGAGCCAGTATTAAAATACTGAGTAAAACAAAAGTTGCACCACTCGGTCCCCTTCTTTTAGAAAAAATATGTGGTTTTTGATGTGGGAATCTTCCTTCACAAAGAGGTCGGAGTAAACAAAATTAGTAAACTTGCCGTGCATAACCTTACGAGTCAATGCAATTATTAATCTGACGATACACTCTCAACTGTTCCAAATCCACAAACAATGTACCCTAGGGAAGACGCAAGACATACACATCAAGGCGGTCGAGTTGTGCTCCACATTTATTGAAGATGACCCAAATGTACATGTGTCGCAGCCATCCTTCCCCGGTGTTACTGAAATAAAAGGCATCAAGATTAGAAAAACAATCAAAATGTTACACGACTCTGTTAACTGAAGAAACCAAAATAAAAAAAGCAAGAACTTATCATAAATTTGATGAGGAAGCAGTACTACACAAAGGAAAAAAAAAAATTCAAGGTGAAAAGAAGCTATAACACCACCAAAAAAATTCTAAAAAAGGCAGCTTTTCACACGAGTCTGCTCACAAAGGTAAAGCCCAATACAAAAGTTATGCTTACTTTGTTTATAACCATAAAGTGCAACATTAGGATGTTGTACTGCGCATCAAAATAAGCAGTATCAAACTCCGCCACCATACTTAATTTCACCTTAAGTCCAGATGCAGCCGAAGCTACCAACCAATGTGACCAATCAGAGCGTCAAAAGTGTACCATCATTATGTTTATGTACGTTTGATCATCGCTGAACTAATCATAAAACGGAGAAGACCCAGTGACTTGCACTTTTTATGCTGTTTGATTGGTCCCCATTAGCTGTATCTGGACTTAACTGAAACAAAGTATAGTGGTTGGATGCCAAGGCACTAAAAAGTTTTGAGGTGCATAATTTGACAGGACAGTCAACAACCAATTTAGAGCTTTCTTGTCTAAAGGGCCCAACCTAAATTGAAAGTAGCAAGTGGATGCCCGTCTCGACCCTGCTTAAAAGTATCTACTTATTTGATATACAAGAATTCCACAACCATAAAATGCACCTAATATATAACTAACCATAAAAAAAAAAAAACAATGCCATAACATTCCAGACCCAGTGATTACAAAGGGAAGCATTACTTTCTTAGAGCCGACCCTTGCATCTCCAGATGTGGACTGTACATACACCACAGTGCCTTTTTTGCAGAAAAAAAACAAAGCTTTCTGAAAGGCAATAGGCTCCTTTCTCCTGCATTACTGAGTTACTACAGCAGCAGAATGAAATACGGCAACACTAGCAACAAGACGCAACAAAAGTGAAGAAAGAGAGCAGAGAGAGAGGGAGAGAGACACCTTTCGAAGCACCACACCAGCGAAAGCCAGCAAGAAGGCAGAGCAAGCGACCCCAGCTTAGCGCTGCAGGATAAAGAAAGCAGATTCTGATCAGAGGCCGGCAAGCACTTTCCAATGCCTCAGTCTGACCTTCCAGCAACCTCTTTTGCAGTACTGGGCAACCCCACAATCTTCTGCTATGCATGCAAGCTAGCAATGATTGCCAGAAGCTGTCAGTTAGTTACGCAGCCCTCTCAAAGCATTTGCAAGCTGAACTGTCGTCCTCTTCTGAGTAGCTTTGAATGTCCATCAAATGCTGACTAAGACACCTTCAACAACAGATGCAATACTAATAGCACTGGAGTTCAGTTCTGTATCATTACTATTTGTCATTTCCTTCAGCAGTTCATTTTGCAAATAAAGATTTACCATATTTACTCGCATAATGAACACACTTTTTTCCCGAAAAAGTGACACATATTGGGGGAGGGCGTTCTATGCGGGGTAAAATTTTTGCATCTGCACACTTCATGTAAATGTCATATTAGGTGCCAATATGACACGGCAAGGTACTGTGGCACGTCTCCAGTGATGGAGGCGCAACCACGGCTGGTCGGGGGCGCGCCACAGTAACCACAATTTATAATTGCGAACCTTCTTAGGGAGCTTTCAGCGTGCCTTTTGCCAAAGGAAAAGCACCCTACGAAGCTCACACAGCACGGAAAGCAATGGGACTGTTCTTAGGGGATATATATTGATAGTATCCTGCAGCATGCTCAGGTATATAACACAACTACTCATTGTATAAGAACTCGTACGAAGTCCAACCGCACACCACCGAGGCCTGCTCGCACAAACTAAGTTTCGTTTACGGAGACTGACTGTTACCAGGGTCTAACAGACACACTCAACCTACGATGCAGCGTGCTGCAGAGTTCCGTTACGGAATAAACACATTTACCCGGAGTATCTGAAATTAGGTCTAACCATAAGCGGACCAGACGACGGCGTGTTTGATGACATTAATGCATCCAATAGGTGAAGAATGTCAGGGGCTCGGCAATTCCTCGACCCAAGCTTTGTCAAGTGTGCGCGCCACTCTATTTTACGGTTCATCACTTCCGCAACTACGCACTTGCTGCCATTACGAGAGCGGCTTGGCTCGGCTTGACTTGGCCTAACCGCTTGGCGGCAAAAGGAAAGTGGCTTGGTGGCTAGCTAAATTGGACGAAATTCGAGACTCGCAGAGCCGAAAATTAGAAGTGTGTTGATTACACAAGGAAAAAAAAAAAAAAAAAGTCCAAGTATTGGTACTTGTCGGAATGCGTTCATTATGCTAGTAAATACGGTACTATTAATAGTCACTTTTTATTACTTTCCCAATCTGAAAAGCTTACCCTTATCATCTACAGAAGTTTCTGTTCCCAAGTCTGCTCACAACCTCGTACGGATTTTGAAATATCCAAGGGGTAAAGGTGACAATAGGAAATCCATATATGCAACACGTATATGGGTTTCTGTTATCACAGTTTTTTTTTTTTTTTGCAAACAGATTTTCAAGAATGTAAACAGGTCAACATTCTTGCACTCCTTAGTAGTTTCTCGAGCTTCCCAATTAGCTCATTGCTAGGAAACCAAGAATGTGACTGAAAATCAAGGAGTTAGCAATGACCAAACTAAAATCCAATTCCAATTAGGTTTCTCCAATCATGCCGAGTCTATTAATTGAACTAGACTCGAATGACAAGCCAACTCAAAGCTAAGTGATAAAAGTCCTGGCCTTACATTTGTTTAGGTAGAAAAAAAAAAAAAAAAAAAAACTTCAGCCACTAAAAACATTATTTGAGAACCCTTCAGCACCCAGTTGCAAGAAAGTCAGGCTGAGGAAGCATTAGGCATTGAGGCAACTCACAGAATCATGAAAACCCAATCAATACCATCACCACCACCATCCAGGCACAAAATTGAGAGTAGATGAAATTTGTAGGACAACAACTTTTCAAGGGCTCCTTATAACATCCCGAAGAAGTTTTCCTGATTAAAACCTCGTATAAAGGAACAAAAAAAAAAAGATAACTTTTGGCATGAAACGCCAAATAACTATGTTCCTAACACCACAACTCAGTAGGAAACTATCCAGCCTCAACTTCCCAGCTCAGTACAGGGGGATCTCAATGCAACAGAAGTCTACTATGCATTAAACAGGGCCAAAGTGTGTTAGGCATTTTGATCGCCCAGAAGCACAGCAGCCTTGGAACCTCTCGGCGGTGCTGACACAACAGCCCAGCAGTCCTAGGGGCAGGTAGTAAAATATACTAATATATCAGAAGCAGAGTGAATTTCTTTAACGACCGACACACAGGTTTACCCATTTCAAATGAGCCTCGCGATGAATTCTTTAACTATATCGCATAAATGTTAGAATGCTCTATGCCCTACAAAATACAGTAACTTGATGCATAAGCTCTGGACCTATAGGGAACAGAGGTTCAGGCTGAGAATATTGCTCCTTTCAAGAGTTTTACGGGAGATTTCTGCTTTTTTTTCCCCTTTCCTTTGTACTTTATGCACTCTGGAAGGCAACAGGAGGGAAAAGCTCATGAAGAGCTACATTAAGTACTTCATTACTGTGCACTCGGAGGCTGATAATGCGCAGGGGAGTCGTGTGGGTTCCGGCGGGCAACAATGACAGTCAATTAATAACTTTGTCTTTTGAACCAGTGTGTTGTGTCATTCGCTGGAGCGGGTAGCAGCGAGGGAAACCCAACACTCTGACAGATGGAATATTCTAGTTACAATAACGACTCTAGGTTATGTTTAGGGTTCCGTGTCTTCGGTACATACCGATAATCACCGAAAAATAACCCCCGAAAGTTTTTTTTCCCGAAATCGATAAAAACCAAAAAACACCGGATGGAAGCTTGCTTTGAAGAAAAATCGCAGTTTCACCGGCAGGAAACTTTTATAAATACCTTTCTTTGCGTCCAAACCAAGCACCTACCGCACTGAACTGTCCACGAAGCTGCTTGTTTCTTCGGAAATTGTTTTTATGTGCTTTATTTAGTAATAAGTAATGCATATAATGTGTTTTCTAGAGCGCGCCTGATTTACCTTTACTTTTACCATATCAACCCCGATTTTATGGGTTTATCGGAGCTCAAATGGCAAAAACCCAGAGTTGTGGGTCGGTGTATATTTCTGATATCACAGAGAGACACCGAAAAACACTAAATTCGAGCAAAAAAAAAAAAAAAAATCCTGAATGTGAAGAAAAATAAGTACCGCAAACACGAAACCCTAGTTATGTTTAACGAATACATAACTGCACCTCAATTCGAAACTAGATTTTCTTTTTCATTACTATATCTAGTGGGTAATATAAATATTTCTTCTGCCCGAGCCAAAGGAAGCACCTTCTTCAACAAATAAAAAAACGAGCCAATTTGCTAGTCTTAAGAAACTGAAATTAAAAATGTTTCCGCCATTAAAAATTCCAGGACCTATTCGGCAAATACATATTTCAGCCTGTCAACAGGTTAATGAAGCAAGCTGCAGTGAAAATTCCCACGAAGCTCACACCGAAGTTCTACCACCACATTCGGGAACAGCAAGATCCCAGAGCAAAGTGCAGCAGAAAGACGGCAACAGCCAATCCCAATCTTGCCCAAGTGAGCGGCTGGTTTTTGTTAAGGAACAGTGAAGTGGCTGAGTAAGGCAGGCCAACCCTACTTACCTTCTTGCCGGCTGCTGCTCCAACCTTGGCCTTCTTCGTGCCACGAACCTTCTTCATCCGGTTCTTGCGTTCCTTACGCTGCTTGCGACCTGTCCGTCCCTTCTCACCAAGGCCGTTCTGCAGGCAAGTCGCAAGGCAAGTGTTACTTTCAATGCCCAAACATTCTTTAAGGTTGTTGTGCTGAACCCAACCATAAGCAACACATTCTCTATTCTTGACACAGAATTTTCAAGTCGGCGAACTCTCAAACACAAAACCAGATTCTTCTCAGTCACATATTAAAACCCCCCGTTAAGAGTCAGACTGTCATGTCTTGCGTGAGCTTTGACGTTAGCCCCTGCTGCCAAGTGCTCTTGGATTTCTCTCGCATTTAGCTTTACAATCCTTTTTATTAGGAGAAAAAAAAAGAAGAAGACAATATGGTCATAAATTTAAAAAATTCATCTGTCAGCACATATCTATATTTCATAAAATGTAGTGGTTTAAAAATTTTCCCTCGTTTTTTTACTAAGCAGCTACAGTACAATCCCAAGAGATAGCCCACCTAACATTGAGAGCAAATCGGGTGAAAATACGAAGTAGGCTAACTTTCGGCGTACAATCAATAAAAGTTTAAGAAATTGTTATTCTTGGGTTGTGTCCCTTCCAAGCTTGTTATGGTGGCGAGGGGCAACGAAGCAAAGATGACCGTACTTCCCTGTCAGCAACGTTTGCTTATATCCTGCCAAAGCTAACTATAGTAGGTTACAAGTCAAGAAGGTAGCGGCAAATGCCCCTCAAAGGGAATCATATATCCCTCCGCCACCTCCGCATCCAATAGCGTCCCATCGTTTCCGTGACGACGCGGCCAACGCGCGAGGAGTGTCTTGCCTTTCTGTACATATTTGCTTTACCTTTCGACTTTGACTTAGCATTGTGGAAGCCACGAGAGGGAGATTAGAGTCTTCCTCTTCCGATGGAAACAAATGCGACTTTCGGGGATTAGGTTCCCCCTCCGATGGATACAAAGGCTGCTTTCAGGGGCTCGGTTCCCTCTCTGATGAATACAAAGGTCGCTTTCTTAGAACGTGGGGGTCGGAGACAAGTTGCCACCACTCTGTGGCCATTATCTATCCATTGAAGCGGAACAAGGAGCGCTTCCAGTGAACTCTTCTTTCGATTGCGGAGAGATTTGAAACCGGCGCACCACGCTTGTGGGAGGAGCTTCTCCTACCTTCTTGACTTGTAACCGACTATAGCCACATTTACAACGAGGCCATCATTGATTACAACACTACTATTACTAGGAGCAGGCTATCTTTCAGTGCTTAAACAAATATAGCAAATCAAGCGAAAAACAGGCGGTGGGGCACCTCGGGATTTTACGGTAATCTGCTCCAGTTTGAACAATACAAACAATGAAAATAAAGAATACGAGAAAGAGAAACAGTCACACAAAAGATAAAAACAGGCAAAAAAGAAAAACGGCAGTATTTGGAGAATGCTGATAAACACAAACTGCCCAAGGATAAGAAATGCATAACTATGAGAAATTGCCAGGTATCATTGCTGCCACAAAAAATAAGAACGGGCTCTTCTACAAGTCAGCGACACACCAAGAATGCAATGCTTGCAGCCTTCCACCAGGTTCTGGCTGCGCACGCGACGAAGTGTTATCCAAGGCAGAAAGTTTGCGATGAAGGCCAAACATTTACTGCGTCTTTAGCCTGTCACTGACCATAGACCAGAGAACTGGCTACCGAGGGAGGCCATTGACACGAGTAGATACAGAGAAACCCCTCCAATCCTAATGTTGCAAACTTACTGTCAAACATAGCAGCACATTCAAATCAAGAGAAATGCCCATCATGGACGGTTAAACTTCACTATGCTCTGATTACTATTAGTATGATGCTCGCAGTGCAGTGGAAGCTACGCATTTGCTGAACCGATCAACCTCCCCCTTTTGTCACCCGCTCTGCGCGTTGGTATAGGGCAGAAGGGCAATAATGTGGCAAAGAATAGACATATCTCTGGTCTAACAGCTACGTAGCTTCCACCATACTGTCAGCTTAATGGGGTACTCCGGCGATTTTTTCATGGTCGCTGATTTGCCTCAAAATTGGCTCAACACACCGATAGACATGGCTCTACGAGTTCCTGAAGTATTGTGTGAAAAGAAAAAAAATTTGCAAAGTTATTGAATTTTCTAATTTCGTTTTCATTGTGTTTCTCAAACCGGGAGCCCCTACTGGCAACATTGAAGTGTGACGACGACAGGTACAAAGTGGGCAGTAAGCCATGTTCCCAACTGATTACAAGACTCTTGATAGTGGGAAAAGAAAGTTTGATAACTGATTCACTGAGAGGTACGCAAAAAGCACTCGAAATACTCTGTTTAAGACTACATGCACGACCTGAAAGTCTGTACTATGTGTGACGACACCACCACCGAAGAGCGCGCGAAAATTTGAATGCTGGTTTCGGCATCATCTTTATGTACGGTTTTCTCAATTTCTATTTTGAATTTCGAGAAAATAAATAGCATACCGTGAGCCCTAAAGGCCGGGTAGTCAGAAAATGCAATTTGTTTAGATAGCTAAAAAAAAAAAAAAAAAAAAAAAACGGCCGGAGTACCCCCTTTAAAGGGGCCCACCAACAATTTTTTGACTGGTTTGAAGTTCGCGCTGAAACGGAGCTCCATGAAAGCAGGAACACCGAGGAAAAAAAATATTACAGAAATTCGCAATATTTTGTGAGTTATTAGCAAATTAAATATTGCAGAAACAACTTTAAATAAGCAAAATATTGCGCTTTATGACGTAAAATGAAACAGTTTAGCGATTGGAGCAAAGCGGTTGGCCAATTGGACGCGAGCTTGGTAGATAGCCCGTCGACCCGGTCGGCCATTAGGCCTCGCTGCAACCATCGTAGCTTTGGAATCGGGTTGCCATCATCGATGAACTTACCGGGCTTATCGGATTTTGAGCGCCGATTTCTTAAAAAGGAGTGCGGAGCTGGGCGTCGCGACGTACGAGGACAACCCACGCAAGCGCCGCGACGCGTCTCTGCCTCAGACCGCTTTGACAGCCGCGGGAGCCTCGTTGGCCTCGTCTCCCGCAACTCCGCCAACGGAGCCACCTCGGCGAGTTGGAGGCACTCCGCCGCTGGGAGGCGCGCATGAGCGACGAGGCGAACGAGGCGTTGTTTTCGCCCTTTTTTAACTTTAATTTGCAACTTTATTAGCTCTATAAAAACGTCTTTTTAGAGAAATAATGACGGTTAACGTGTGATATACTTTATTCCGCTTCAAAATTTCTGGGACGGCTCTCGCCAATCACGAAACCCAGTGAATGTGACGTATAGTGAAAGGGAGCGCCGTTATGCGCGCGCATTCGGCACCTCGCGGCGCCACCGTCGGAGGAGGTGTTTCCGAGTTGTCAAATTAAAATATGATGCGCTATTATTTTTAAACTCTTTCGTTGTCCACTGGGTTTCCGGGACCACTAGCGTGGAGAAACCGCAAAAAAAAAGTAGACGCTCAAATACTGTTGGAGGGCCCCTTTAAGGGTAAATAGAGTATAGACCCCTTTCGAAATACTGCCCTCTGTTGGCAGCTGTGGAATCCCTGCACAATGGCGGACTAAAGCCGCAACGTCACGGCACACTTTATGCGTTTGGTTGAAGCAGAAGAAAAAAACAGACCCACAAAAAAAGGCGATGAGCGCAGTGACGTTGCACTTTCGACGCTGTTTGATTGGCTCGTCGACTCCTAGCAATGACTGCGCTCCGACGTTCGCTATCTTATGGAATGACTTGCACGTGTCACGATGTGTGCTGTTCCGCCATTGTGCAGGGGTTCCGACCTTCTAATAATCGGCACGGGAATTTCGAAAGGGGTCTATAGTCCCATGCTCGAAGGCGGCCCCCCCACCCCCAGTCCCAAGGGAAAGCTCACCCTGCACAGCCGGTACTTGGGCTCAAACTTCTTGGCGAAGTCCAGTGTGTCGTAGATGAGGGCGAAGCCGGAGGTCTTGCCACCTCCGAACTGGGTCCTGAAGCCGAAGCAGAACACCACGTCCGGGGTGGTGTTGTACATGGCGCTCAGCTTTTCCCGCACCTCGGTCTTGGAGACTGTGCCCCGGTTCGGGTGGATGATGTCCACCACCTGCGAGGCGCCACATACCACGGGGATCCATCACGCACCCCAGTGATGCACGCGCGATAAAGTTGCCCTACAGCGTGCAATTCGCACAATGAGTGTATGAAACGTGTGTCCATAAACCTTGTATCCAAGAAAAGTTGTCCGTGAAACGCATTTCCACGAAATACCGGGAGAATAAGACAATCGGCATTTTACCGGTAGTCGTCACATGGTTTCAGGCGCCAATGGGAGGCAACTGCCCGTAAAATTTCGGGAAATTATTCTCCCGGCTACCAGGAAAAGACACTGCTAACGTTTTTGACGGTAGGAAAAGAAACATACACACAACGTCCTTAACTCAGCTATTGACATCGTGTGTGTTGCACTCAATACGAATTAGGTTTGTAGACGTTTTCTTTGCTGCTTATTGGACAGCTAGTACCTTGCCGCTGTCTGCGACAAACGAGGATGGCCTGTGACACGTGACCGATGGTTCGGTTGACATTTGGTGCACCTGGGCAAGTCCCGACAGGCAAATAGCAGTCTTTCCGGAGGAATATATGAAAATAATATGTAGCCACAGCATGCCAGCGTTCGTGAGCGACGGCAGCACACTGGTTAGCCAGCGTATTTGAAACTACCGCATAAGCCGCGAGCTTTCACGGGAAATGCATCTGAACGGCTGCGGTCAGTGCTCTGGGAACTTGGTAGTGCGTAGAGCAGACGATACCACCACTCACCATTTGTTTCCTGCATAGCAGGCGGTTCGTCATGTATTTCCTGGTCCGCACAGTGACTGAGGAGTCCGCCTGTGGTAGAATTATGAAAGGAAGCACGTTGAGACACCGGCAGACATAGCTCGGAATGTCAATCTTCGCGTCGCGAACACACGGAACCACACAAAACTAAAGGCCCCAAGATATAAATGAGCACATTCATAACAAAATTAAACGATCAGTCTTCTCCTTTGGTGATGGAATAACTGTATATAATTTTATTATGAATTCATGCATTAAACAAATTAGAAACACTCAAACATGGTGTACTGAGCGTGCGACAACGCTTACAATAATGCGACTGGTTTAGACAAACAAATTGCCAACATCTTCGTCAAACGCCGGTGCATTAATGAAATGGTCTTTAAGCTTAACTATTAATGCAGTTTCGTGTATAATACTTTTATAATAACGTGGATTAATTCGGATTTTTAACGCAAACAAAACTCACCATTTTCGGCTTCGCGACGAAGGGCGCCTAAAGAGGGAGCTACAATTTTCCAGCGCGCTGAGTTTGAGAGTAACTAGCAACTTCCGGCGCTACTGACTTCCGTCAATTTACGGGCTCCGTTCGAGAGTATGTTTTTATTTACGTCGTCTTGCACTTGCTGTAGCGTTTTTCGGGAATTTCTCATTCATTCACGTATTGATCGGCTGTCGTTTCACAGTGTCAGGTCAGCCTTTTGTCCGGTTCTACTACATCTCACTATTTGACGGCAGGGCTAGAACGGACGCATGACGTGAATCTGAGTGCGGCCGATTTAGGTTCCCGCGTTAGGTGGTGACTGTCCCTGCCTTTGCTTACTATCCAGTTTTGAGTATCTTCGAGCCACCTACGGCGATCAACAAAGAAACCAACTGTTCCAGCACCGACCAGAATGTGCGTCGCGAAACTTTAGTTCTTTGCACAAAATGAGCAATGTTTCAGGACCGAGCAAAAAACGCTTGAAGCAGTCCAGCTTGCTCGAGTTCGTCTCGAGAATGAGGGAATCCCGCGAGAGCTCCGCCGAAGGTACGTATTCGACGTCTCTGGAGGCACGCATTCCACTCTGTTTAATCGCTGTCTGCTTTACACTTCCCAAATTATTTTATAGGCATGGGTTCCGAAAGTGAGAATCAAACGTCGCACGAGAAGAACACTTCAGCAACTGTAGACAGCAATGCCAGTGAATCGCCACTCGGTGAACCAGCGCTCTCGCAGACGGAACGCCTTGAATGCATCGAAACAAACAATAGCCAATCAACCGAAGTCGACCTGTCGCAGGATCTTTTCCCAGAGTATGTAGCTATGATTGACGCGCCTTGGCGATTTCACGAGTTCTGCCGATGGAAAACGCTGCAGTGTACCAAGCCTCTATCACTTTTTTTTCTTTTTAAATATAGACTTGGAATTTCGTCTCCCAAAGAGACCTCGCAAGCTTGTTCGCAGGGCTCCTCACAAGGGTCATCTCATTCTTCAAGTTCTGAAGAAACTGCCGTTGATGTGAGCGGTGCCCTATTACATATTTTTTTATATATTTATTTATTTACCCTAAGAACCGTTACGGGCATTACATAAGGGGAAATGCATGAAAGTATTAACACATTGTAAAGTGTTACGGAGGCATGCATTCCACCCGAGGGTCGGCTGAATGTTTAGCGCAATGTTTTGAGGTACAGCCCCCGACAATATGAAAGACCCACTGGGAGCGCGTGGCCGAGGCGGTGGCTGGCGGGGGCGCTGCGAGCGCTTTGGGCAATTTCATTCTGCATCGAGGGGAGGACACTCCCTCGGGGCTCAGCTAAAGCGCGACGCGCTTATCAGTTTGCGCTGAGCCCCGAGTGAGCGTCCTCCCC
This sequence comes from Ixodes persulcatus, assembly GCA_013358835.2. NCBI lineage: Eukaryota > Metazoa > Arthropoda > Arachnida > Ixodida > Ixodidae > Ixodes > Ixodes persulcatus. Next base: position 379,772 of record JABSTQ010009285.1, read on the forward strand.
TCGAAACAGAATGGAAATGCCCAGAGCGCTCGCAGCGCCCTCGCCAGCCACCGCTTCGGCCACGCGCTCCCAGTGGGTCTTTCATATTGCCGGGGACTGTACTTCTAAAATGCATGCCAAGTGCTATGTGATCGGCACAATTAGTGGGCATTTTTGGAGCACTACGGCTAGCGGCTTGTAGTGGGCTTTTGAATCCTTTTATTGAGCCCTAGCACTCGTTACTTGTCATAAGAGAGTTGAGGCTGCTTTTCTCTAACATTTACTTCTTCTCCTTTATTGGTTGTTGGATTTCGCACCCTACTATCACTTTCCGCATCACTCGACAATATTCTATGTAATTCGCAGGGTTTGGACGCATATTTAGTTGCCTGAAATTACTTAACTTATAGCACCTGCAGCATTTAACCTTTAGTGATATGTCATGGTTCACCGAAGCTGGAGAAAGAACATAAAGAGCCCCAGAAAATAGTGTCTGTTCCAGTGTCTGTTCCTTGCAAAACTGTGTCGTTGTGTTTAGTCTGGCTGCGCTGCAATCACAATCTTTAATGCCTAAACAGGACGGCTGCATTCCGTCGAGCTTCAAGCGAACTCCAGAATGTGGTGTCGTACTCCCTGCCCTCACGAGCAATCACACGGTTTTCTGCAAGGTAAGTAGTTCCACTCTTGTCACTTTTTCGAAAGACTAGATGCCAAAAAGTGACCAGCTAGAATCCCGGGGGCTTGGGGCCCCCCAAAAATACAATTCCTCCCCTCCCCCCCCTCAAAAAAAAAAAAAAAAGAGGGACTTTAGCTACATGCTGATATGCTTCCACTGCATCGGAAGAATGTTTTCTGGCATAAGAAAGCATTAACCTCGTTTACACGTGACGTCGTACGATCCTCACCGCCATCCATATCTTTCCCCGCTGCATTTGCTCATCTTGGCACTGATACCCATTTCTCTCCTCTTTTCGTTGCCCGTTCTCTGCGCTAGAGCTTCGTGTGGCTTCTTGCTGCTTTTATTTTCATTTTCCCAAATATTTGTTCCTATTGTTAGTGGCAGAATGAGGAGAACAGGAAGTCTGTCAGTTGCCCCACCTCCAGTGCTAGCGCCTTACCTTTGACAAGCCAGGCAACAAGCTGGAGGCCGGGCATTCGAAAAAAAGACTTCTTGCCATTGTCTTCCTGTCGACGATTATCGTTGGAGGTAGTTAAGTCACCCTTCTCTGTTCTTATATCGCTCTACGTGGCAGCAACGGCCTCTGCTTTATGTTCGTGCTTGTCGAAATGTCCCTGACTTTTTTTATCGGCTGCAGACTTCACTGCTCAAAGAAAGTATCGCCATGTGCCACATAGTTTTGTTGTGTGCGCCAACAATATGGCCATTCGCGACGCAAGCACCTAGCTAAGTATGTGCCGTTTTGAAATTGGGGCATAAACATAAAGAAGAACCAGCTAGAGCATGAGGGCCAACAAGCAACAGGGGCCGTCGCTGATGCCGTGCAGCCTCTTCAAAGTTCCAAAGACGTGCATTTAACATTACAGTAAGCACGCGAGAAACACATTTGTCTTTTCTTGTTACCTTATGATTTCATGCATGCTCCAAACCCATAATGAAAAAGGGTGATCTATTTCTTTAAATGACAGTGTTTTAATAGCTAGGGGATGTCCACAATATCTTTGAATGCTTAAATAATCCACAATCTGAGGGTTCTGCCAGTATAATGAATTGAACAAATTGAAAAAAATTGTCTGCTACATGAGAAGGTACAAAGAATGGAGTAAAATGCAAATGGTGACAAAGGCCGTCCGCCTGGAACGTTGTGTTTTCTTCCCGTCCTCATCCCTCTTCATGTGGCGGGTAAGCTTTCCCATATGTTAAATGGTCGTCTTTTAGTTTTGAAATTTTACAGGAATAGTCTGACTAACTATCGTCATGTCTAGCACTGGCTTGGCTCACTAGGGTCATTAAGCTCATATTTTTTAAAGCCATAATCTTAATGTTTTAAAAATGTATGCTCTTGCATTATTTTGATTAACCTTTGAATGAAAATAAGGGGTGCACTAACTTTATAATAATTCTGTTGTGTGTATGTTTACACAGGCGGAAGTTATCAGCCTCATTGGGCGTCTGGTGTGTCAGCTGTAGACGAGCGATTCGGCCAGTGCAGTACAACCGCTAGCCTGGGGTCTTTAATGTGCACGACGCAGTAGTGATACACGACCGCACGCCGGTACGATGCTCATCCAGATTGAAACGGGCAGGGGTGGGGATCGAACCCAGGATTCCTGGGCTCTGCAGCACAAGGTTTTGCTCCACGAGCCTCCAGCTGCGATGCGTTAACACAGGCATTCATTTCCCCTTCGAATAAGAAATTGAGAGGGTTTGAAGGGTACATTGTTTTTGTCGACTAGCAACTACCTGACGAGCTAAGACAAATGAAAAACCCGCAGCCGAGATGCTGTTTGCCACCCTTTAAAAGGATAGTGCCTCTTGGGGCACACCTTCAACACATACATGATCACTCCCTCTCACCTTTTCGTGCTTCCTCTTTCTTGCGCGGAGACAATCCTAATTGTTTTCATGCCTCTTCTCTCTTGTGCGAAGGAACACGTTTTGGGTCGCTTGCTTGCCGTATCGTACCAATTGTGCACTGTAGGTAATTTACTAGCAGTGGTGGAATACACAGAGTCAATAATAGTAGCAAGTGCAGAGAATAAATAGAGGAATGAATGGTGCATCTGCAACTGTAATACTGTACCAGGTAGTTCTACAGTCTTGTACCTTTTAGAATCAAAAAAATCTGAAGCTCTGCTAGTAATGTAAATGTTTGCTCCACATACTTTCTCGCCATAAGTACTTCTTCAACAGGTATACCCTTACTGGGAAACTGGCAGGCATGTAATCTTGAAGTGAAGGATTACTTTGTATTGCATCCCAGGCGAAAATCCGACCACTTCCAGCTGGATGATGGAACTGGAAATGAGGCAGTACAGCTGGATTCTAGCTGGACTGCCTCATTTCCAGTTCCATAATCCAGCTGGAAGTGGTCTGATTTTCGCCTGGGATGCACACACACACCTAGTAACCTTGTGAGTTAGCTACCGTGTCAATGACTATCACATCATGTAGTGTGCGAGTTTTAAGCTTCATTTAATCATTTGAGTATAGCATCGTGTTTGATTAAGTTAGTTCTGAGTTCTTTCAGCATGCAGTGGAAGTTGGCTCGTATTGTTGTGTACTATTATTGGGTTGCCTTAACCAACAACTGCGGTGGCTCTCTTGAGTAAACAGGACGTGTTTTTTTTTCGACAGATGGTACCGAATGAAAACGATGCTCTCAGACCAGATCCAACGACACCCTACCCAGAGACACTTGTGGATAAGTGGGATGGATCCCACGTCCGGATGCCTTGCTCTTTGCAGAGCGTCTACCCGGTTGAAGACCCGGTGAGGCTGTGTGCTTTTTTGTTTTCCCGCTCATTTTTCTGTTAGTTCTACAACATCCTAGAAACTGACATATACAGTGTTTCTTTCTAGTGGATCCAAAATTAAAAAAAAGAGGGAACTTCCATTATGGTTTTTTTAAACCTGGGGCTAAGTTGGAGACCCTGGGGCCAACTAGAAAAGAGGCTTAAAGGGCCCATTAACGAATTTTGGGCTGGCATAAATCAATTTAGATTGGGATTCTACTAATAGCACATCGTTCAGTGGGCCAAAAGAAAAAAAGCTAGAAAATCAAAAGCCTGACTTTCAGTATGAAAATTTGAAAATACAGCGGACTGTTTGGTGCCTCCTTCCCTTCGTAAGCTCTCTGCCTTTTCGCTGTGATACATCCGTGGTCCCAAAAGCGCGTCACCGGGTCCAAATGCACGTCACACGACACCGGACCTCACTTATTCCCTTCACCTCTAAGCTGACATTGCGGTGGAAGCTACGCGCTTGCCGGACCAATCAGCTGCCTCCCTCTCATCACCTGACCTCATTTTCTGCGCTGGGGTATGCGCGGGAGAGTGTGATCTCATAGCAAAAGTGTGGCTGGCCCAACGAGCACGTAGCTTCCACAGCACTGTCAGCTTCGGGGTGAACGGGGTGGGTAAAGCACCTTTTGTTCGAATTTTGAGCAACGGGCTAATCTTCTAGGGGGAGAATGGCTGTGTCCAGGTACACAAACAAGAGTCCGAGCAAAAGGGGACTCCCCCCTTTCTGTCTCCTTGAACTGTTTGGTACAATGCACGATTTATGAGTTGAGGAGGAACGCTAAACAGGAAAGAGTTGGAAAATCGTTTCATGACTCCTTTAAAAGGGCCCCGGAAAAGAAAAAAAGCTGTTTTTTTTTTTAAAAACAATCTGGTTGAGACACGCGTGTTGAAAAATAAATTTTTTCAGGGCAATATTGACGGCGAGAGATTTATTTGAAATTCTGCGCACAAAGTTCATGACGTCACGGAATGGTCATTCGCTCAACGAGCTCAAGCCGATCCACCTCTCCTCCACGCGCGCGAAAGGCCGAGAGAGAAAACAAGTGGAAAGGAGGTGACTACCGGCGAAATCGCGTCTCGCGCTGTCAATATTGTTCTAAAAAGATTTTTTTTCTCGCGTGAAATTAATTTTTTGACATGCATGTCCCAACCAAACTGTTTTAAAAAAAAAACATTTTTTTTTTTTTTTACTTTAATAAGTCCATCAGTTGGCTAATTAACATCATTAATTAATTTTTTTTGTTGTTGCGGGGGCGCATAATGTTATTGGAGAATTGATGGTCGACCTTTATATGGTGTAGATGTGCAGGCTTCAAACCGAGCACGGCTTTGGAGCAGTGTACATTTCTCACCCTGTAGCATCCACTACAAATTTTTTAATAAATTTAATAAAAATGGTACATCCTGGCTTCTCTTCCTCTCACTTCTCCAACTACATTGTGCACTCAAAATGAAAATATCAGATTAATTGAATCTTTTTTATTAATCGGCTAACTAATTGAATCTTTTCTAGTGGCCCCCATGGTGTGCCCAACTTAGCCCCAGGGCTAACATATTCCATAACAAGCTCTCTTTTTTCCTGGGCACACTGAAAAAACATCCTGTATACTAGATGCTGGTTGAATAAAGTTGGACACTGATACAAGACCTGACCAGATTTATTCTGATTCCCTCCCTAGGCTAACGGCATGTCTCTCAAAAGTCGTTGGTGGCTAATAGAAAGATCCCTTTTGTCACCCATCAACAACTCTCGGGATTTGGCGGTAAGAAACTTGCATCTCATTCTTGAGATTTTTTTAAAATCTCAAGAATGAGATTTGAAAATATTAAGCTACAATGTTTAGCAACTCGTCTTGCAGAAAATCCGGCGTCTGTGAGACCAAAAAATGCCATTATGCAATGCATGCTGCCACGTGCGACGTCACACGTGGCTGTGACATCACGACCTAATCGGCCCACTAAACTTGGCGGAAAACTTTTCTGTTACATTTAGCGAAGCATTTTCACGCCAAATTTGGCAAAACATTTTCCCACCAAATTTAGTGGAAAATTTTCCTCTTGCCAACTTAGCCGAAACCTTTTTCAAACAAATTTAGCGGAAAATTTTTTGCTAAATTTAGCGGGTCGATAGGGTCATACGCAGGCTCGTAGCCAGGATTTTGTTTCGGGGGGGGGGGGGGGGGCGCCCACAACAAAATGCCGTATAAGGGGGAGGGGGGAGAGGAGGCCCCAGAAAAATTGAAGATTGCGGGGCGGGGGCCGGGGGGGGGCCGGGCTCCGTGGGGCAGCCCCCTCCTTGCTACGTGTTTGGTCATTACGTCACAGCCACATGTGGACATCACGCGTTCACTTCATCGCTACTGACTAGACCACGCACACATGTTCGCACGGCTTGTGAACGCGGCAGGTTATATGGAAGGCTTTGCAGAATAGGTACAATAACGCTATCCGCGGTCCACTATTAAGGCTTCGCTTAAGGCGTCCCCCAAGGTTTCTTAGTTGTGGCAGGATTGTTGTCTTCGAGCAGGGTGCTTTATACCTTTTTAGAATTACATTAAAAGAGTAACTGACCTGGTTTTTAACCTTCATGTAGCTGCACATGCTTTAGAGTGGGTGTTGAAAGGTGAATTTGACTTTCAATAATGCTAGCTAGAACTTGGTTTCTGGTAAACAAGAGGATGTTATGATGATTCTTGTTTTAGGCTATGCTACGCAAAATTGAAACTAAGCTCTCAGTAGAGAAGAAAACAGTGATAATGGGCTAGTTGTTTTCACTCTGACTCGATGCTTCTAAATTATTGCGAACCACAGCATTTCAGGCAGTAATTATACTAAATCCTAATTTGGTTGTTTTTTATTTCCAATAAATATTTTAGTCAGGTTGAGGCTAATTTTTAATAACTCTCATTCTGTTGAAATGGGCGCATGCTCCTCGTGTTTGGGAGCCTTGTGTCTCAAATCCCTCATCTTGGAATCTAAAATATAAGTTCAAAGCTACGTGTCTCGTGTAATAGTTTCGAGCTCTCACTGCATCAATAGTAACCCGTTGTGAATGCGAGATGGTGATTATCACTTCTTTGCATCCTAGAAAAACATTTCGTCCATACTTATTTTGGAAGGTATATCGTAGAAATTCGTTCCTGTAGCAAAATTACCAGCACCTTACGTTTCAGCATGTGCCAATCACCATCGTAAGTTAAACTTTCATCATGTCGCGTAAACATTTTTAACAATTATTTTCTTCTCGGCAGCTGCGCGAGTTGGAACAGCCTTCTCACAGTCATAGCCAAAATTTCCCAAGAGCGCGAGTTTTCAAATTGCTGTTATTACCCATTATTGTATGAACTCTATATATTTTCTATTATGCTCTATTCTCGCTATATTTTTTATATATTTAATATTATGGAACCTACTCCGCTCTTAATGTCTCTCTGGCCTTGGGTATATCTAAAAAAGAAAAGTGTCACCATGCTCTAAATTCTGTATTACTTGTCAGCATACATCCCTCGCATTATGTTATATAGTGCAGGAAACAATGTTGATGGGAAACGTCTTCCCTTTATGTCATTAACAATGCAGCCATATGCAAATATTCTTCGTAAGCCGAAGAAACTTGCCTACCAAAATATCCCGAAAGATTGTAATACCCCGAAAGATAACCCACCCCTATTTTTGACATGATGTGGTCTTTTTTTTTTTTTTTTTTAATCTCCAAAAGACAGCCCCTTTCAAGAAAGTGCAGTTGCAGAAATTGCTGTTTTGTCCAATAGTGACCTCGACCGAAATGGGGTTAGGTAGCTACGGCGGGAGATAAGCTAACATAGCTGGCGGGGAAGGACAGTATTCTATTGCGAGGGGGGACCCAAAACATCTGGAATTTATTTTTATAAAATTATTTATTTATACACCTTCAAACTTTAGTCACCCTGACAGTGTGTCTGCCCAATGCAATACACTTGTTGTGACGTTTCTTGCATGGCTCAAGAAAGCCCTTAGAGAAACACTAAAATAAAACATTTTTTTTTCAAAAGCCTAAATGAAACACATTTTTTTATATTTTCCCGCAAATTTTTTTTTAAGTATTTATTTTGTTAGTTTTTATTTAGGTGGAGGTCACGGCCTGCTCTAAGCGCCATCCAAAGATCAGTGGTCTCACCCATTACTACTGAATTGGTTTGGCTGCACAGCCTAACACACTCGCAAGCCTAATGTTTCCCTGTTGCAACGTCCGGTGCACCTAGTCTGGCGTCTGACACCGGCTGCTAGTCGTGCGAGCAGACGCACGGCAGCCTTTGGCATCGTCTGCTATTCCACCACTGTCTATCATCGTCTGTAGTGCCCATAAGACGCATCTATGAATGCGACGCATCGGCGTCCGCCATCGCCTGCGTCCGTCTTCTATCTAACCCCCATCTAAAAATATCTGCAATACTTGCAAGAAGTGGCCATGAAAGCGGCGTTCTAGCGCTCCACCATGCACGAGCGATGGTCCAATACAAGGATCCGTCAACATCTGTCGACGTGCAGAAAAAACGACCCAAGAGAACTAAAAAGAAATCAACAAAATAAATATGCCATCCTTTTAGCTTTCTTGTTCTTGTGTTGTTGTTTTTTCACATGGCATCCGCGAGCAAGGTGAATCAGCGTCATGACGCACAATTAAAACGAGACCTAAAAATATTTGCTTAGCAGACCACTGCAAAACTTCAGGCTACTTGACTTTCGAAGCGAAATGCTGGGAAGATACCTGGACAAGCTTGATGCGAGGCAAAGGCCTGATTGGCTTCTGCCAAACAGCTCGCAAATTCTTACCTGTGTAGATATCTTCGCAGTATTGAAAGCATGGTCGCACTCACGACGGTTGCACAATTACAGAGCAGTGGGGCTGGGGCCGCATTTACAGAGAGAAACATCTTTATTCAGCATCAGCGCATGAAAAAGAACAAATCAAGCCAGATCAAGAGAAAGAGTTGACGTGGGACGCTAGGCTTAGGCCAGCTCTGCTACGAAAACAAGCACCCGCACAGCGCTTCCGAAGGCGCATACTACTTGCGACAGTTGTTTTCTGCATAGTAGGTCGGTTGAGGATATCTTCCTCTAAACACCTTGGTGAACGCGAAATGGCTCGCACTCATAAAAATAGACAAGCTCAACGATCTACGCTCGTTGAGCACTCCGCAAACGCCGGCAGCCATGTTTGTTATCGTTTAAGACCAAAGCGGAAAAGGCAATCTCTGGATATTTTTGAAACCAATAATGACTGTCTAGATTATTTGTTTCTCAAACATCACAATATAAAGTGGCGCTGGCGAGTTGGCTCGTGACTTATAAAATTAAAAGTGCTAACAATAGACACTTTTGTGTCCTTGTCTATTGTTAGTGCTTTTAATTTTATGAATAACAATATTGTCGTTGAAAATACTTATGCGGCACGGAGAAACCAATTTATAACAAACATTTCACACGTCAATCATCTCTCCAACAAATGAGAGCCGAGAAACAGTGCTTAGGTAGCTTAGTACCTTTTGTTATGCGTGGGGCCCAAAGCAGGGTTACCTCCACCTAAATTGCACCTAACAACGTAAATATTGCATAAGTTTCTTTTGTTTTGTTTTTTGTAGAAAAATTTACAAAAATTGAGGGCATCACAAAAAACATTTACAGGGGTTTTTTTACCGCAAAAATAAACTAAGCATTGCCAAACGCTCTTTCTTCGCCCAAAGGTAGCGCTAGAGGTCACAACCAGATGCCAAAGTTTTAGCCCGAACGGACACCTTATTCTAAAGTTATAAGTGATTTTCTGAAAATTTCAATGGAAAAATAAAGCCCATTTTCTGCCCGTTTTCGGTTTCTGGTGCCGTAGAGCCCCATGTATTCGAAAACTGTCGGCCGCTATTTTCCCATTTAAATTTTAGAAAATCACTTATAACTTTTGTATAAGGTGTCCGTTCGGAGCTGAAACTTTGGCATCTGGTTGTGACCTCTAGCGCTACCTTTGGGCGAAGAATGAGCGTTTGGCGATGCCTAGTTTATTTTTGTGGTAAAAAAAACCCTGTAAAGTTCTTTTTGTGACACCCTGTATTATGTGTCCCATCTAAACCCTAAATTTTTTATTTTAGTGTTTTGTTAAATTTGTTGATTTTGATGCCTTTCAGTGCCTTTGCTGCATCTTGTTTCACATATACGTCGCAAACTGTTGCATTTTGAGAACTTTTTCCATCCGGGAAAACATAAAAGTCACACAGCACGACGTCGGGTGGGTAGTAGGGTGGGGCGCAAAAGCCATGCCATGATGCAAAACTGCCATGATGCAAAAACCATGCCATAATGCTAAAACTGCCAAACGCTCAGCGCAGTGTGGGCAGAATGACAACCCAAGTTGTTTTCAAGACTGGTTCGTTCACCATGACAATGCACCTGCCCGCACTGCGCTGAGTGTTTTGTGGTTTTGGACTAAAAGGTCATAATTCCTGTGCCCCACCCTCTATGCACGACCTCGCCCCATGCAACTATTTTTTTGTTTCCCAGGCGAAGAAAGTGTTTGAAGTCAAATGGTTTGTCGATGTGGAAGTGGTGAAACAAAAAATGGGGCAGCAGCACTGAAAGGCATCAACATCCATGGGTTTAAAGGGTATTTTAATTGTTAGAAGAAACATCTTGACACATGCATTGCATCAGTCGGAGAGTACCTTGAAGGTGACTGAAATTTAAATTTGTAAACATAATTTTTTTTTTTTTGTGTGTTCCCCTTCCTAGATGTCAGTCAAGGCACTTGTTGTGTGTCAAGGAAACCATCACCAACGGTTTCTTTTTCCATCCTTGTTGTTGAGCCTTGTTCATAACTTATAAACATGCGGGGCAATGTTAAGGGAGACATTTGAATAATTTTAGGGGTAATAGTAGTATGCTGCACAAGGGGTATCCATATTGAACGATGTAGTCAAGGTGTTGTTGTGTTGTGTCTTTGTGAGGATGTAATTTTTTTACTTTGGTCTTGGATTTTAATCAAATACTGAATCACAGATGGGTTTTGCTCGGAGCGGTACAGTGGTGACCCAATTCTTCCTTTTCCAGAATGCGATTCTCAGGTACAATGGCCGTTTCTCATCGAGCTGGAACTTCCGGAGCCTTCACAAATTCTTCTCGGAGGTACTGTGATGGATAAAGCTTGACATGTGTCCAACTTGTCTCTTCTGTAGCTTCTCGCCAGACGCTGGCTCATTAGTTGGAGACAGTGCCACTTCTCATTATTCTAGCCCTTATCTGTTTGGCTGTTTTATTTCATTTTTGTTTAAATATAATTTGATATAACTAGGTATAGTCTCTTTCAGTTTAGCTTCCTGTTACAAAATACAACAGCTACCGAGTGCCAAGAAACGTGAAAACTTTATACAGTAGACTCCCTTTAAGACGAACACGAAGGGACCCTGAAAATTTGTTCGACTTATCAGATGTTCGCCTTAACAGAAGTGCTCTAATTATCATGCTGGGCATGTCTAAATTGCTGTTGACCAATAAACGCAGAATGAAAAGGCCTACAATGAAGAGATACTTAAAAAAGGACATTCATTTGGCTTACCATGCCAAAAGAAGAAAAAAAAAAATGTTTCACACACCACTGCAGGGGGAACCGATCCATTCGGTGATTTTTTGACTGCCTCCTCCTCTGCAAACCGGTGTCTAGCGATGAAAGATGACATGTGGCCCATGTTCCTGAGAATACATGGGCCACATGCCATAATTAAACCTTAATCACTCCCATCACGTCCATCAGACTCCTTGTCCGACGCCTCCTCCCAAAGGCAGTAGTCTTCAGTGCAGTCGAGCGCATTTGAAATCCTGCACTTCTTGAAAGAGCGAGTGACGAGCTTGCGCCAACGCAGTGAAAACCCGGCGCTGCGCATAAAGCGAGTAACCCAATGTCGGCTCGCAAAAGTTCTCATGCAGCAGCTCGATGTTTACGGCGAGGTGCCATTCACGCTGCTCTTTTACAAAGTCGCTGAGACTTACGTCGGCGAACACGCCATTCTTTGGGCTCCTAAAGCTTCTTGTTCCGTTGCACGCGAACAGAGCTTGCTTTTGTCGTCTCCATCTGCGGATGCTGCCCTCATTTACGGCGAATTGTCGTCCGGCAGCATTGTTACCGATGTTTTCCGCGATCGAAATAACTTTTCTTTTGTAGGCGACCGATGACTGTTTTCGCGCCAACGCCATTGCCGAGCCCGACAGTGTACGAAGGGTGGCGCAGCGCCTCCTCTATGAGGTAATGCCTGGCAAGAGAGTCCGAAGAGCAGGTTCATGCCCTCTCCTAACTTCCTCTCTCGCTCGATGCGCCTTGCCGCTAGGGGCGCTCGTATCTTGCTGCTCTCTGCTCTCCGTCAACGCCGTGCCGGCCCAGCTGGCCGTGCGGAGCCGCGGGCCGCGATCATTGTTTGTTTAGACGAAAATAAATAAAAGAGCATGGTCTTGGATGTTACAGGGTGTATATTTAAAAAAAAAGGATTAAAAATACTATTTGAATAGGGTGCCTGCGGCCGGGTGAGACACGTATATTAAAGGGCGTATTAAAGTGCAGTTTTCAGCTTGCGCTGCAGTCTCATTTAAATTTAAAGTGTTTCCCAGTTATGATGAAACAAATGATCGCAGCCGTACTACACTGGCCAAATAGACAATTTACAGTGGAGACACCAGGGGCGGCTCGTTAGAAACTGCGTTTCAGCTGATCTGGGGGGGAAAGAAAGCACTGCCAAAGCCAGCGCACGAGCTGAGCGAGACTCAAACCGCGTCTCAAAACTCGCGCGCGCCCCAGCCTTTGCAGTGCTTTCTTTCTCCCAGTCTCAGCTGAGACACTGTACTAGCAAGCCTACCAAGATTCTCAACATCATTGAAAAACAAACACAATTGACTTTATTAAATCACTCAAAATACACGTACAGGTCTCAAAATGGTCGGTCTCGGAGCAGCATTATTTTCATGGGAGAAGGGATGTCAAGCTCCCAGACCATCTGGGCAAGACACTAGAAATACTCTGGCTGGCCCTGAATCCCCGGGACCTGCCACCCAGATGGTCCACGTTAGAAGCTCCCTGCTCTCCCCGCGACGGGAAGAAGGGACAGCGGTGCCGCAAACTTGGACCATCTGGGCTTTCTGGCGAGCTAGCGAGTGTTGCATTCGGCGAAGGCATCGTATTCTCAGTAGGTTTCTTTGCAACGTTGAAGCCGGTTATCCTGACTTGCCTGCAAACTTTTGCCCGATTTTAAATTGGTACACTGCTATGCTACGAGTGCCGCGAGCATGCCTTACTGTTGCGTCCCGTTCTGCACCTCTAACAGTAAAAAGAAGCAAGCTGGAGTCTCCTTTCACGAGATTCCGGCTGACGTCGTGTCGCGTGAACAGTGGCTGAAGGCGATCTCGCGTAAGAACTGGCAGCCGAACACAACGTCCAACTATTCTGTTGTGTGTAGCAACCACTTCGAGGACAGCTGCTTGAAGACGTCTACAAAAACGCGACGGTTGATTCAAGGAGCGGTTCCCACCAAATTCGAGGGATACCCTTCTTACATGAAGCCAGCGCCTGCCAAGCAACGGAGCACCCAGAGTGTAAACAAGCTTAAAAGGGAATCACCAGCTACTGTGAAGGTGCAAGATGTTCAGAGAACCCTACAGGCGATGACTGCTCGGTCACAACATGTGGACTTAGCGCTACTGGCAACACCTTCCAGCGACGTGGATGACGACACTTCTGGGGTTCTGCAATCTGAGGTGATCGATGAGCCTGCTGCTAAAATGCCCGAACATGAAACACCGGACTCGTCACAACCAGGTTCGTGCCATTCTTCTCATACCACCAGAAGTAACGAAACGCACCATCTGCTGAGCGTTGCAACTACCCAAAGAAGCGCCTATGCAAGGAGAGAATGTGGGACACAAACCCTGAAGAGGAATTCCTCTATTACATTCTGTGAACGGAGACAATGGCGCCGGAAGGAAATGATGCTCGAGGCACAAGTGGAGAGGCTGAAGCAAACAGTCGATAAGTATAAAGAGGAATTGCGACTATTGAAAGAAGAATGCAAGGTTGATTCATTCCTCGAGGTTGTGCAGGAAGCCGACGAGCAGAACCAAATGGCTCGCATGATTCTGGATCAAGTCTTAAACTTTAAGAAGAAGAGGCCAACCTGGTCAGAGACAACTGTCCGACAATGTATAATTCTAAGAAACCTGTCAACCAAGAGCTTTGAGTACATCCACCAAGAACAACTATTGAAGCTACTTTGCCGAAACACGTTGCAAAATTATGTTGGGAACCCCGCTGGAGAGGTTGGCTTCAGTTCATTGGTTTACAGCCGTCTATGAACAGAGGTTGAAAACCTGAAAACACCTCAGTCAAGAGTGTGCAGCCTTGTCGTTGAAGAAATGTACATCCGACAACGCCTCAAATACCACAAGCAGCGAGACGCCTTCATTGGAGACGTGGACATGAGTGCGGAACTGGGCCATTTGGTATCGAGTTATGACAACTCTCTCGCCAATGCTCTGCTCTGTCTTTTGCTCTGTGGCTTGTCTGTGGGCATCAAAATACCAGTGGAGTATTTTTTCACGAAGGGATGTAGCGGCGACCAACTTGCTACAGTGATACTTCATATCATCCGGAAGGTTGAAGAGTTGGGCCTTGAGGTTGTAAGGCTGGTGTCCGACAATCACAAGGTAAACGTCTCGGCAATGAACATCCTCTGCAACGGAGATGGAAGCTACCGTATACCCCATCCAGTTGACACCCAGCGAAAGCTTTTCCTTGCCTTTGAACAGTCGCACATTATCAAAAATGTCAGGTCTCAGTTTCTCGCAAGATAGTTGGGTGGCAACAAAGAAATTTTTTCTAGTCACATAACGAATTTGTATAAGATGCAGGCTGGGAGCACTGTGAAGCCGGTGAGGTTTTTAACAAGAAAGCACATCTACCCGACAAATATTGAAAAGATGAATGTGCGAAGTGCTGTCCAGATATTTTCACCTCCGGTCACGGCAGCACTAAGCTTCATGAAGGATCAAGCTGGGCACACGTGCGATGTGGACTTCGCATCAGTCGAACCCACTGTGTAGTTCATGAAGACGATGCACCGGTGGTTCCTGCTTATGGATGTGAGGAACTGCAAACAACACATTCACTTAATTCACCCCGACACAAAGCAGTTCAGCAGCCCCTGTGATAAAAGACTGGACTGGCTTGAAATTGTATTCATTGAATACCTGTTGGAGCTGAAGAAGAACAGCCTGCCTCAAAACTTCTTGACCAAGGAGACCTACCCTGCCCTCGTTCTGACCACACACTCAAATGTTGAGTGCACCCGATATCTTCTTCGCGAGAAAGAATTTGGGTTTGTGCTGACACGAAAGTTCTCAAGCGATCCACTTGAAGCATTGTTCGGATTTCTGAGGCGTACAGCAGGATGCAATGATGCCCTTGACATAAGGGCTACACTGAATGGCCTTGAGAGGATGCTAAAAACTGGCCTTATTGCATCGTCCAACCAGAGCAACGTGGCCAGCTCGAGCTCATACCAGACCGGCACTCTGGTCACCATTAGCAGTAATCCAGCGAAGGCAACCATCAGCTTCCCACTGATAGCCGAAGAGAAACTTCGGGAGCTCTGCCTCTCCCCAAGGCCCCAGCAGCCAGGTCCTGATGCTGCAAGCATTGCCCTGGTGGGAGGCTTTATAGCAAGAGCTATTTCGGAAAAGATCAATTGTGACAGCTGCATTGCTCTTGTCCTAAAACCAAAGTCCAGTGCACCTGTAGATGGTTTAATCGCCTATCAAGATAGAGGAGGACTGTGCTACCCCACATCTGAGTTCATCACTGCCCTGACAGCACTGAAGAGTTTTTTGGACACCACACTGCAGCACAGAAAGAACATTGTGAAGCCCCTGCAGACAAGTGTGGAACATGCTCTACAAGTAAGTGTGGAACTTGCTCTACAAGTCATGATGGACCGGCCCATTTTGACGTGCAGAAGTGGCGACAGACAGCACCGACAGCTCTTCTTAGAACTGCTCTGTATGAAGTTTGTGAAGCCTCTTCTCACAAACTACGCAGCTGACATGACGGACAAAAACACTGTCGCAAAACTATACAGCGCGAAGCCCTTGTCAAGGAAGTTCGTGAAACTTACCTAATTTGTTGTGAATAATCACTTTTTAGAATTTCGTTTGCACTAATAAACTGTTTTTTATTTAGGCAACTGTGATTGAAATCAAGAGGGCGGTTCATTTCAGAATGCTGCCACCGAGTGCAGCTTAAACGGCATCGCCAATAAATTTTCGATCAGAGCTTTTTTAATTCACTTCCCAACTTATCATATTCACTTGCCACACGTACAGTGTTACTTTTAATCCCGATTTGCACATTAAGCTACTTACATCTTATGTTTTATTCCGGACAAAGCTCTCGTGTACACATCGCTCTGGCTGTGCGAAAGGCTCGCTGGGGATAAGATTGGCGCACCGCCTGGTGTAGCAGCTTGGATCCGTGCGTGGCAATGAAGACTGCTGCCAACCCTGGTCAAGAGCGGGATCTGACAGGCATTACCCCATAGAGGAGGCGCTGGGTGGCGCCTCGGACATTGCGATTTTAATGATGATAATAGCTGTTTTGAGCGCCATATTGCGTTGAAACCGAAACTACATCAAACAGCGTTAGATCGCGCCTCATCGAAGCTGAAAATTTGAAAAAAAACATCCTCGTATTATATGCGGGTTTTCACGGTACATCTGACATACACCTCGGCCGGCGCAATGCGCGGCGTCGCCGTCGGTGCAGTGCCATCGCGAAGGGGACCTATGAAAGTTCGAGTTAACCAAAATGCGCACGCAAAGGGGTTCGTGTTAAACTATTTTTTTTTGCATTGCGTCTATGGGAAACCAAGGAAATGTTCTTACTTTGTTCGGCATAACCGAGAATTCCGCTTAAGCGAGTTTGCCTTAACGGGAGTCTACTGTATAACCTAGCAGAATTACAGATTATGGTTCGTAAGTGGTGCCTTTCTTCCTCCTCCGTGAATTGAAATTATGCTGTTGTATTCTTTAGTGCCTTGCTTTTGGAAAACATAACAATCTTGTGGTTCTCAGGTTATTGTGCAGCAAACTATTATTCTGCTTCAGTAAAATGTTTCCTGTCCCTTTAGGAATTGGACCCTTCGGAAGCAAGGAGCTTCTTCCAGAGCCTCCTTCCCAAAATAGCTGCTTTAGCTCTGCAACTGCCCACTCTGATTACTCATGTAAGTGCTGGCAGAGAAAGAACAGCATTCTTTTTGTTACCAGGCAAAAAATTGCTTCATTCTTTCCTTGAAGGGCAACTCCAGGCACAAACATTTTTTGGGAGTAAGAACTAAACATGTTTGTGTGCTTTCAATTGCATCACCAAGATCTCATACGTAAGTGATGAAAAATAGTCCTAGGAAGTTGACCGTCCCGCTATACTTATAACTTTTTCATTGTGCTGCTGTACAGATACCAAGACAAAATAAGTACCATATTTACTCGCACAATGAACGCACTCGCGTAATGATCGCACCCCCAAGTCAGCTCTCAAAATTTCGACTTTTTTTTTTCACTCGCGTATTAAACGCACCCCCAACTCGGACGTCAAAATTTTGACCCCCTCCCCCCACGCGCGCGAAATGAACGCACTTTTCTATCCTGGTGCAGCGAGGTCGCGAATGCATGGGCAGCGTGGGCGAACAAAACGCCTTGCAAAAGGCGTTAAAAAAATAAAAAAAGATCCAACGGAAGCAAGAAAAGAAACATGAGAGGAGGAGTTTTTTTTTTTTTTTTTTTTTTTGCACAGCGCAGTCTGGACTTTGGGTCGCGCGCCGCGCGCAAGGAGATAATAAAGAGAAGCTCTCGCCTAAGCAAAGCGAAACGAAACTGCTTGCGAAAGGCGGCAAAAAGAAAAAAAGAAACAATCCACGGAACAAGAGAAAAGAAAAAAAACAAATAGGAGCTTTTTTTTCTTTTTGCACAGCGCAGTCTGGACTTCGGGTCACGCGCCGCGCGCAAGGAGATAAGAGAAGCAGAGAAGCCCTCGCCTAAGCAAAGCGAAACGAAACAGCTTGCGAAAGGCAGCAAAAACAAACAAACAAAAAAACAATCCACAGAACAAGAAAAAAGAAAAACAAAAAAAAAAAATGTTTTTTTTTTTTTTTTGCACAGCGCAGTTTGGTTCCGAGGTCGCGCGCAAGGGGATAAGAAAGAAAAGCGGAGAAGCCCTCGCCTAAGCAAAGCGCACGTAATGAAGGCATCCTGCCCTCGCCTCCTCCTTGCACTTTGGAAACGGAAGCGAGAAGCCCTCGAAATGAACACACTTTTCTATCCCGGTGCAGTGAGGTCGCGAATCAAGGGCAGCGTGGGCAAACAAAACAACTTGCGGGAGAAAAAAAACAGAAAAAAAAACACGAAAGCAAGAAAAAAAAAACATGGAGAGGAGCTTTTTTTTTTTTGCGCATCGCAGTTTGATTTTGAAGTCGCGCGCCGCGCGCATAGAGATAAAAAGTTTTGTCGATTTTTCGGGATAAAAGGTCCGTTCATTATGCGAGTAAATACGGACCCAAAAATTTTACTTCGCGTAATGAACGCCCCCCCCCCCCCCCCCCTGCTTTGCATCGATTTTTCCGAAAAAAAAGTGCGTTCATTCTGCGAGTAAATACGGTAGTTAATAATCTGACTAATTCCATACGTTAAAGGAATACTAAACGAGTAGGAAGGGTGCAACATGCCTCGCTGGCTTCACAGGCCTAAAACAATTTGTTGCTTTCTTTTTCTTTTGTGGCCATTGGCTACTTTTCAAGGCAGAGCACTTAATTGAAAAACCTGCCTTTCTGTGCATGGACACACCATGAAATATTGGCCTTTTGTTATATGCAAGAATGTACCTAGAGATAATGGCCTCTTTTTAATTGACCTTCTAAAAACTGATTTTTCATCCAATAACTTCCCATTATTTGTAGCAGAAGCAGCTCAATGCATCCATCGATCAATTAGTTTTAGTTTGGTTATAAATATGTCAAACTCGAGCAGTGAAAATTTTTAAATATGTTTTTTTTTTTTGCATAGAACTTGACTCAGTGCTGCAGATGGCTTTTCAAAAATTTGTGGAGACTGCCTCTGCACTCTAGCTCTCCTTCAGTGCCTCTGGGTGTGCAGGGAAGTGCACTGCTTCAGGGCAGCAGGCCTATGTGCTTTGTCAATCACGATTTTGCCTTATTTGGAAGTCACTCTCAACATTTCGGATATAAACTGAAAGCCAAAAATGTTGGCAACATGCAGGTGCATGCTGTCTATTCATTAGCTGAAGCTCAACCCTTTGATCCTTTTAAACTACGTAAATTTATGTTGCACTGTCTATTTTTAATGGCACACTACAGCACCAATAGACTACAAGCATCAACACTTTTTTTTTTTTTTTTTTTCCAACTTGGAAGTAGCAGAATTTTAATGCTCCCCTTGATTAGCATATACAATGTGCATGTATGACAGGGGATGCACTATTTTTTAGTTTGAGAGACTGTATGTAATTTTACCGTTCCTCCTTCTGAAATTTGCCGGCTGTAGTGTTGTGCGAATATTCAAATTTTTGAATAGTAGTTTGGAATAATACTCTATTTGCTTTGAGCTGAACTGTGATTTTCATACATTTCGAAGTGTTGATCGCAAAGGGTTAGCCTAGTTGAGTCCGCTTCTTACCGAGCACCTGTGCTCTGTGGGGAAGCAATATCCACGGAGCTAGTGGGTTCCTTTGGTATTGCTTCTCCGCAGTGCGCTGGTGCTCGGTGGGAAGTGCATCTTTAAACTGAGACTTCAGCCAATGCCATAAGCACGAGAGCTCGAAGTCTCTGCTTTGAAGCGTTGTTCCGCAGAACAAGCACTCGCGCTAGAAATGCACGTCTCAAAGCCAGAAGCGCGGGCTAGCTCACGCTTGTAGCTTTGACTGCAGGGTGAACAGCCTAAGGGTGAACAGAGTATGCGGAGCGCACGTTCGTCTGCTTCTTTTGCAGTGGTTGTGGTGATGTCAGAATGCCGAGCTCTGATTGGCTCTGATTGAAGGATAGCGGGGAGCTGATCAGAGCTTGGCGTTCTGACGTCAACACAACCCCTGCAAAAAAAGCAGACAAACTTACGCTCCGGCTAGGCAGCAATGTCTTGACAACCCCCGTTCATAATTTGTGCTTGTTTCTTTTTTTGTGCGTCAAATTTAAAATAGAAGAAAGAATATTTGCATATAGCAAGCAGATTTATAAATCACGTCAGTTAGTATAGTAGCTGTGACAAACCTATCGTTTACATGCCACAGTTCATATAGTTATATTAAAATTAACTGAGCTAAGAAGTGGTCAAGGGAAGGGTTGGAAATAACCTTCGTGAGTTTAGCTGAATTTTTGTTTAAGCATATAGCATGGTAGTGAAGGACAGAAATTATTGAATATTTGATTCGAAAATGTTCAACCAACACCACTTTTACAGCGGAGCTGTAACGGGCTAGGTTCCCGAGGATCGTGTTTGGTACCAAAGAAATGTCGACACAAACCTACACGAACCTCTGGACAGCTATCGCCATCTATAAGTTACAGCGGAAACCAGGCAGCCGGTCTCGAGGGCCTCAGATTCCCTTGCGTAAAAAGAGCGGAAATCGCTCGCCTGGAAAACCACCGCCGAGAACAAAAGCTACAGCTCCGCTGCTTTTCCTTCTTCACCAGAGTGGAAAGGCTGAAAGTTTTTTGCTTCCAATTCGCTTCAAAATCAAGATCCACTATTTGCACATGACTAGCTGACTATTTTTAATTCTTATTCAGAATATAGAAGGGGGAAAGCCCCATTTTGTCTCCTTTTACTTTTAGTAAAACCTAATGTCTTGGCAGCAATATTATTGCCTTGCTTCGATTGTTGTCGTGTTATGTAATTAACAAAAAAAAGGGTGAGGTGCATGCAGGAGCCTTCTTCAGGGGAGGGAGGAGGAGAAGAGTGATGAAACATGAGGATGTTATGTTTAGGTGAAAGTCTAAGAATAGGAAGAAGGCTGTTTATTGCACCTTGGGCAGGGTAAATGTTTTAGTATTTATCATTATTTTTACTGTTGGCTTTTGGGGTTGTTACAGGAGTTGAAAGGTACACATTAATACAAAAAAACAACTATTTCTAATATGCTTAATCAGCAAAAAAAAAAAAAAAAAATGCAGTAAAGACACACATGAATGCAAAAAAAAAAAAAAACTGCAGTAAAGGTATGCATGATTATAAACAAGGACATAACATTAATGATGTGGTATACTATAAAAAAAAAAAATTTCATTAACACATTTTGCTCCACTTTGATTTGCCACACCTCAAGTCTGGTTTATGCAGTCAAGCAGGTTGATCGCTATAATTGGAATGAGCTATTGCCATGTCATATCTTTACATCGTTATCTGATGAGGCGAGCCAAGCTGAGTCTTTCCTCCCTTTGACTTGCAGCCGATCCCGCTGCTCAAGTGTGGCCAGAACAAGAAGCTCTCGTTCAGCCAGATGCAGGTTGCCTGCCTCCTGGCCAATGCATTCTTCTGCACGTTTCCCCGGCGGAACACACTCAAGTCCAATGCCGAGTACTCCCACTACCCCGACATCAACTTTGTCCGGTGAGAGAACTTCTCTACCCTCGCCCCTTTTCCCTGGCATTTCAGAAACTAGCGCATTGGTTTTGATGGTTGACATATGTCAGTTATGCTTTCTGGTGTGCAAAATTTCTTAAGTTGGAAAGAAATATTTCTGCCAGAAAAATAACAAGTTTGTTTTAATTTTGCCCTGCAAGCCCAATGGAATACAGACAGTATATAGTACTGCTACGGGTCATGTGACAACAAAGGTGTACTGTAAATAGGTTTATTTTCGTAGGCTCAATATTTGGCGAATTTTATGAAGTGCGAGTTTCAGGCAATATTTTGCGAATACAGAATTTAGAGATTTAGAGTGACATGCTACGTATTTGTTCTCATGGACGGATATATTATCGGGGTAAATTTTTTGCGATATTTTCATTGTTGCAAAAATTCATTGAGTCGTTTACAGTATTCAATTTTCACGCAGTCTAATCAAGTATTCCGACCATATTCATTCGCATTATTTTTGAGCCAGTTCATAATCCTCGAGAAAATAATTGATCACGTCCTTCTGGTGTATACATTGCACGACCCTAAAACTGTCTGTCCGTCGAACCAGATTCGAGCCTGCAACCTACCGATGACAGCGATCATTTTTTGAAGAGTCGACAGCTCTACCAACTGAGCTATCGATGGGACCAATTTTACATAATTGAGGGTTGCATACATTTTCCCTTTTACTTCGGCGTCTTGCGAGCCGCGAGCGTGCATGTGCAGCCAGAACACAGCGAAAGGCAACGAGCACGACGCCCTGCCGTTCTCGTTTTGAGAGCAATTATGGACCTCTCCAAAACAAAAAAGGGCTGCTTCTGGCCGGCTCCATTTTGAACATTCGCGCGTATGGCGCGCATTTTCCTCGCTTTGCGAAGCGACGAACATGCACGTGCCGGGCTGTGGAGATCACGCTCTGTAAACATTGGAATGGAGCATGGGAGGTGTTGACCGTAGTCGACGCTTTATTGTGCTGGCACACGTGCGCGACCATCCTAGCAGACAAACTTGTACACCGTACGGCAAGACGTCAACAAGTTTTTAGTGTGCCCAAAGAACACGAATTTCAGTTGCGGCGTGCCGCGGAGGCCCGTTGTAGATGGAGTATGGATTAGGCGCGGGAGGGGAATTGGAAGCGGAAGCAAAAATAGTGTGAAAACATTTAGAATTGTGCTCATCCCAGGTAGCACAGTTTTTTGGGCCAAAGTTTTGTTTTTGTTTGGGAATTTAGGACCTTGAAAGGCCCCTAAGAAGCCAAGGTAGAGCCATACTTGTTCTTTGGCCTGAATCTGGGTTATCTTGGCCCTGAGTCGCCAAACAAGTGCCAAAGTTAGGCTTCACTGCCACTTAGGTTGGCTGTTTTCTGGCAACTTTGTGCCCTAGATCACCAAGCACGTGCCAGAGTTAGGCTTTGCTTCTGGTTGTTTGGCTTTCGTGTGGCAACTCTGGGTCAAGATTGCCTATGGAGTGCCATAAGTAGAAGTCTTCACTGCTGGTTGTTCAGTTGATTCGTGGCAGTACAGTAGAACCTCATTAATTCCGAGTCTGTCAGATGGCGAAAAATAAGTGGATTTGCGAATTATCCAAAAACGAAAGAAAACAACAAAAAATTGTGCGCGAAGCCTTGAATCTTTAAAGGACACATGCAAAGAAAAAAAAAACATTATTTTTAAACAGCTTAGATGGAAAAAGGATATCATAAAACGATTTTACAACGAAGACAAAAAAATTTTAGAGCTATATTTACGGCGCTATACGAATTTGTAGTTGGCGCCCGCCGGTGCCGCCGCTGGTCACGTGGTAGGCCCGCGCGCCGCCGAACTGCGTCGCCGGCGCCGCAAAGCCACGCCGCCGCCGCACGCTGAGCGTTGTGCGACGCCGCTTCAACGCGTTTCTCCACGCCGCCGTCGCCGCCGCCTCACAAGTTCGCGTGCTTCGGGGCGCCGCCGCTGTCATCTGACCGGCGCTCTGGTCAATCACATCTGCTTGCGCTTTTTCAGGAGTTTCCTTTGGGCTCTGAAAGTTACTTATTAATCTTAGTTTTTTTGTTATACTTCAAACAAAGAAGAATAAGTTACTTTTAGAGGCCATAGGAAGCTTCCGAAAGAGCGCAAGCACCACGTGACCAAGATGGGCCCGTCACGTGATAAATAAGGGCCACTTCTCTGCGGCGCCCGCGGGTGCCAACTACAAATTCGTATAGCGCCGTAAATATAGCTCTAAAATTTTTTTCTTTGTTGTAAAATCGTTTTATGATATCCTTTTTACATCTAAGCTGTTTAAAAAGAATGTTTTTTTTCTTTGCATGTGTCCTTTAAGGAAACATTTGATTCAAAACGAGTAGTCAAAACTGGAGCCTCTGGTCAAAATGAGAGAACATCACCCGAAGTAGTCATCGATATGGGATTGCCGCGTTCTGTAATTAGCAGCGCCGATCGTCATATTTTCGAGAAGGCTAACTAGGCGCAACATCTCAGAATCACCGCCGTTACATTCCACAAAGCTGCGGACAACATTCAGCGATTGTATAACTTCCCCTAGAGCGGGGGCCCGAGGCGGCTCCTCATCGGCGTCAATCTCTGCCGTCACACGATCCGTGATTTCGCTCTCAAGGTCCGCGTAGCAGATTTGCTCATTCTCTTCCATGTTTAAGTACTTTGTGAACCTCATGCCGTCCGACTCACCGTCACTGTCCTTAATGCGGGAGCAAAGCTCCTCCCCCTCATCGTCAATCCCAGGGACAACACTGGCAGTAGCACTGGCGGTATCTGCGGTATCCTCCTCCTCCACGGCCGGTCGTTCCTTCGAAAGCACCTCTTGATGACTTCTGACTTGACCTGTTTCCACGCATACACGATCAGCATATAGCCCCGAGAAGATTGATGGAATAGCCCTTGCCATTGTCTTAGCAGAGTAACATCTGCTTCAAAAGGCAGTAGCGATAGATCTTCCGCGTATGAAGAATAACACCTTGGTTCATTGGCTGCGAGATGGACGCCGTGTTCGGTGGGAGGAAGACCAGCTTGATCGCTTTGAGGTTCTGAATGTCACCATGACTGGGACAGTAATTAACGACGAGAACAACTTTTCGTCCTGCTGCCACAAACTTGCGATCATGGAGTCCTTCTTCCAAGATGGCTGCTGTGACCCAGGCTTTCTTGTTGTGTCGGTAGATGAGTTCATTGGCCGGTGGAAGCTGAGCATTTTTGAAGCATCCTGGCTTCTCCGCTCTCCTAGGACCAGGAGGGGCAGCTTGTGTTCGCCCGTCATGTTCGCACCGAACAAGACTGTGATCCTATCTTTTGCCTGTTTCCGTCCTTTGACGTTGGTGTCTTTCGCTGCAAATGTTTTAGGGGCGAAGCTCCTTAGGGTCTAGCCTTGTCCATCCGTCCGGCGTCCGTGCTCGCATCGATTGCCATCCCATCTGTCTTCTTAAAAAAAGAAAAGATGTTTGCGCAGTCGACAGGATTCAAACCTGTGCGGGGAGACCCCAATCGATTTCTAGTCCATCGCCTTAACCACTCGGCCACGACTGCGGGATGAGTAGGGGGCTCTGAGATGTGGTAGTAACTCAAGAGCTAGGGATGTCATGGATGGAAGGTTGCATGTAGCTGCTCAACGTCTATACAGGAGAGGGCGCTGCGGTCAAATGCGTATATAATCGCGTTAAACTTTGCATGCATTTGCTCAACGTTTATAGACGACAGGGCGCTGCGGTCAAATGCTCAAATGCGTATATAACCAAGTTCCATACCACACATTCTCTTTCTGACATGGACCGTTGACTTAAGCGGTGGAGGTGCGTTCCCACGGCTTCTAGCGGATCCAAGCTGATCCGCTAGAGGAACCACTGGCTCTGCATTTCACCGACCATAAAGCAGTAATAATGAAGTCGAAAGGCAACCCGGAACTCAGCACTACCTATGAGCAATAAAAAAAAAATCGGCGCCATCATCACTACCTATGAACAATAAAATCAGTGTCATCAGCACCACCTGAGCTTCGCCCCAATCAACATCATTCACCACGTGGAGATGCGGCCTCTTTTTTTTTTTGTAGGAAGCATCTTGTAAAAAAGAGCTGCTTCGTCCAGATTGTAGACGTCCTGTGCGCTGCACTTGCTAAGAATCGGAGTCAAGGTGTGCTTTATCCAATCTTCGACAACAGTCTTGTCCTCGCTGCCGCTCTCACCACACACCGTAAGGTATGTCAAGTTGTTCCATTCTTTGAAGCGGGAAAACCATCCGTTGCTGCACTTGAATTCTTCGTGTCCAAGTTTCGAAGCTAAATCATTGGCCTTCTCTCGCAAAATCGTGCCGTCGACAGGAAGGTGTGCTGCGGTGGCATTCTGGAGCCAAGTTATCAGGGCGGCTTCAACGTCCGGGTATGTGGGGAATCGAATCCGCGAGCGCTTTGCAGAATGCGTCTCGCTGTACGCCTCGATGATCCTTGCTTGGTTCTTCAGAATGGCGCAAAGTGTGGAGATCAGCACCTGGTGCTTCTCCGCGAGCTTAGTTTTTGAGCACGTCGATTTGTTTGCTTCTCGATGAGGCAGATCTTTTGCTTCAAGGTTAAGGATTTATACTTGGGCATCTTTGGCCAGTGCACCTCGTAACGGCCGAACCACAGCAGCGCAGCGACGAGAACCACGATGACTGACACCAATCCGATCATGAACTCCACGTGAGGCGAGAGCCAAGAGCAACTAGGCCTACCCAAAACCTGCCAAAGCCCCAGAAAACAAAGGGACTACTAAGCGCATGGACCAGCAAACAGGAGACGGAGGAGCGAAGACGTGCGCCATGTTTGTTTTTGCTTCCGAATCTGGACGCCAACTGGCGCCACCTAGCAACTAAAGTTGAACCTGGAAGACCAAATCGGCGAATTAACCGGGTAGGCTCGCGCGGAGCGCTCATATTATCCGGTCATGTTTTAATGAGAAGTCATGGGACTGTGGAAATTTTGCGAATTATCCGGGATTTCAAATAAACCGAGATCGAATTATCGAGGTTCTACTGTACAGCACTTCGGCATCTGCGTCGCGAACCAGAGAAAAGCCAAAGAAAAGTACAGTGCTTAACTAAACGAAAAAGACCAGTGGAGTACTTGGCCTCGCTAGAGTGATTGCGTATGCTCTGCCTGAAAAGCATTACATTTGCTTTAGCGTAGAGTAACCATATGGCACTGCCTTTAAAATACTCTAGGCATCGTTAGAGTAACTGTGTATGCGTGAGGTCATGCGCTCCGCTGGTCCGTTTCGTTTCATTGAGGACTGTCTGTACCTTGCCACCAACCTTGGAACAAGACTGTATTAGGTCCTGGGATTTCCAAACTCTGGCCAAGTTAGGCGTTTTCGTGGCGTGCTACCTGGGCAGGAGGTGGCGCAGGATTGATGACGATGGCGGCAGAATAATGGGGAATTACGCAAGCACCAAGCTGCTGTCGCCGTGATAGAATGTCGCGCGATGGCATAAATGCACTCCGACTTTTGTTTACTAGATTTTTTATTATTGCCAGCTGCCATAAGACTGCCGAGGCAAAAGCAACCACCGCTTCTTTGTTTGAGGCCCAAAAATGCCTGCGATATTCAGCATGTGCATGTAATGTTCTGTTCCTCGGTTAAAACTAGAATATTTTGTGAGGCAAAATTTTTTAGTTTAAACATTATTGGTGTTTTATAATTGGCTGCTTTGCTCCAATACATGACATTGAATACTCGACATATTCTGTGGGAAAAAAAATGCAGGCCTCATGATAAAAAGTGTGGTATCTAAAGGAAAATGTGGTCACTGGCACCCAAAAGAAATTTTGACAGAAGCATGCGTGTTTTTCACGCGATTGGTTTGATACCAGCTGTTGTCTCCGTTCTGCATGTGAGCAGGATTTGTAAGTGAGGACCGCCTTTGCACCTTGCAGGCTTTACTCGGGACCAAGTGACGAGGACTGCAAGATGGAGAAGCTCAAGTGCATAATCAATTATTTTAGAAGGATTACGAGTGATGGTTAGTGAATTCCAATTGTGCGCATGCTGGACTGAGCTGTGTTTGGGGTGCGAAGGAGTGTGCAACAATTGCACTGCTTGCATGCAGTGTCGACCCATGAACTCAGAAATGTCCCCGTCAAAGATTATGTTAAGTGACTGCTGTGGTCTTCTTCTATAGCTCATGGCATTTTACTTTAGTGCACTGCTGTACTTCCCATGTGCTCCAAATTTTTCTAGAATTTACTAACCTAGTGGTTTTAGGTGATACTCAGTAAGTTTCTAATTGAAACCATATATTTCTCTCTCTATTGATGGCAATTATATTGCTCTATGAGTGTTGCACAACACACCGTGCCCTGTACGAAAGAATAGACTCATGTTCGGCAAGATGGAGTACATACTTTGTTTAACGAGCCTTTGGGCTGTTGATGTTTCCCAAGTGCCAGGTCTGTTGCTTTAGTTATCTTGTTCCTTCTTTGGCAATCTTCTGCAGAACCAAAGGGCATGCTAACATTCCATAGGAAAGGCTTGAGTGAATCCATCGAGTGGTCCAGGTCAAAGGACAGTCTGACTGACCTCCACGTCTCTGAGAAAGGATTCATTGAGAGGGAGGGCAGAGGAATGCTTCAGGTGAGCTTTAGCAAAGTACACATTCCCCATTCTTAATTTTCCGCCACTTAATTTGTCCAAAGGAGCTTGTGCCGACCAACTACTGCTTATATGTATGCAGTGATACATACTTGAAATTATTCACCATATTTTATAATACTACTAATAATAATGACGATGAGGTGATAGACTGTAGTCCTTACTCAGGCCAGTGCAGTGTACTAGTCATAGGGTCAAATTTGTTCAGAAAAGGGAATTTTTTTTTTTTTTTTTATATAACCTGGAATTATTGCAACTTGACAAGAACTGTAATTTAGGGTTCTGCTGTACTCCATTTCAGCATAACTTGGCAGACAGGATAGGCTACTGTGTTGCACTACCACGACAGCAGCAAATGCTATCCGCCCTAAAAGTAGTCTTGATGGTGTGTGCCCCGAGGTCCAGCAAACTCTGAGCGCATACTACCATAAAATATGCGGAAGCGCCCACTATTAACATTTCCCAAACTTGGGAATTCTGAAAATATACATTGAGCGCCCAATTTGACCGGACAAGCAGCCATGTCTAGATTAATCTAATTTTCAGTGAAAGTGAAGTGGGCACTCCCCCGGTATTTTACGGTAGTTGGTTACAAACGCTATTATCATCCCACAGAGATGCAATTTCGGTTTCGTCCGCATATCGAAAAATTTGTATTGTTACATAAATTGGGCAAAAACATTTTTTTTTCGACAAACGTTTATTTTGAAATATGCCCGTCCTAACAAATTTTTTAATGCGAAAGCATTAACTGCCTCATGGAGCCGGGTGCCGTTTTGCTTGGAAACCATGCAAAACGGCACCTTAATGAAACCATGCGCAAAGCTAGCCAACGGCACCTTTTACACTTCGGTCCCATTGGCTGGGACGCTTCGACGAGGCTCCCATTGGCCGCTGTGCGTCAGTTTGTGTGGTGTCATCCTGACTGTGTTATCACACTTGTATTATCACTGATCACCACGTTCGCTCGCCTCTTATTGGTGTACGGCGCGTGGCAATATATACGGCGCATGGAATAAACCAAGGGGTTCGTTTTGCTGGGAACTACGTTGCTGTCTGTTCCTTCCTCGTGCCGCGAGGCACACGACAGTTTGAACGATCGCTCACCCGATGGTGCTGCGTGTCCGCGAGGCAGCGGCTCCACCGTTCCATGCCCAAGGTCAGCGTTTTGTACGCCGCAGACGAAAGAAGGGAGCGAAGAGCAGCGTGCGTGCTTTCGCATTCACAACTCATAAGAAGTGCCTATGTGTACCTCGAGCCTTTTTTTTTTCCTAGGTTCAGTAAATGCACGCGAGATTACAAAAAATTCTACACGACTGGGGACACTAACGTCGATTACAGTTCGCTAGTGGGTACTCGCATCAGATTTTTTAAATCTCGCGCAATGTTTTATAGTTTTTTTTTTTCAAGCTAGAAAAAATGATACTCGAAGGTTTTCTTTATGGAAACGGCATGATGGGAAGTTTCCCAACTTGCTCTCTACAACTTTTGTGTCGGAGAATATGCGCACAAATTAATATTTAGAAGTAAGCCGATTAGTCTGCATTAATAAGCCAGTTTGATACGTCACAAAAAGATACCTCGTCTCGCTCAATGAGACTGCCAATATTTAGCCAGAAAGACAGGTATGGGCGATCTCTCGGGGGAGGGCGTTCAAAAGAGGGATTCTAGGGCCGTCGTTACGCATGCTTAACTCTAGGCTGTGCTCGTTGCTTTCCAGGTGGACTTTGCCAACAAGTTTGTAGGAGGAGGGGTGCTGGGCGGTGGATGCGTCCAGGAAGAAATCCGGTTTGTCGTTTGCCCAGAGCTGCTCGTCTCCCGGCTGTTTACGGAGGCCCTCGGTCCCAAGGAGGTCCTAGTCATCACAGGTGGGCCTGCCTTCTTGGCTACCATGGACAGTCGCGGACCACACGGAAAGACCCAGGCGAGCGCGTGGCTTCGAAGGTCTGCGGCGCTATCGGAAGAAAGCTCAACCATTATCGAGGGCTTCAGCGGCTGTTCAATTGTTGTCATCACTCCCCGCTTACCAGCTGTCACTGAGTTAATGCTGATTTCGGCGTCAAATGCGGAGGTGTCCCTCAACAAAAGCCCCAAAACAAGCGTGTCTGAAACCTCCGGGTGGGCAGGTTGAGCAAACAATTTTCGGGCGTTGGATAATAAATTTGCGGGATAAATGACGATAAGCGGATTTTATTTTATTTCACCGAGCACCAGTACTGTTGGTGTTGACTCGGCGATCGTTTTCCGGTCAGGTGGGGAGTGGCGACAAAAATCGAGCTGTCACTGGAATGCCTCGCTCGTTCACACGAGAGCCACAACGGTAACTCGGCTTTCTTCCGTTGGATAGCATTGGAGGTCTTCGGAGCCACGTGCTCGCCTGGGTTTTTGCATATTGTCCGCGACTGTACGTATGCATTCGTCCGTTTGCGTTCGCTAGTGTTGCTATTATTAATGGGGATGAGCATTACCACGCTAACAAACTTGCTTAAAATGAAAAAGATTCAAGGTGTTTAAGGTGCTGAGAAAGGCTGGTTCTGTTGGAATGCTAGGGCCTGGAATAGTTATGGAACTAGTTTGCTAGGTGTGTCCTGGCAACATGTTTGCAGACAGGCTCACCATCATTGTTGTTACTCACGTATCCTGTAACCCCATTCTTATTTGCTCATTGCTCGCGTCGTCCGTCCATTTAGTTGGCACCCTCAGTCTCAGGTACCGATCACATTCATGTATATCGAGTCTTAACGGCACTTGGCAGGTAAACCGACGGAGTGCGAAGGCTGTTCGAAAATATTTTGCTCTTGTTGCCAGTGAGCTACCTTGTTGTATCTGTCAAAATTCAAAGGACGAACTCATCCGAAGATTTGCTCGTGAACTCGCGTCTTGTTTTGGACCATTGCATCAATGTTTTACCTACCCACAAATTTTCTTTCGCAGGCGTGGAGCAGTTTAATGACACTGCTGGCTATGCCGACACCTTTTCATGGGAAAGCGACTTTATAGATGACACTCCAAGGTGATGGCACATTTATATTATGTTACTTACAGTCGCTCGAATGGTTTGGAACTGTGTGGACGCACAACAGGAGATTTGGGGGATAGGTGGGGCCAAATGTGTTCGCGCACCGCAGCTCGGACCATGTGGAGCGAAAGCTCGCGCCGCAGAACCCAGCGATACGGGGTTCAAACCCCACCCCTGCCCGTTTTGATCTAAAGTATAAATATACCGAAGAGTTGTTAGTCAGCGCTGTGTAAGTGTGTCTTGCTTTTTTGTGCATGGACTTGAGTAACTGTTTTGCGGGTGTGCTGTCTCCCTCTACATCATGAGCAACCAACTCGCCTGAACCTCCGTTTTAACAATGGTTCTCAAGTTTACCAGAACGCGACATTTACAAAAATAACAAAAAGGTGCATCCAGTACCAGGCATTGAACCTCGGCCCGTTTGCGTAGGAGCCAAGTGCGCTACTGACTTGGCTAACTGCGAACGCGGCATTACTCCCTTTTTAAAAGTGCATCGCCCCGATGCAACACAAAACAAAACAAAAGAACAGTAAGCTAAGAAGTGCTTGGAACACGAAAAGTCTGCAGTCACCACAGTCCCATAGAGCATAGAATGGCTTGAGTTGAATGACGTGAACCACTTCGGATCATGATCGGTGTCGTGATGGTGTTTGCATTTCGTCGGGCACCGCTTCGTAGTTGAGCTCCCGAGGCAATGAAGTACCTTGTATGGCCCGAATTACCATTTCAACAGTTATTCGCTGAGGCCACGGTGACGTATGGGTCTCCACACCACACCCTGTCTCCGGGCTGGAAGTGAGCATCCCGAAAACAAATTTTGTGTTGGCCAGTGTCGACATTTGCTGGTCTTGAATCTGGAGTCGGGCACACTGGAGGACTTCTTCGGCCCGTTGCGCAACCATCTGAGTGTCGTCGCTCCCATCATCAGCCGGCTCATGGGGCAGCATCGCGTCGAGCATTGTCGTTACCTTCCGACCATGTACCAATTGGGAAGGTGTAACTCTGGTGGTTTCTTGAACCGCAGTGTTTTTGGCGAACGTGACGTAGGGCAACACCTCGTCTCATGTCTTGTGCTCTACGTCGACGTACATGGAGATCATGTCAGCGATTGTCTTGTTAAGCCGCTCCGTCAGCCCCTTGGTCTGCAGGTGGTATGCCGTGGTGCGACGATGGCTGATACGACGACCCCCGATCTGTAATCAGCACCTCGGGAGTTCCGTGCCTGAGGACGATGGGTTACTTCAACTGCAGTTACCGACAGAAGGCCTTCATCTCGGCCTACCGCAATAGATAATTGGTGGCGACGATTATCCAGTGGTTCCCCAAAGTTGATGGTGAAAGGGACCAAGCGAATCCATTCCAATTTGCTGGAATGGCATCAATGGGGAGCGATTGGCTAGAGGAGCTCTGCTGGCTTCGTCGATAGTTTCTTCTGTCGTTGGCACTCTTGGCACAATTGGGTGTAGAGGTGAACGGTCTTCAGAAGCTTAGGCCAGTAGTACCTCTCGCAGATTCTGGCGAGTGTCCGGGTGTAGCCAAGGTGTCCCACCGTTGGGTCATCGTGGCAGACTTGGAACATCTCTCTGCGAAGGCTGCTGGGGACCACCAAAAGCCATGTCGTGTTGTTGTCGCCGAAATTCTTGTGAAGTACACCCTGTCGGATGGCGAAGGATGGCAGAGCTCGTAAAAAGACTTGGGGTACCGTAGTATGCCAGCCTTCCAGGTGCTTGATATGTGCGTGCAGCACAGGGTCATCCCGTTGAAGTTCTGCCATGTTGTCGGCGTTCACTGCGCCGAGAAAAACATTGTTCTCGTCTTCGTTGCTAGCGCGCTCGGACGTCAGCTTGACAGGGGCCCCCAAACGACAATCGGCGTCACTGTGCTTGCGGCCAGACTTCTAGACCACAGTCATGTCGAATTCCTGCAGTTGGAGACTCCAGCTGGCAAGACGTCCGAATAGGTCCTTTAAGTTTGCGAAGCCAGCAGAGTGAGTGGTGGTCTGTCACCACGCGGAAAGGACTTCCATACAGATAGGGTGTGAACTTCATTATCACCCTGACGACCGCAAGGCACTCTTTTTTTTGTCATTGAGCAGTTGCTCTTTGCCTTACGCAGCGTCCGACTTGCGTATGCAATGACTCGCTCTGTGCCTTCCTGCCTTTGAACCAGTACGGTGCCGACTCTGGTATTACTGGCGTCGGTGTGGATTTCTGTTTCCACAAGCTCGTCGAAGTGGGTGAGGACAGGAGGGGTTTCAAGGCGTTGTTGAGTTTGTCGAATGTCTGCTGTTGCTCTTCTGTCCACTCAAATTTTACGGCGTCCTTCGTGAGGTGCGTCAGTGGTGCAGAGAGCTTGGCAAAATTCTGGAGAAAGCACCTACAGTAGGCACCTAGGCCCAGGAATCTTAAGCCTTCTTGTCTGACGGCGGTGGAAACGCGGCTACGGCTCGTCTTCTCAGGGTCAGGACAAACACCTTCGCTGCCCACAACGTGGCCCGAGAACTTCAGTTCCTCGTAAGCAAATTAACATTTTGTCGGCTTGAGGGTGAGTCCTGCATTCTTGATAGCTTGGAGCACGGCTCAGAGTCGTCTCAAGTGCTCGTCAAAATTGCTGGCAACCACCATAACGTCGTCAAGGTAAACCAAACAGCTCTGCCATCCCAGGCCGGCAAGCACGGTGTCCATTACACGCTGGAAGGTCGCTGGCGCCGTGCAAAGCTTGGAGCGCACCACTTTAAATTCGTACATCCCATCCGGTGCGACAAAGGCCGTCGTCTCGCTATCCCTTTCGTCGACCTTGATCTGCCAGTATCCACTCTAGATTCATCGACGAAAAATATTGGGAGTGGCGAAGTCGGTCCAACGTGTCGTCGATGCGAAGAACCAGATAGATATCCTTCTTAGTTACAGCGTTCAGCCTTTTGATAGTCTACGCAGAATCTGAGAGTTCCGTCCTTCTTGATGAGCACGACTGGTCAGGCCCATGGACTGCTTGACAGCTGGATGATGTCGTCATCGAGCATTTCTTGAACTTGCTCCTGAATGACCTTCTTCTCTTTCACGGATACTCAGTACGGTGAGTGGTGGACTGGGAGCGCAACGTCGTCGGTAACAATGCAGTGCTTCCCTACTGTCATTTGTCGCACCCTTGAGGAGGTCACAAAGCCCTCAGTGAACTCACCGAGAAGTTCAAGCAGTCGTCCTCGCTCTGGAGCAGGAAGCTTTAGATTGATGTCAAGCTCTGTGGGCGGCGTTCTCTGGGGCTGCGATGATGATGGGTCTTCGGACAGTGCAGTGACCACAGCTGAGTCCCAGAGTTCCTTGATGTGGCCCACAGCGGTCCCTTTGGTGAGGTGTTGCAGCTCTTGTCAGAGGTTTGTAATAAGAACTGTGGTATGTCCGTCTTGAAGCGTTGTTACACCTCTTGCGACTCTGATTCCTCCTTCAAGAAGCAACTGGACGCTGCCCTTGACCAGAACTTCGACGGAGGAAGCTTAATCAGACTCGACGTGTATCAAAATACTCGACCGCGACGGCAGGTTCACATGGTCGGCGAGTATTCGAACAGCGGCTGTCTATACCATAGATCCTTCCAGCTTCAGGACAGTTGTTGGAGTGTCAACCTGTTCTCTCCTAGGTTGATGACCGCACCATACTTGCACAAAAAGTCCGTTCCGAGGATAACATCCCTCGCACAGTCTTGAAGAACAATGAACTTCACTGGACAGGTTTTGCCGTGATTCTTTACGGGGTGGTGCACCTTCCAACAGGTGTAATAAGATGCCCTCCGGCAGTGTGTATCTGCGGACCATCCCACGATGTAGTGACTTTCTGGAGGCGTCAAGAGAGTCTTCCACTTCAAATGGAGTAGTCTGTTCCGGTGTCCACGAGTGCCGATGCGTCGTGGCCATCACTGACAACGTTGAGGTTGTTGGACACTTTTGCAGAAGCGTCGTTTCGATGAATGGTGTAGCAAGAGTGGGAGCTCTCCGGCGTTCTTGGAGGCTCTTTACGTTGTCGGCCCACAGCAACTCCACCTCCAGGAGTTGCCACTCTTAGTTTTTCTGGCAGGACGGGGAACAGACTCCCACGGCAGGATCTGTGTAGAGGCGATGCTGGGCAATGGGGTGACGGCGGATGGAAACCGTTGAGGGGAGATATTCGTTGATGTCCCGAGTTCGCTCGCCATACTTTGGGCGTGGTTCGCTCGACTGAAAATCTCGGAGCTCAAGCTGGCAGTAGTAGCAGCAACGATAGACATGTCCAGCCTCTCCACAGTGGGAACATATTGGGCCTTGGTCTGCCGCCCTTCACACGTCAGTCTTTCGAAGCCACCAGTTGCTCCCGTTGGGGAGTATACTGTGGGTGGCGAAGGGGCCTCTCGTCATGGTGCCACCGAGTACTGCCGGGAAGACGGGAGCGGCGGGTGACAAGATACGGTAGCGTAGCTCAGGGCTGGTGGTTCCAAACCGGCGTTGACGAGAACCTCCGGCTGGAGCGCTTGCTGAACTTCTTCCCTTACAACCTCGGAGATTGAGGGCGAAGCTGGGCTTGCGGCAGCAGGTAGGAGTTTCTTGATTTCCTGCCGAATGACATCCCGGATGATCTCGCGGATGTCCGTGGTGTTGCAGCTGGGAGGCGAGAGGGCAGCGAAGCTGGGAAGTCTCTAGTAGTGGGAGGCCCATGCATGAAGGGCACGTTCGATGTTTATTGCCTCAGTGATGAAAGCTTCAACAATGGTAGGCAGGGTTCACACAAGGCCTCCAAAAATGTTTTCTTTCACTCCCCGCATCAGGACCCCCAGCTTTTTCTCTTTGGAAGTGTTTGGGTCGGCGCAATTCATGAGGTGGTGAACATCTTCAACGAAACTTGCGACGCTCTCATTCGGCCCTTGGCTTCTTGCTTGAAGAAGTTCTTCGGCCCGCTGATGTCGCTGCTGGTTGGCAAGGGTGCATCTAAGCTCGGTCTGGACGTCTTCCCACGATTAAATCGACGCTTTGTGGTTTTTGAACCAGGTGCATGCCATGCCTTCCAGAGCGAAGTAGACATTCCGTAGGCTCTGCTCAGTCACCCATTCGTTGAACCAGGTGACTAGTCGTCCACATCTTCATAAAGATCCCCATGGAAATTTGCCAGCATCCGTGGTGGGGCCTGCACGTAGACGATGGACGTCGCTGGCGTTCCGTCTTGCTGTGACGTGGAGTTCATTGTCAGCGTCGTTTTCTTCCTTGGCTGCTTTGATAGTTGACTGAACTCCGGAGACTGGCCTTGGTTGCGGTGGCTGGCTCGGGTCTCAGGTTTGTTGACGGGGATTAGCTTTCCGGGACTTGAAAAGGAGGGAGCCCGACAGATCTTCTGAGGGGTACATTTCACGGGCATGGAATGTGGTACCCAGCTCCTCCACCAATATGTCACGAATGGCAAATGTTGGAGCGACAAATAACTGAAGAAACTAAATGTTTAATTGTGCCCAAAACAAAATAGAAGGTTAGTATCACAGGCGGCAATGTCGGCGAAACAGCAGGAACGAGTGCTGGGGAGAGACTGAGTTTGGCTTGCCACGCGGAGCCCCTTTTGTACATGCGTGGGCTTTTGGAACAGTCGGCGTAGAAGGCTCGGTGCATGGAACATTCGGACCTCAAACCAGGAACAGGGTTCTCAAATTTACCAGAACGCGACATTTACAAAAATAACAAAAAGGTGCATCCGCTATCAGGCATCGAACCTCGGGCCATTTGCGTAGGAGCCAAGCGCGCTGCTGACTTGGCTAGCTGCGCACGTGACAGTATAGTCTACAAAAATCGGCTACAATCGGATGAAATAAAACCAGAGCATAAGTAAGGTGTCCAGGAAGCATCCAGAGTCACTAAAACCGTCCCAGACTGTAAGTTGTGACCTTTCTCGCTCCTCTTCGCATCACGTGCCATCAAACATCGGCTACATTATAGCTGCTACTTCCACGTCAGCATTTCGGTCTTCGCGAGGTTTTAGCGCCGATTTTTCGCAGCAGCGGCACGAGGTTTCTTGCCAGTAAAGGTCCTGTGGTGCACCGGTGCTAGCAGGCTGAGAATCGTGCAGAAGGCTGTTAAGTTGGCGACAAAACTTGTGAAAGCTCCCGCTGTTGTAGCTTCGTTTTGTGCTTACGTCTCCATTTGACAGGGGGCGTTACGATGCAAACGTAGAAAGAAAAAACCTACTTGGGGCACTCGCTCTTCTCTAAGTGTACTTTGAGGCACTATAAAAATCTTTCATGCTTCCGAGTCGACTCCTGGACGTGTAGAGAATATGCACTCGTGACAAGTGGGGCAGATTGTACAGTTGACAGGTGCCATGAGTGCTCCGATGTAGCATGTCACTGAACTCGCAGAGGCATACCTACTTGTCCCATATTAGTTATCGAAGAACCCAGTCTTCTTTTTTGAAGCGCTGACAAACGGGAACGGGACGTCGATGGTGTTGGAACGGTCGCTGGTGCCGTGATTAGGCTTAGCAGGCTGCCGTAAACGTCCTTTCGCTGGCATTCTCCGCTTGCATTTGCGCTGCCTTTCTTGAAACTCCTGCTTGCTTGGGTAGTTCCAGAGGCGAAAATTGATCTTTTTAGCCTTATCTATCGCAGATTGAATTGGAGAAACATAGAAAGCACCACTGTCCCGAGCGACAGCTTTTCCTAGATGCCCGATACTTGCGAAAACTTGAGATTTTTTCAGGAAAATCTAGTCAATCAGACACATTTTTTTCTGACTACTCGTTCAAATTTTTTTTTTCTCTCAAAAGAATAGAATATCAAAAAATAAAAAAAAGCAAAAAAAAAAATAACAATTCCCAAATAAATTAGATTTTTTGACTCTAACATAGAAACCCACAGTCCACTCTACGGACAGCTAGTTTGACACCAAACTAAGGAGCAAATAATTTCACATTTTGGATAAGGGAGTACCGCAAAATACCGAGCATGCATCCACTCAAAATTTGAAGATAATCGCGAAAAAATAGGGGATAAGTGCATGTGAGGTAATCAATTTTACCTACCTATATATGTACCGTGCATATTTTTTCAGATGTTCCAAATTTTGGGGGTGGGTGCTTAGTGCAGAATGGGTGGATGCATGGTAGACTGCGGTATGCAGCAAAGTGTCTGTGAATACAAAAAGCTCAGCATTTTTTTTTTATTATTAAGAAGCAGCGTTTTTTGTGGCCACATTTACCGTTTATTATTCTTAGTTTTGAGCTTAGTTCAATATTATGAACAATATTTTTGGGGAACAGCGGTGTCTACACGAACGAGACAGCATTTTGGTTCGTCGCAACATTTCGATAAAGATTGTCGCTACGCAAACGTTAAGTGAATGTCAAATGTTAAGCGTGGCAGCCGTTACGCTCCGTCGAAACGCCCCGTTCTCTCGGGTGCCCGGTGACCTTGGCCCGGTGGCACAGGGACTCCTGGGGGCGCCGCTGCACGGCTGTGGTGGCCATGGATGCCCTCTACTTTGCCAGACCCCACGAGCAGTACAGACCCATCGCCATCAGGAGGGAGCTCACCAAGGTGGGGCAGCCGCAGACCTTGTCCCGCAAACAAGACTTGCGAGCTTGTCTGCTCGTGCTCTTGTCATAGGCGCGCCGAAGTCCATCCCTGGAGCGGCACTTCACTGAAGCGAAGGTTTTGTGGCATTTGTGAGGTCCAATGTATGCGCCGTTGATGACAAATGGTTGTTTATAACTAGGGTTCGGATTTTTCGGTTTCTATTTTTTCAAAATTCGGCGTACTTTTTTCGGTGTTTATTTTAAAATTCAAATTTCGTTTTTTTTTTTCGGCGTATATTTATGCCCACAAAAGTTTATCGGGTTTTTTCGGTGAATATAAAATAAACACCAACCAACGGACACCGGATCAGATTATCCTTGTAGCTCTGATATGTGTGATTACTCGAAGAATAATGGCACAGACACACTGAAAAAGAAATGGACACTTAATTTGGCAAATGCGTGCAACTGTAAAAGAAACAAGAAAATAAAAACTCAAGTACAAACAAGCCAGATATGAAGCCTATGCCCAAAATCACGCAACTTCACCTTCTGTATATCAGGATTACGTGATCTTATTATACTACACACACACATGTACTTTCCCGGGTTCTTCAGGTTGATCCGCACTCTTTCTTTCCTGCTAATATGACACTGAGCTTCGAGAATGCCCTCTCAACGCTAACACTGGACACTGGCAGGCTGAGGAAATGAAGCGCTGCCTGAACCAAAATCGGCCAATCAACCAATTGGGACCGCCAAAAGAGACACGGTGCGACGTTTTGAAGCACATCACAACATGCAGAGCTTGCATCAAGTCAGTCTTCCTTACAACGAGTTTGAAAACACGCTCGTACATGGCGAAGTCATGGGGCATTTCGGACTTCACGTTCCAATCGATGATGCGCACATTAAACCAAAACGTCGTGATGGCACCCGTGTATCCCATACATTCGGACAGGTTTCGATATGCACTGTCGTTCCACTTTTTCGCCACGGCTCTGCGGTACGACTGGAAGGTCAAAGTGACCTTTTCCGGTTAAAGTTGAATTTTAGAAAATGAATTTGACGTACTTTTATCGGTTTTTATCATTTTAAATTGAAAATGCCGAACCTAAAAACTGACCTTTTTCGGTTAAAACCGAATTTCCGAAAATGGATTCAGCATACTTTTATCGGTTTTTATCGGTTTAAACCGAAAAATCCGAACCCTATTTATAACAGTGTCAGAAAGCAAAACAGTGAAAGGACAATGTGCAGAAAAGAAATGGGAGATGTATGGATACTGTGAGCGATCCACTCTAGTCGTAAGAGATCGCAGGGCTGCACGACGCACTCGGTTGCAACCAAACGCAAGTGTCTGAACCGGCCTCAGGGGACGTGCGCCAGGGGATAGTACCTTTTTTTTGTTATTTGAGATAACTGAACGAGTTTTTCACAGTTCATAGTGCTTGATCTCCTTTTTGTTAATCTGGTGTTAGTTTTCATATAGCTTTGCTTATAGCTAAGATATAAAGAATATCCGATAACAGCTATTGCTGTAATAATATCAGTATCTTCAGTTGAGCTGTTAGTTTGAGCGCCCACCTTCCAAGCTGACTTGGTAGTGCGGTGTCGTCCGGCAGGCCTTCTGCGGGTTCTCGTGCCCCGGGGTGCCCGAAGAGAAGCGGGCGGCAGTGGCCACGGGCAACTGGGGCTGCGGCGCCTTCCGGGGGGACCCCCAGCTCAAGTCTCTGTTGCAGCTGATGGCCGCTGCAGTGGCCCGGCGGGACGTCGTCTACTTCACCTTCAACGACAGGCGCCTCTGCCGGAACCTCAGGAACATGCACCGGTTTCTGCGGGAGCGCAACCTCTGCGTCGGTGAGCCTTCTTCCCCGCGTCTCGGCGGCCCATCGCAGTCTGGTGTCTTCTTATCCAAACCCCGTGCCGTGACCGACCCGAAATGTCGATACACGGTCGAGCCTCTCTATAGAGAAGGTCGACGTACGTCTAGACCCTTTTTTTAAAAGGTGTCGAAAGGAGGCGCCGTTCCACTTTTGCTTCCCTGTCAACTTCCAGTCAAACGAGAGGACAAACAATCCCCACCATAGCGCTGCTTCTCGCAATGTTCGTGAAATATCTTATGACCAATTCCCCGGGTGGTTAGCTAAAGGAATGGTTGGCGAGAGATTTGTTGGAGATTGTTTAATTCTTCCTTAAGATGTCCGATCCCCTCTAATAGGTTGAATAGCGCAGCAAAAAGACCTTGCTAAATCTCCAATTTTGTGATTTCTGTAGAGCTTCATCATTTCAGGAATTTTGATATCAACAGGCCTAATTGCCTGCCGAAATTGAGCGGCCGGAAGTCTCTTGGGAGGCGTGAGACGGCTGGTGTTTGTAAACAGCAAAAGTGTGTATACCGCATTTAGTGGGGGAAAAGACGGACTCTTTATCAATAAAGTCTGCGGACCTACTTTCCTGCAGAGCACACATAGAGCCAATCATCACACTTTGCCTAAGAAACACAGCGAATAAAAAGGTTAAGAAAGCGATATGCATCTAAGATGCGATCTGCGCAGATCGTATTTGCGTGTGAGGGTGTTATCTATGTCCAGTGGGTCAGTGGGTTCCTTCTATCGATTGCAATGATTGGCTATACATATGCTATGCAAGGAAGTGAACTTGCAGGCTTTGCTCAAAAACAGTGCGTGTATTACTCTGTAAATATTGTAGTAAAGATATGGATGTAATCAGGCGAAGGCAAAGTATGCTTGTAATAGTACTGATGCAGGCATTTGAGGTACTGATATAGTTAAGATAACAATGTAGCAAAGATTCGTCCTCTAAGAACTGACTTTACTGTGGAGAAGTTCTACTTTAACGAATCATTTGGTTAATTGTTTCAGATTAATGCGTTGGTTGATTGGCATTTATTGGTACAAAAGCAGCTCAGGCTATGATGTGCCAGAGGTTCAACAGAGATTAGGGTATTCATGCCTGACTGAAGCCATTCTGCTTGTGTGTAATTTGGTTTGTGTGGATTGAAGGTGAATTGAAGATTTTGAAATGAAGCATTAAAATTACCTGTCAAAACATTTACATTTACCCGACATATTACGTAACTTTCCTTGAGTGTGAATTTTAACAGTTACAATAGCATGAAATTAAGCAAGACTGTGCAAATATTTGAATTTTTGGATAGCAGTTTAGAATATTATGCTATTCGATATTTGCTTCAGGATGAACTGTGATATTGATATTTTTCTAAGTGTTGATCTGGTTAGCCTCATTGAGCGTGCTTCTTATCGAGCACTAATGCATTGCGGAGAAGCAACACCCGTGGAACTCACCTCCGCGGCTGTCGCTGCTTCTATGCAGTGCGCCATAGCTTGGTAAGAGCACTGGTGCACTGCAGAGATCATATTCACTAAAACAATGTTTTAGTGAATAGAATCTGGTGCTTTGTAATATAGTAATCAGACTGTCATGCAGTTTCCTGCCCTTTTAATCACTGTGAAACCCTTTATTTTCGCGGCCCCTATTTTTCGCGAATCAGTCACACAGGACATAATCGCGGCCAGTAAAATTTGCGAATTCGAGACGCCTGCATTGAAACTCTTAAGGATCGAAATCTTCGCGTGCCCTTAAATCTCGCAAATTTTTCAGTTCGCGAAATTCGCGAAAGTTAAGGGCTCACGAACATTAAGGGTTTTACAGTATGTATTTTTCTAATTCTTGAAAACAAATACTTGAATAAGCAAGAATTTTCTAAAGTCTGGCTTCACATATGAAATTGATCAACATATGCTTTATCATACTTTATTTTGTTTAATTTTGTCGAGAGGGCTTAGTCCATGTGCATGCGTGACGTAGCAGTTGACACAATTATGACATCTGCATTTCTCAAAGTTTACTTGTCAAGGTTAAGGGAGACATAAGTCTTTGGAGCCCAAAAAATTCATAAAAAAAACTGTTTTTTTTTTTTTAAATGGTGACCTTGAAACCTTGTTAGGAGAGGCATGCAGTTGCATGCCTCGCCACAAGATGGCGCCACGGCGGCATCGCGAGGACACCTTCCGCGGGACTTGAGAGATGGCGCGCAGGATGCGCGGCTGTGTGGGGGGGAGATGGGCGTACGGAGGGGAAGGAGAAAAGGCGGCGAGCGGGAGCGCGCGGATAGCGCAAGTGGCGCGAGTGCTCTGGGGAATAAAGGAG
Organism: Ixodes persulcatus; assembly: GCA_013358835.2. Taxonomy (NCBI): domain Eukaryota; kingdom Metazoa; phylum Arthropoda; class Arachnida; order Ixodida; family Ixodidae; genus Ixodes; species Ixodes persulcatus. The sequence goes on from JABSTQ010009285.1 coordinate 422,277, forward strand.
TTCCGGTTATGAGAGTGCCTTTGTTCTGAAACCGTAAGTGAGCTGGCTTGGAAGCTCGCTGGACCCTGACAAGTGGGGGCTCGTCCTCTGAACCCGAACTACCCTGCTAGACCAACGGCAAGTCCTGCGAGGCAGTTTTACGTCCTCATCTCGCCAGCACGCCGACATGAGCAGGAACAACGTGGTCAGCGAACTGCTGGCCCAGACGGACGGCAGTGCCATGGACCGGGAGCGATTGTCTTCTTGTGTGCGTGACGTGCTCCTGAACACACCGTTACAACAGGACACTGAGGCGCGCACGCAGGAGCCGACGCCTTGGAAGTGCGGTAACATCCAGTTGCCGAAATTCATCGGCTATGAAGACAGGCAGAGCCCGACGGAGTTCCTCGACAAGTTCGAAAATTTCTGCCTGGTTACGGGCGTTCCGGACAGCAAGCGCGTCCGGCAGGTCCTCCCGGCCGCACTGGAGGGCACAGCGAAGCTTTGGTGGCGCTTTGCGGGAGGCTTCGAAGACTGGGAGAGCTTCGTGAAGGAGTTCCACGTGGAGTTTGCGTCGGTCGATTACAAGCATCGGCTGAAGGAAGAACTCGACCGACGCACACAGCACCCGCAGGAAAACTTGCGCCACTTCATCCACGTCATTGCCGAATTCTACGACAGGATCGGCGAGACGGTATCCGACGAAGAGAAGGTGAGACGTGTCAGGCGTCAGATGCACCCAAAATTTCAAGACTTGTGCGAAGGGCTCACGTTCGCTAATTTGCGCGAGTTTGCGAGGGAAGCCGGCGGCGTCATGGAGCGCGCATGGCACCGCCTCAAGTACGTTCCGCCGCCGCCAAGAACGGACCAAGTTGCCAAGGACCTCGCTTTTGCGGAGCTGCACCCCACAGTGCCCAACCAGTGCCCTCCATCCACGCTCGCTGCCGTGAGTGCTGGGGTGGCCCCTCAGCCATGGTGGCCCCTGCATCCAGCAGCAGTGCAGTCATCCTACTGCAAGGACCAAATGTGGGTTCCAACCACAATGCCCTGCCAGCCAGCACCGCAACTGCCACCACAGTGGGCAGTGCAGCAGCCCCAAGCTTTGGCTACCTCATTTCAACCCATGCCGCAGCCAACACCACAGTGGGCAGCACCGCAGCATCCAACCTGGGCACCACCTCTGACACAACAGGGTCAACAGTGGCTTCAAACTGCACAGCAGGCCCCAAACCTGCAGCCTGCCTCCAACAGAGGACAAGTGTGTCAACGCTGTGGTGGGGTTGGACACTCTGCCCGATACTGCGCAACTGGCAGACAACGCAACCAGCAACGCTGCTACAGGTGCAACGAACGTGGACATCTGCAGGCTAACTGCCCGGGAAACGGGCGAGCGTAGAGGCTGACCCGGCCAGCATCTACGAGACTGCCTTGCAAGTTGCAGCAACAGCCGGAGGGAGGGAGCCCTTGCTCGAGCTCACCGTGGGTAACCAGGTATTCCTCGCCCTGTTGGACACTGGGTCCAGTGTTAGTTTAATGGGGGACCCAGCTGTGGTGGCTGCTCAGGCTACTGGTGCAGGACTCAAGCAGGAGACCCATTCCTTCAGGCTGGCAACAGGATGGTCAACCACAACTCAGTCCATCAGATGCCGTATTCGTTGGTCGGGTGGATGCCGCAAACAACGATTCATCCACATGCCAGGACTGTGCCGTGACATTATCTTGGGCAGAGACTTCTTGATCGCAGCGGGTCTATCAATACATGTGGCCCTCGGAGGTTGGACCTTGGGGACGGAGATTCAGGAGCTGGTCCGCTTCGGCAAATCTTCGGAAGTTCCACCTGTGGCCCTGTCCGAGGAAGTGTACTCACTGGAGGAGCTGTTTGCAGTGCCCAGAGAAGTTGAGACCTGCCCAGAGGAAGCCATGGTCAGGGGGACTCCCGGAGAAAAGGCAGAAGGCGACCGGCGGATAGTGACAGTGCTCAATGACTACAAAGACACTTTCACAGTACGACCTGGATGCACCTCGCTGATCCAACACAGCATCGACACTGGTGATAGCCGACCCGTTCGTTGCAAGATGCGACCAGTAAATGCAGAGAAACGAGCCATAATTGATGAATGCATCAAAGATCTTCTGGATCAGGACTTAATAGAGCCAAGCACAAGCTCCTGGGCCAGTGCCCCTGTCCTGGTGGCCAAGAAAACTGGCGGCTACCGACTCGCAGTGGATTATAGACCACTCAACGCAAGGACTGATGTCCCAGTGCATCCGATGCCCCGAACGGACTGGATCCTGGCGCAACTGGGCAAAGCAAGGTGGTTTACTAGCCTTGACCTGTCCCAAGGCTTCTTCCAAATTCCAGTGGCAACACGAGACATTCCGAAGACTGCGTTTCTGTGTCACCAGGGAACGTTCCAGTTCAAACGCATGCCATTTGGCGTAGCCGGAGGCCCAGCCACATTTCAGGCCTTAATGGACAAAGTGCTTGATGGAGTGAAGCACAGGTACTGCATGGCGTTCCTAGACGATGTCTTGGTCTTTTCAGAGTCGTTCGAAGACCATGTAGTGCACTTACGGGATGTACTACACAGGATCGCAGAAGCGGGACTCACCATCAACCCCAGCAAAGTGCAGCTCTGCAAGCAGTCACTTAAATTCCTAGGCCATGTCATCTCTCCGGGTAAATGCCAGCCGGATCCAGAAAAGGTTCGAGCAGTTGAAGAGTACCCCACCCCAACATCAGTCAAACAGCTGCAGGCGTTCTTGGGACTGGTGGGCTACTACCGCACATTTATCCCACGATTTTCTGACATTGCAAAACCCCTCACGACGCTACTGAAGAAGAATGCACCTTGGAGGTGGGACCAGCCACAGCGGGGAGCTTTCAAATCACTAAAGTCTTGGCTTACAGAGGAGGCAGTGGTGGCCTTGCCCGACCTCAACCGTCCCTTCATCATTGAGACAGATGCAAGTGGCATTGGCATCGCTGCAGTCCTCCTGCAGGAGAATGATGGACACCTCAGGCCAGTGTCCTTTATAAGCCGAACGTTGACAGAAGCAGAGAGCAACTACACCGTACAGGAGTGGGAATGTCTGGCAGTTGTATGGGCACTGGACAAGTTTCGCCCATACATAGAGTTTGCCCACTTTGAAGTACACTGCGACCATGCATCACTCTCATGGATGTTCCACACGGAGCAAACCTCCAGCAGAGTGAAGAGATGGGTGCTCCGTCTGCAAGGCTTTAAGTGCACCGTCAAGCACAGGCGGGGCAAAGCTAACATCCCTGCTGATGCCCTAAGTCGTTGCCCAGTGTCTGCTCCAGAGCCTCCTTCACCGTCTACCGCTGAGGACTGGTTTCCGATCGAAGTGAGTGAACCCGTTCCTTCAATTCGATTTGAGGAGGTTGCTGCCTCAGAGTCCGTGGACATATCGCTGCTGAGGGATGGCAAAGGGTTGGCTGCAGAACAACGAAAGGATGAGCTTCTGAGAACAGTAATTGACTTCATAGAAAACAACTCGTTACCCAGTGATATTAGGGAGTCGCGTAGAGTGCAAGACCTGGCAGCAGATAGTGAGATTGACGACACAGGTCTCCTGTTGTACGTGAGCCAGAGCAACAAGGTTCCGTGGCTACCCCTCCAACTAAGATCACTGGTGTTACAGGTGGAGCACGACCATCCGCTTAGTGCCCATGCAGGATACTTTAAGACGCTCCGACGGACTGAGAGGCGATTCCACTGGCTTGGAATGAGGGCAGATGTGTCTCGTTACGTCCGTGCCTGCAAGACATGCCAGGCCTTTAAGCCACGACGACAAAAGCCGAAGGGCCTTATGGATAGTTCTTGGGCCACTGGCCCCATGGAGCACTTGAGTGTCGACCTCATCGGACCGCTTCCTGCCACAGCCAAACAGAACAAGTACATCCTGGTCATCCTGGACAAGTTCACGAAGTTCATTGAGCTCTGTCCTCTCCGGACACCAACATCTAGAGCCATTGTGGAGCGGATGGTGGACATCTTCTGCCGACATGGGGTGCCCCAGAGTATCTCCAGTGATAACGGCCAACCGTTTGTAAGTCGATTGTGGAAGGGAGTGCTCAAACACTGGGGCATTGCAGAACGCCATACCGTGCCCTACAGACCAGCAGGCCAGACAGTCGAGCGGCACAATGCCACAGTCAAGCAGGCTATTGCAGCCTACTGTGGCACCCACCGTGACTGGGACAGGCGCCTCCCAGAGGTGGCGTTTGCCATGAGGACGTCTGAGAGTGTGGTGACGGGGTACACGCCAGCCTTCCTCTGCTACGGCCGAGAACTTCGGACCCCGTGGGAGTTTCGCCCACAGGAACACTCCAAACCCCAGCCGTCCACTTCTCACGTCTTCACTGCGGAGCTGAGCCAACACCTTAAAGACGCCCTCGACTTCGCGAGAGACCACCAACGCAAGGCGCAGGAGACACAGCAACGACACTACAACCGGAGGCGACAACAGTGTGAGTTTGCTGTGGGTGACTTCGTTCTGCGAGACTCACACACACTGAGCAACGCCAGTCGGGGAATAACGGCCAAACTTGCCCCTCGACGCTCTGGACCCTTTGCCATTGCGGCCCGGGTAGGGGAAAATGTGTACAGACTGAAGGACCCTACGACGGGCCGACGGTGTGGACTGGCCAACGTCGACCAGTTGGTGCGGTACTATGACTCATAGGCATCGCTATTCACATCATGCACAGATTAAGGAGGGGGGATTTGTTAGGAGAGGCATGCAGTTGCATGCCTCGCCACAAGATGGCGCCACGGCGGCATCGCGAGGACACCTTCCGCGGGACTTGAGAGATGGCGCGCAGGATGCGCGGCTGTGTGGGGGGGAGATGGGCGTACGGACGGGAAGGAGAAAAGGCGGCGAGCGGGAGCGCGCGGGTAGCGCAAGTGGCGCGAGTGCTCTGGGGAATAAAGGAGTTCCGGTTATGAGAGTGCCTTTGTTCTGAAACCGTAAGTGAGCTGGCTTGGAAGCTCGCTGGACCCTGACAACCTACAGCTATTTGGGGCAAAAACTTTCCTACTCAAAGGTTTGAATAAAAAGTTCCCCTTAAAAATTAATGACATAATGATAGATTTATAATAATATAATATAAATTGAGCATTTTTGAGGTGTGCTAGAAAAGAAATAGAATAATGCACGTAGACCTGATCGTGAATTGTTGTTCTATACTCAGGTGATATCTACGAGCTGTTGATGCAGTACCACCAAGACTGTGCTTCGAAAAACATTTCCACCAAAGGCGGCCTCTTTGATTTCCTCTACAGTTGGCAAATCACCTAGAAGTTGATGTATTTCTCTAAGGAAGTGTTTTAGCCACTTTTGTTTTTTCAAGTGCGCTTTGGTCAAGACGTTACACCAAATAAAAACAATATTCATTTTAAACAGAGTGTTCATAAAATCTTTCTCTAAACATAATTACACATTCTCTTAGGACAGTTAGCACATTGCATGCAGTCCAATTCTCATCGTCATTATTGGTAAACGCTGGTTTGGGTTGTTGACTGCGTCCCGAATTTTCAGGTGGATCTGACACACTCCATTCAGTAAACACCGTCTGAAGATTATTTTCCTCGTGATACTATAAATGCTTTGAGCTTGTATATTTTAGAATATTTTTTACTCTCCTTTCAAACAAATTCTTCGATTTACTAGCGAAACTGAAATTGTACCCCTGTGGGGTGATGATGATATAGCGTTTGTACCCAACTAGTGTGCGATCCAAGTTCACTGGACCTCAGAGCGCACACTAATTGGGTACAAATGCTATCATCATCATCCCACAAGGGTGCAATTTCCGTTTCACCCGCAAATCTAAAAATTGGTATTGTAGCATAAAGATTGGGCAAAACTTTTTTTTTTTTTTTCAACGAACCTTTATTTTATATGTATTTGTCCTAACCAGGTAGGAAAAAAAATTTTTTTTTCCTAGGTTCAGTGTTTTTTTTTAACAAGCCTACCATTCTACTCGTACATTCATAGTTCTCATGTCATCCTGCCATCAATTAGGGGACGCACGTGACTTTTTCTGGCTGCCATTCGAGGCAAATGTGTCGGCAGAGTAAAAAGTTTTGTGTGCTACGGCATGGCATGAAAGGCTCAGCACATGTACAGTGCACTTAAAAAAAACACTGACACCCCCAAACAAAATTGTTTTTATTTTTTGCCAGGCGACATAGTATTTTGTCAGAAGACTACCCAATCAATATCTTTTGTCACAGAGCCGCATAAATTTTTAATAAAGTAAAAAAAAACAACTGCTCAAAATTGAAACATGAGCACGGAGTTAATGGCCGCAACGTGTGGACAGGGGAGGGGGGGGAGAAATGTAGAGGAGGAGAGGGTTGGCCGGAAATCACGTGGCTACACCCATCACATTTTTTTTCTCGTTTTGTTTCTTTGGTTGTGCGAAGCAGACGAAAGACGTACACTTCGTGCTTGACGTTTGTGCCTTTTTCAAGTTCTTACCAATTCGTGTTCGTAAGACAATGTCTTCAGCCAGGAGAAGGGGTGACGACTCGGCGACGTCTTCATGTGAATCAGCATGGTGGCACAGGTCGGGCATGTCATACTGTCGAGACTGGTTATAACGAAGTCAACGGAAATCGGAAATCACTTCGGTATATCTGCTATTTCGTTCTAACCGATTTCGGTTAACGAAGTGCAAAAGGGAATGGGAAATTGTGATCGCTTCACTTTAGCCGCTATTTCGTTATAACTGACTTTGTTATAACCGGTCTCGACAGTGCGAGATAAATCCTAGATCGGTAAAAAATTTCTTTCGGAGCTAGACAGATTCGCTGGTACCACGAACGATGGTTCTGAAGTAGAGGTCCCACGCGCGTCGTCCGCCGCCATAGCTTAGTCTGCTTCGTCCGGCCATCCAGCCGTCCAGCCTGCGACTCCAGCGATACGACAACGTGTTGAGAAAGACGCAGTACCTGTACTTCCAACACTCTATGCAACTTTTATTATTTATTTTTTTCTATCAACGAATTTGCAGTTTCGTTAGAAGCCACAAAAAATGGGTTTCATGTTCGTTTCTATTTTTAATATTGAGTGTGTACCTTTGATAACCCACGACATTGATTATATTTGGTACGTGTGTCAGAACGGCTTGGGACCACGGAGAAGAGCGAGCGCGCTTCAAACCGGCCATTTCTCGATCGGCGGTTTTTGGCAGGAAAAGAACCGAATTTTGCGCCGTAAATTGTGTTTTGGGTAGCTGGGCTCTCATATGTCATGTACAAATAAAAACCTTGGCAAGCATAACTTCCTTATGAGTGTTCCTTTAACTGTTAGATACAACATGCGAGCGGTGGCCGAATTGATATCGCAGCATTCTAATGATGAAAGCAATGATGCTGGAGAGAAATAAGCTGCTCTTACGGAGACTGTCTCCACTCCTCGTACAAGTTGCTTGACCTAGGGGTTGTCTGTTGGCTTCAGCTTAATTGTTTTTCCCTCCCTATGCAGTGTTTGATTACGACTGCGGACTGCAGTGCGGTTAGCATCCTTGAGTTTAGGGTGCAAATCACAGCAAGAGTTGATGTTTATATTTGGCATATTAAAAGCATGCAAGGCTTATCAGAATTTGACGGTCTTTTTTCAATACATCTGCTGTATGATGTTTAGTTCAGCAGTTGTGAACATCTTTGCAATTCTGTTTATTTTTTTTTTCTATTTTTCTCCTCTTTGTAAGTGTCTATACTGAGAGTGAAACACTAGAGAAGAACAGCAGCATGAGCTGCCAGTCTGCACCACCAGATGATGCATGGTTTCTCCAGATGCACTTGCGTTATTTTTAATACTAAGTTAAACGCAGTGTTCATGGTAACTAGAGCCACCAAATAAGGAATGCTAGTAATGTCACTGTCGAGCTCAACTGCGCATGTACGGAGCTCCTGACGCGAATGGAGCGCGTGATTGAAGAAGGCAAGGCCATCACGTCGTGCTCAAGCCGCGTGCTAAAGATGCAGCATCCGGCGGCAGAACATTGGGGATTGACGCAACACCGAGCAACGGGGCAAACCTCAAGGACTGACGGCGATGACCTCAACCACACACACGCCGGGAAACGCTGGTGTAGTTTTCGGAGGTGCTACGTGTGCAGCATCACTTTCCGGCCTGGGTTTACCGTACTGGATGCGGTCGACGACACACCCCGTCGCTTCCTCGGCCTTGGACTACGGTCGGGACGGCCAAGCTCTGGCCCGCGAGCGCCTTATTCGAACGGCGGTGTGGCACGTTCCGGCGACACATGATACTGCTGGCTGCATGCGGCCCACGCGGCCTACGTGACGGACGCCTCGTACTCGCCCTTGGGTGAACAGTATAAAAGCAGGGGATTCTTTTGTTAGGGAGGCAGACGTCGAGTGGGACTCAACATGCTTCTTGCTGTAAATATGCAATAAACCTATCATATCAGTCCTAAAGGAGTTGCTTCAAGGTGCCGGCAGATCGGAACTGCAGCCCGTCGAGGGACAACTAACCCGATCGACGAACGTGGGGCGCCTTCACGGACCAAGGTAAAGAGGCGGTTGCAGAAGTGGCGCAGTCGACAGGATCTGCTTAGGCTGAGCTGAAGAACTCCGCTGTGACGAGGGACGACCGGGACTGGTGAAGGCGGCGACCTCAAGCTGAACCATAGAGAGCCATCGGACACTTCAAGCTAATCCGACCAGCCGGGGCACCGAGGGCCACGCAGCGCAGCGCTTCGGTAGCTAGGCGAGTACCCCCTTGGTTCCTGTTGGGCGCATGTTATGTCAAAGCCATGGGTTTTGAGGAGTGATATCGCTAAGGAAACGGGGGAAATGGTGGATGGGGCGGGAGATGAGTTGGCACTCACAGGTCAGACGGGAGGAGCAAATACCACACCAGAGGCGGCGTCGGAGCAGCAGATTATGCTGCTGCAGTTACAGTTAAAAATTGCTGAGGCAGTACAGGAGAGGCAGCGAATGGAGCTGGAAATCCAGCGGCTGCAATCACAGAGGCAAGCAGAGTCTGGCGAGGTAGACAGCAGTTTTGCGGTGGACGCAAAAGTGGACGAGGATAGACGGCTGAAATTTGCAGGTCTATTAAAAGGTGTTCTTGCACCAATGCCGAGCCAGGAGGCACTCGTGCCCAGCTGGTTCGAAGATGTAGAAGCCACCCTTGAGTCGTACGAGGTGCCACGCGAGTGGTGGGCCGGACTGGTCTTGCCGCGGCTTAGTGAGCGGGCACGGGGTCTTCTCACGAGGCTCTCTTCGGAGGAGAGAAGAGATTACGCTACTCTGAAAAACAAAATTTTGGATGGTTTGCGGCTTTCCGCGGCTGAATACAAGCGTTTGTTCTCTGGGTCGATGAAAGGAGCGAAGGAAACTTGGGAGCAATTCTCTGTGAGGTTAGAAAATTACCTTGATTACTATCTGGAAAGTTGCAAGGTGAGCTCGCTGCGAGAATTCAAACAGCTGACAGTAGCAGACCGTTTGAGGAATTAACTGCGGAAGCGCGGGCGCATGTTATTTTAAATGAGAAACCAGGTTTCCTCGGGCCTAGCGAGGTAGTAAAGCTTGCAGAGAGTTACGACGAAAGCCGTAAGAACAGGCCTGCTGTGGTGCCTAGCACGGGTGCGCCTGTTGCGAATTTGACGGCAGGCGAGGCTGTGGCGTTGTCGCAAGCAAAGAAAGCCAACTGGGACGCACGTATAAGGAAACAGTGCTTCAAGTGCTACGCAACGGGGCACATAGCTAAGCAGTGCCCAACGAGGGAAACCACGGAAACCCGCCTTGTCAAGGGCACAGACAGGTCAGTCGTTGCTCGGGTAGCCTTCCCGCAGTATGAGGAGGAAGCTCCCCAAGCTCGAATAGAACCATCTAAAGTGAGCAAGGTAGTCGCTACGAGAGGAGTAACACTGACTAACGCAGGTCGGACATTACTCGCAAGGGTTGATTCAGGGGCGGACATAACAGTCGTTAGAAAGGCAGCTTGTCAGAAATATGAGAGTCCAGGGTCGACCATAAAGTTGACTGGTGCGTTCGGGGAACAGGTCATTGCAGAGTTGGCCTACGTCCCATTAACGACGACAGAGGGCGTACCGCTCGTGCCATTCAATCCGTCAGAACGAGGAATTTTGTGTGCGCTTACCGACAGGCTTGTCACGGGAGTGGATGTTTTGATCACTCTCGAGGACTACGACCAGCTGCTCAAGGAGAGAGTGAGATGCGAAGTTCAGGAGGACATAGAAATGCGTGGTGAAGACGTGGAAGAGGAAGAAAGCTTAGACGAACTAGAATGCACCAAAAATACACTGTCTCTCGCGGTGGAGGCTGGGAGCTTGGAGGGCGGTAGCGCGCAGACGCGCACGACGCGGCAACAGTTTCGCGAGGCGCAATTGGCAGATGAGTCGTTGCGTGAGGCACGGGCACAGGCTAGGGAAGGGACGCATGGCATGACAATACGCGACGAGTTGCTGTTCCATCAGGAACCGATCGCAGGACATCAGTGCTGTCAACTCGCGCTACCGTCGGATCGCCGCTCAAAGGTGCTGAAGATGGCACACGATTCAGCGTGGGCGGGGCACCTCGGTGAGTGGAAAAACGCTGCAACGTATAAAGTGCTCCTTTTTCTGGCCAAGTATAACGCGGGACGTAAGAGAATACTGCCGTTTGTGTCCTTCGTGTCAGGTGAGGTCCCCAGCTCGTACGCTGGACCGCGTACCAATCACGCCACTGGCCAGACCAGAAACCGCTTTTCAGGTGGTTAACATGGACTGCATCGGTCCCATTGACCCGCCATCGGCGCGTGGTCACAGATACGCATTGTGCGTAGTAGACGTTAACACAAGATGGCCAGAAGTAGTGTGCCTCAAGACACTGACAGCAAAGGCCACGTGTGATGCGTTATTGGAAATCTTCGCTCGTCTGGGAGTCCCCGAGATGGTGTGTAGTGATCAGGGAACAAATTTCACGGCAAAGGTGACCCAGGAGCTTCTCTCGAAGCTAGAGGCGTGCCCGAGATTTTCCACGCCGGACCACCCACAGAGTAATGGACTCGTCGAACGTTGGAATGGAACATTCAAGTCGATGCTTTTTCACATTGTGAGGGAGCATGGACGGGAATGGGACAAGTTCGTACCGTTCCTGCTTTGGGCTTACACAGAGGTCCCGAACGTAACGACCAGTAAATCGCCATTTGAGTTGATTTACGAGGGGGGTACCAGTGGGGCCACTCTCGACACTTCAAAAGACATGGTCTGGCGATTGGGCTGTCCCGGACACTCTGGGCGTGTCCGCAGAGGAATACCTATCGCGCTTGCGCGAAAGGTTATTTGAGGCTAACGTAAGGGCCGAAGACAGCACTACGGTGGAGCAATGTAGGTACGCTAGCAGGTATAATCTGCGGGCGACAAACAAACAGTTTAGTGAGGGGCAGCAGGTTTTATGGCTCGAGAGAGAGGGCGAGGGCAAATCAGTGGCCAAGTGGAAAGGACCGGCTAAGGTAGTTCGCAAGTTACGGCCGTACAGTTACTTGATTGAGATGGAGGATGGAACATCTCGATCAGTGCACGCAAACAAGCTTCGCGCGTACCACGCCCGGGTTGGCGCCGTTGGTTTGATTTTCGAGGGTGACTGATTTTGGGGACATCCTAACATTTCCAACGCAGGTTGAACGAAACCATCGAATACCGCTCGCCGCGTTGAGTCACTTGAAGCCGTCACAGCGCGCTGAAGTTGTCGCGCTGGTCACTATAGTAGGTTACAAGTCAAGAAGGTAGCGGAAAATGCCCCTCAAAGGGAATCATATATCCCTCCGACACCTCCGCATCCAATAGCGTCCCATCGTTTCCGTGACGTTGCGGCCAACGCGCGAGGAGGGTCTTGCCTTTCTGTACATATTTGCTTTATCTTTCGACTTTGACTTAGCATTGTGGAAGCCACGAGAGGGAGATTAGTCTTTCCCCTCCGATGGAAACAAAGACGACTTTCGGGGATTAGCTTCCCCCTCCGATTGATACAAAGGCTGCTTTCAGGGGCTCGGTTCCTTCTCCGATGAATACAATGGTCGCCTTCTTAAAAAGTGGGGGTCGGAAACAAGTTGGCACCACTCTGTGGCCATTATCTATCCGTTGAAGCTGAACAAGGAGCGTTTCCAGTGAACTCTTCTTTCGATTGCGGAGGGATTTGAAACCGGCGCACCACGCTTGTGGGAGGAGCTTCTCCTACCTTCTTAACTTGTAACCGACTATAGGCACGGCCAGGTCTTCGGGGACAGGCCAGGAAGGTGCACAGTTGGCGTGCACAAAACACGCGTATCCAGTCGTATGCGTAAGCAAAAAGGATGGGGGGCTGAGGCTGTGCTGCGATTATCGTAAGCTCAACAGCATCACTGAACCAGACGCATTCCCGATGAGTCTACCCTCCGAGTTGCTGCTGCAGGTGGTAAAGGCGAAGTATATAACCTTGATTGATATGTTAAGGGGATTTTGGCAAATACCACTGGATGAGCAGGCACAAGCTCTCACGGCAATCGTGACACCGGTTGGTCAGTACGCGTGGAGGGTAATGTCATTTGGATTGAAGAACGCGAGCGCCACGTTCCCGAGAATTATCAATGGCGTGCTGGCACCCCACAGGGAAAACGCGTGCGCGTATATTGACGATCTCGCTGTATTCTCCGAGACATGGGAGGAGCACTTCCAGCACCTTGAGAAGGTGCTCACTGCAGTCGGGGCCGCAGGCTTTAGAGTAAATGCAGCCAAGTGTCGTTTCGCGAAACCAGAGGTTGAGTTTCTGGGGCATGTTGTAGGCGCCGGAAAACTCAGTGTAGACCCAGGAAAGGTCAAGGCGATTGAGGAAATACTTTCACCGTAGACCAAACGGGAGCTCAGGTGTTTCTTGGGGCTAGCCAATTACTACCGGCAGTATGTTCCGGAGTACGCCCGAATAGTGCTACCTCTCAGTAATCTGACCAATAGGCGAACACCACAACAGCTGCCTTGGGATACCGAGGCGCAGAACGAATTTGAAAACATAAAAGACTTCCTCAAGCGCGCGGCATCGCTTTACGCACCAGACCCCAATCGTGAGTACATCCTTGCCACCGATGCCTCCGAATATGCAGTCGGAGCGTGTCTTGCACAGCGCAATGGCCAGGGCAAGGAGTGTCCGGTTGCATTCTTGAGTAACAAGCTCAGTCCGACCCGGGCTCGCTGGGCCACGATAGAAAAGGGGGCCTACGCAATCATCTGGGCATTGGATAAATTGGAGGTCTGGCTTTTTGGCGCACAGGTCCGCGTGGTGACTGACCACAATCCACTAAAGTATCTGACTCGGAGCAGTCCGCTCAGCGCGAAGCTGACTCGACGGGCTCTAACGCTACAGAGATTCAATCTGACCATTGAGCACAAAAGGGGAGTCGAAAACGCGAACGCGGATGCACTGTCGAGGCTGGTGGGTGCCAACGAAGAAACGCAGTAGGGGCCCGAGGGCACAGGCGGAGTGGGCAATTCGGAGTATTCAAGGCTTCGTCATGACTTGTGTTCGCGGGAACGGGGATATAGTCTACATCCGGACGCAAAGACGTTGAGCTCCTCGTGGTGATGTGATGCATCCCAATGTGGCATGCATCAGAGTCAGAAGGGAGGTGTCGGGCTCAACTGCGCATGTACAGAGCTCCCGACACAGATGGAGCGCGTGGTTGAAGGAGGCAAGGCCATCACGTCGTGCTCAAGCCGCGTGCTAAAGATGTAGCATCCGGCGGCAGAACATTGGGGATTGACGCAACACCGAGCAACGGGGCAAACCTCAAGGACTGACGGCGATGACCTCAACCACACACACGCCGGGGAACGCTGGTGTAGTTTTCGGAGGTGCTACGTGCGCAGCATCACGTTCAGGCCTTGGCCTACCGTACTGGATGCGGTCGACAACACACCCCGTCGCTTCCTCGGCCTTGGACTACGGCCCGGACGGCCAAGCTCTAGCCCGCGAGCGCCTTATTCGAACGGCGGTGTGGCACGTTCCGGCGACACATGATACTGCTGGCTGCATGCGGGCCACGCGGTCTACGTGACGGACGCCTCGTACTCGCCCTTGGGTGAACGGTATAAAAGCAGGGGATTCTTTTGTTAGGGAGGCAGACGTCGAGTGGGACTCAACATGCTTCTTGCTGTAAATATTAGTGATGGGCCGAACTTTTGCCGAATCGAAAGTTCGGCGCCGAATCTCAGGATTCGGCAAAGCCGAATTTTTGCCGAACTTTTCTAAAGATTCGGCAAAGATTCGGCAAAAATACATTGTTACCAGACTTAACGTTGATATTTCGTTTTCTCTGGCGAAAAAGGGTTTTCTGTTACTTTTTTCTCAACTTATATGCCACATCTAATGCATATTGACATAGTTATTACTAATTAAGGTGATATTCTACAAGATAATTGTATCGGTGTCGTTTTTGTGTGTTTACTGGCAACTTTAGTGACTCCTTGCAGAAGTGGCGTGACAACGAGGTTGGGCAGAAGCGAGCGTGGCGAATCAAGCTATGAGAGTTTCGGTTTTGAGGCATCATCAGCGCAAGCCTGCATGTGTGTGTACATTGTTAAAATGAAGGCAATAACGCTGCGTTCTTGCTTTCTCTGGAAGTTACCGTTTTGTGCGCTAAAACGAATACAACGGTTGCTGAGCCATCGCCAGAAGAGATGATAATAACATTGTAAATGTGCATATTTTTCGATTTGAGTCACTTGACGTCAGCTTTGCATGAAAGCGTGCGTCCCATATTCGCAACGTCTCGTTTTTAACCTTTAAAATGTCAATTTCTGGTGTTAGGACACACACAAACGTTTCGGAAGATAGGGAGAGTTAGGAGTGTCAAATGTGCAACGTCGAGCATTATAGCTCTGTGTTTAGTTTTATGCAGGTACATGAAAATCGCAAAATAACAATTGAAAAAGCAATATTATTTTGTTTTGTAACACACTACTCCTGAGCCAAAAATAGAATTGTTATAATTGCAAGGAGTGCTTTAAAGTAATTGTCGGCCAGTGCTTCAATGTTTCAGAACGCACCGCATCATATGTCAGTTGCGCAGTGGACTGCGTAAATTACTGGTCCATCTTCTATTCTTGAGGCAGAAAATATTGAAGAGAACCACACTCGCTCACAAATGCACAGTTACCGTGTTGCCTACTCCACACTGCGCCGTAACCGCTGGTTGTTCTACAATCCACGATGGTAACCGCACGACTGCACGGCATCCATTTGCAATCCATGGCTCCGTTGCGTTCTCGCGCGTGCGCAGACATTTGCCGAATTTTTGCCGAATCTTTGCCGAACTTTCCTTCAAAAGTTCGGCATTTGCCGAACTTTGCCGAATCTGAAGTTCGGCAGATTCGGTCCATCACTAGTAAATATGCAATAAACCTTTCATATCAGTCCTAAAGGAGTTGCTTCGAGGTGCCGGCAGATTGGAACCGCAGCCCGTCGAGGGACAACTAACCCGATCGACGAACGTGGGGCGCCTTCACGGACCAAGGTGAAGAGGCGGTTGCAGAAGTGTCACCAATTTCATATTTTTGTGCAGGACCAGTGTTGCCAGCACGCATTGGCTTTCCTTGACTACAGCGGGACTGGATATGCACTTGCTGTCTTACGGCCTGTCCAGTGAGGTATTATAATACCTATGTTTCCGGAGCAGCACTGGCACATAGTAGGCTTGAAGCGCCACTGGTCGACCAGGAGCTGCGCCACAGTGCGACTGCAATCAAAGGTACTACGGGAGCGTGCGCTTGAGTGCTTTGGAAATGCCACAGAAAAATGTCCACCAGTATAAACTCTGGTCAAAGCAAACTGGAGAAGCTGACAAAGAAGAAGCACACACACAGATTGTTTGGAAACCATCACGGAGCCTGCTATGCCCTACTCCTTACGTTGTGCTGGAAATGCGACATGCACGTAAGGTGCTGCTAGATTCTCGGTGACTGGCAATAAACATTAATTTTGAGACTGAACTCTGAGGATCACTAGAAAACGGATAATTACAGCGCTGGTCGAACACCTGAATGCTGACTGTCCCCGAGGTAATGTCACGGCACAAACATCGTAGTGTATGAGCATTTTGTCGTTTACTCATTTGATTGCCATTAAAGCAATAATCTGCTAAATTATCCCCTAAGAGAATAACTTACGCACAAACCATAGATGGGAACATGGACGTACCAAACGGGGGGTCAACGGGGGCGCTTGAGTCCCCCCAGTTCTCCGAGTGGGGGGGGGGCAAGGCACGTCTTTTGCGCCCCCCCCCCCCCAAACAGCCGCCACTGAGCAGGGCAAACACTGGCCGGCGGCGCCCAAGGGATACCAAGGGCCCCGGCCCTAAGGTAGGGGTCTGGTTTGCAACCCCACTCAAAAACAAGTTGGTACGCCACTGGATGGGAACTTGTTGACAACGAGGGTCTTTCTTGGTATCTTCTTTTTTGAAGTGGTGCTTAGGGATTCATCGCTGGGCAGCTGGTGGGAAGACTTGCCAGAAGTCTTCCTTGATGTTGACGTGCAATTCGGGACACAGCAGTACACCACTGGGCCACGAGAAACAGACCCCTTTGAGCAGCAGGGTTAGCAGGGCGGAACTGCAAGAATAGTAGGGTGCCTGCACCCCCATGCAGAGATGCACATGCGCGTGAATCCAGTCCGGCCGTGCCTTGATTTGCTACAAAGTGTATGAGGCACTTTCTGTCCCACTTGATAAAACAGCCTGTGGCAAAGCATGCAACATCACCAGGAAGGTCGGAAACCCAATGCGTTATTTCAGGATTAAGCTTAATAGTAAGAATAAATTGACTTCCACCTGAAATGAAGTGCAACTCACATACTCTAGGCGGCTGCTGGAAAAATCTACCTTGTCCAGGATTTGATACCGGCACCTCTCCAAGACTGGCAGAACACTCTACTGACGAAGCCAAGCAGGAGCTGGCAGCCAGTATTGCAAATGGATGTTAACAATTGCCATCAGTCTTGATCATAACCACTGCAAGAATGAGATCAGTCAATGATTTGATTACAGATCACAGATTTTTTAAGCTAAGTCCCCAAGTTGGAAAAGATTTACGTAACATAAACGTTCTCCACTAAGAACTTCACCTTACAATCATTATATCAAAGTTTAATAGTGCCAGTGAAAGCAAAATGTAATAGACCGATCTCACTAAGCATTCCACGCACATGTGACGCCGCCATACCTTTAGTTCACAGAAGGCAGGCGGCAGTGCACAAAACAGCTTGTGCCGTCTCGTGCTGCTCACATAGACCCGCAGCGAGGATGTCATGTGTGCAGAAAGAGTAAAGTTCCCTCGATGCTTTGCGCCAACGGCGGCGTAACAAAGGTGGCTGGCAAGATCGGTCTATTAAGGGGAAACACTGCTTCTAGAGCTTTTTTTTTTATTTATGACTCAAACTTAACGAAATTTACATAGCACATCTGCCTTTGCAATCTAGTAATAAATATGTAATTAGTTTTGAAAAAGCTTAATTAGAACAGCAATTAATTAAAATTTCATTTTGCAAAATTAAAAAAAAAATTAAAAAAATGGAATAATAAAAACATAGAATTAAATATATATTTGTGAACTAGAAAGTCTGCAGTATGCAATAAGGTATAAATGAAAACTCTAGG
The DNA here is from genome assembly GCA_013358835.2 of Ixodes persulcatus. Classification (NCBI taxonomy): domain Eukaryota; kingdom Metazoa; phylum Arthropoda; class Arachnida; order Ixodida; family Ixodidae; genus Ixodes; species Ixodes persulcatus. The sequence continues at coordinate 439,944 of JABSTQ010009285.1, forward strand.
ACGATTTACTGCTTTTTAACAACAGATCAAACTTTTCACTTTCAAAAGTAATTTTTACATTACATATTAAGACAAATAAAAAAAAGTATTCTGTATCATATTTCGTATATGTATACCCCTTATTGGATATGTCACTAATGCACCTACCAGAAAAAGAAAAAATGGTGAAGATCGGTTGCATAGAAGGTGAGATATGGCTTCTGTAACTAGTGAAGTGTGGAAAAAATTGATTTTGAGAAAACGGGCAAAAACTTGTACGGGTTCATTTTCACAGCTCTGTCACGAATTGTTTGTGTGTGGGGGTCTAGTAGCCTCCGGGAACATAGTCTGCATGCATCTGGCCAGTGTGCCTCCTCTTCATGGCCCTCTGGATGTCGTCTTGCGAGTCGAAGCAGCACTTAGTGAGTCGAAGCAGCGAGTTCACGATGTCGAGGTTCACCATGACGAACGACTTCGCGCTCTCGGGAGCTGCTGGATCGGCGCCGGCAACCAAAGCAGCTTTGCGTGTCGTAGCACAGTTGAACGAAAGCTCTTCAAGCTTTTCCTCGGCGTTTGTTTCTTTTCGAGCGATATCTGATGCGCTAAGCCACGGAGGATCATGTCGCACGCGGTTATTCGAAGCCGCGGGTGTGTTCGCGGACATCGACGGTCGACGCAGTTGCCGGAGCAGCACGGTCGGGTTCGGTGTGTCGCACTTTGTTGGTGTTCGCCTGACCTTCGGCAGGTTGAACGGAGGCTGTAATAAGCTTTTCCCTGGCTTTTGCTTCTTTTCGAGGGATATCCGACGCGCTGAGCCACGGCGTATCATGTAACACACGATTATTCGAAGCCGCGGACGTCGACGCAGTTGCCGCAGCAGCACAGTCGGGTTCGGTGTGTCGCACTTGGCCTGACCTCCGGCAGGTTGTACGGAGACTTCAATAAGCTTTTCTTCGGCTTTTATTTCTTTTGGAGCGATATCCGACGCGCTGAGCCGAAGGGTATCATGTCGCGCACGGTCATTCGAAGCCGCGGGTGTGCTTGCGGACATCGCGCAGTCGCCGCAGCAGCACGGCCGGGTTCGGTGTGCCGCACTTCGTTGGTGTTCGCCTCACCTACGGCAGGTTGAACGGAGGCTCTGAGGCTCTAATAAGCTTCCTCGGTCCTTTTTGAAGTTTTTTTCCAACCTTGTGGCCGGTGTGGAACTTCTTCCGAAGAGACACCGGAGTTGGCATCTTTCAAAACCAAACAAGATGGCGGATCCGAAACCATGACCGGACGGCGCTCGTGGCCAATGAGAAAACGTCATTTGCGCACGTGATCCACAACAGCCAATGCCGTGGCTACATTTTGTTTTTTATTTCTGCTTCGTTCTCCTCAGCCAATGGACGTGTTGTATTATGCTTGGCGGGAAGAAAAAGCGCGGGAGCGGGGCTTTCAAATGAGACCAAGATGTCCCCATTCTATCGCGTCGTTCTCGATCTTTCGGCGGTCAAAGAGCACCATTTTTCGGGCTTTTTTTCGGACGAAACATTTTCACTTAGTGATTTCAAATCAATGTCTTGAAGTAAATATGCGTTATTTTGCGAAAATATTTGGCGAGAATATGTAAAAATACCTATAAATATAAAAAAACACAATTTCAAAAAAGTGATTTTTTTGTCTTTTTTTTGTTTTAAAGAGCCGTGTCTCCCCTTAACAAATAGGCACCTTGGCATTATGAGGCTATGGTTAAAGGTGTAAATAATTCAAGCACAGTTCTCGGGCGACTTCTGAAGTGACCATCCAGACTGAAGAAAGTGGGTCTTCTCGACGTAACCGGCTTTTATTTAATAAATAAAATGCATCAGAATGTGCTATGAAACATATGGCACACAGTTCAAGTGAATGAGACTTTGTTTCATCGTAACAAGTGCACAAATGAACAACAGGCGACTTCAATGTAAAAAGAAAAAAAAACACTGCAGAGCCACTTTTTAGGTAAATTATTCCTGTTTTACTTCCTATGTGTAAGACTGAGTTTGCGACACAAGCACATCGAAGCATCACAAACTGCGCTCGCATCAAACATGTCATGCCATCTTGTACATCCTCGATTGAATCACGACGTCAGAGGTTGGAACCAATAGAAAAATGTTATAGCACCAGTGGTGCAGTCTAAACTTAAGACTGCACTGTACCATATTTTAGTGACCTTGTGGCATTCGGAACATTTTGGCATGCCTCTCATCTACAATAGGCAGTGTGTGGTTCGCATCTGCTCCCTGAGTGCACAGGTACAGCCTTGTATGTCGCCGCTGCCCACCAGAATTTTTTTTTTATCTGTCGCGCACTAAACATGCAACTCTAGTTCAAACAGAGAAACAGATATACTGTCACACTTGCTTGGCGATCTTCAGTGCATCGTTTATAAATGCAAGACGTCGGATATTTGGGGTGAGGTTACCCATTCTTACGTAGCAAAGCCATTCTGGTAGAATTGCAACATACTTTGGATTGTTGTTAAAACCTTACAAAAGTGTGTGGATCAAAGCACAAAACCTGTTTCTGAAGGCAGTGAAATGCTTAGCTGGCAAGTTGACAGTTGCTCATATTTGTGCCCAGCATGTGTTAACTATACTGTAGTAATTTAAAGGCCTGTTAACAGTGCTCAGGATTTGTAAATGTTTGTCCACAATGTTGTGTGGGCTGCCCCAACAGGTATAGTACAATTAAAAAAGCAAGTTCTAGGGTTTAAAAGAAAAACAAAAGGCATGCAGCACAGATTGATGTGTGCAACCGGCTGCCTGGCACCACTTTGTCATGCTTTGCAGCCCTCCTGAAAAGACTTCTGGTAGCTATCTTTGTCCCTGACAGTGCACAAGTTTCTCAGTCACCTTTTTCACTTCTAGCATGACAACAACACAAATCTGATGGGAAAAAGAAATATATATACATAGAAACAAATTGTTGTCAACCTATATATACATTCTCTTGAAATTCGCACTGTCAGCGGCCTATTGTTTATTATGAGAAAAATGTGCCTTGTCGATTTTGTTTTTACCCTTCATTACAGACCCACACAGATGCAATGAATCGTACAAAAATTGAAAGGGGAAAAACATTGCAAGCAGTAGAAGAACCTAGTATATTAAACACGACTCTCATGAAAACTCCCATGTTAAGTGCGGTTCTTTCCACGCACATTATTTGTGTGACACATGGAAAGAAATACTGCCTGCCTGAACGCACGTCTTGAGAAGGTGAAGCGGCTGCGATGCAGTTACGAAGACTCGCAAGGCAGGACTGTGAAGCGTGACTTTAGCACAAACACCGCAAGCTCTGCACATGAAAGGCTGGCCAGCTGTGGAGCTTTTAGCAGAAGTATGCGGACACAGACATCGAGAGGAACGTGAGATCAAGGTCGAGTTGCGATTATTCTATGAATTGCGACGACCTGTTGTGTTACTTGGGCACTCATTTCCTTGGCCCATTGCCAGTTATATCGGTTGTATGTCAGCATCAACTGTACATAGCTTTTGCCACTCAATGATTTTAGGCTTTTCTGAAGGAAACAAAGCCTGTTATGGGCCTTCGTAAATCCACACTGACGCATCAGAAGGTGGACACGCTGTCCATCTGATTTGGTTGGAGGAATAGCTACTGCGTGATATATGTCCAATCATCTTCATATTGTGCCTTTTATAAAACTTGTCCAATTGTGTAGCTGTAATTGAGCCCAGTTTCCAAAATGTTTTGCCAGGATTTATACTTTCTATTAAAAATTTTATAGGCAAGAACTATGTAAGATTCCAAGAAATTGTTTTGGGGTAAACCTCTGCCAATAATCAACTTGTGATGATATTTTACAGAACTACCAGAAGACCATAAACATCTTGTACCCATTTTGGCAGAATCTCTCAGCACACACCCTTTCGAGTACCAGCTATAAATGTGCCATTTTCCAATAATTGTGCTTTTTCCTCATGCCTTTAGTACAATCATGGGTGCTAAGGCATCACTGCAAAGCTGCTCCACGCAACTATTGGTACTCTTAAACACTCAGATGAAATTGTGAGCTTTAATATTTTGTTACAATTACTACCTGAAGATGCCAATGTGCTGGCCGATTGCCAGAGTGTGGAACTGCCAAGAGCCTGTCACAGTACTTGGTTGAATATAAGCTAACCTCTAAGACAGAACAGAATTGTTGATGCATGGTGGTCGTCGGTGGGTGCTACAAGGCCACCTAGTAATAAATAAGACTCGTAACAGCGTTCACGTGGCAGGCGGGTAGTACTTGCTGCGCTGTTGTGCATGCCGCACTCATAAATTAACGAGAAAAATCACAACACAGCTGGAGCAGACAACATGTAGTATGGCACAGGTCTGCGCCCACCATAGCAGAAGCTAAAATATGTGACTCGCTGTTCCACTTTTCCAGACGTGGCATGTGATCGTATGGTCGCTGAGGTAAAGACTATGCAGAGTAGTATGTGGCATGGTTTCAAATCGTTTGACATGCTATGTCGTCTCCGAAGTGGAGGATCGCCTTCCTTCATTTTCTCAGACGCGTTTTATCTAAAATAAATTACCCTCGCCGTCGTCCACAGCACCTTACAGTCCCTTGGGCGACGCAGTGTTGGCACCGTCCCAGAATAAACTACAACTCCTGCACGACGTGCAGAAAAGCACCACCAGGGCCAATCTCGTTCGCAGCTTCCAAACTTTCGAGTTGCCCATCGTCACACGCATGCACGCACAAAAAACACATACAAACACGCACGATCAACAATAATAAATGCAGGAATGGCGTGAATCGACAAAAAAAATCCACTGAAGCACTTTTTGTTTTTGTCTAGAGTTGTTATTGTGGTGTGGCCATCTCTGGGGTCTCCCTGGAAACTAAGCACATTTCGAAGAGCAGGACTTGTGTCTCAGGGTTTCGTCAACGATGTCTGGTCGGGAAACAACACGACGACGAGACGTAGTAACGTGTGAGACGCACTGCACAGTTATTTCTTTGGTACCGGGCGACGAAAGGCGTCCCAAACGTCGACGACGACGTCACGCACGCGCCGTTCTAGCTCCCTGTCGAAAGTGCCGTCTGCGTCGCTGTCACCGAAGAGGTTGGGGTCCCGTTTTCTGGATTGCCGCAACGTTGCTGCACTGGAATGCTCTGCTGATGGCCGGGTTGATTTTAGCAGCGACTGGGTGAGTGCCTCTTGGCCCTTGCAGACTTCCTCTGCACTTTCTCTGCTCAATCTCGCATCACGTTTGTTGCTCGAGCGAGGACACACTTTGTTGAGCTGCACGAGAGCTCTCAGATTTTCTCCCAGATGGGCTCCGTCACTCCCTGCAGCTGATGCAGGTCCAGTCTGTAACGGGGAAGATGTGAACATCACCATGCATCATTAAAATTATTGAAAGTTGCCTTTTTTTCAGTGAGTTGCTAATGGTAACGGTGCAGTAAAGAGGTTTTTGACTTCCTTTTGCTAGGGCTCTAGAGGCTGGTTCACACATTTGCATGAGAGCGTGCTCGAGTGCATTGCATTACCCGGTAGCCGCTTACAATAAGGGACGACACTTGCAAACTGGCTTCACCTACCAGGCAGCCCTGGAGCTATTCTCATCTGCATATATATTTTTATATTTTTCTATGCATCATTCTTTTACCCTGGGCTCGAATCAATTCTGACAATGTTATAAGTGATTTTTTCCTCATTGACAAGGCATATATTTGATTTCGCAAATACTACAACTACTTCAGTCTAGTTATACACAAAACAGAAGTGTGCCAGCCTGCAAAATGGCGTCAGTGTGCCAGTGTGTTCTCTCGTAAGTTTTTACAAGAAAACCCGACGCACCTGAGCACACTCGAATGCAAATGTTTGAATCGGCCAGCCTTAACTGATCTGCATTCTTCACAGATTCTGGCAGTACTCCACAAATTACTTTCTTAAGCATTCCACTTCTACATAAAAAGGGCAGTCACCCTTATTCCTTTCCACTTGAAGTAAAGGTATATTTCCTCCCCAAAAGAGGCTGAGAAGGACAGAAAAACAAGGACATTGGTCCATGCTAAGCAGCCATAGGCCAATCGGGATGGCACTGGACGTGCTGAAGCAAATGCTAGGCATGGCCCTCACTGACTTTGCCTTTCCTTTGGAGCCGAATGATTCACCGGTGGCTGGACGAATGTGTCAAGGAAAGGGTTTGCATTGAGTCAGACATTGATCCTTTTCTTTCCAGCCTCTTCCACTCCTCTTTTGCAGGGAAATGGTTTCTTTATTTGAATTTGTGGGTCCCAGCTCCATTATTCACTTTTTTTTTTCACCGTGACCATTCACGTTCTGAATCCTGGATAACATATCCACTCTCAAAAAGAAAAGGGCGTCACCTTACACCCTTTTGTCCCATATAAAGCACCCAAGACTCCAGTTCGACGTACAGGGCATTATAGTCGAACAGACGGCTCCAAACTTTACAAGGGGCTTGATAACGGTGCGATATAACTTATTAAACAGCTAAAGTATGTATGAAAGACAACAGAAAGAAAACACTGAGGTTTTGCAGTAGGCCAAGGAAATTCCGATTAATTGTGTTTTTTTGTAGTCAGTAACACATACATTAGCTATTTTAATAAGTAGTACCACACGGCTATCAAGCCTCTCATGAAAGTACCATCAGTTCGACATCGGTGCGCTGTACGTCCAACTGAAGTTTTGAGTTGTCTTATATGGGACAAAGGGTGTAAGAATGCACTCTATTTTTCTGAGAGTGTTCTTTTTTGTCAACTGTTCTATCCACCTTACCGATGCTAAATCCACACCAGTCTTGTGGGCGCGGCCAGAATTCTGCGCAGACGTTGCCTGCTGTCTGGTATTTTTCGGTTCCCTATTGTTGATGCGCCTGCAAGAAACAAACATAAATGGGGAAATAAGCTTTTAGCCATTTTTAACAGCTCATGTAACAGAAGTAGGAATGTGAATCTAATTGTCAATTGCAGCATTCTGCAGGTTATCAAGATTCTATGAAGTGTTACCTACTGAAGGCCTCCATGAGAGGTGTGCAGACAGCAGATGAATAGAAACAAGATTCAGGTCTACTGAAGCTCTGCTATCTTGTACCGCAACACAATGGAACTACTGAACTTAAAGTGACAAGGTAGGCAAGCTGTATGGGTTCACTTTACAAACCCGAAGACTGAGGAAAAGATAGAAAACAGACAATATAAATGTCTCACGAGATTTTCGTGTTGTACATCTATTTAATTTCTCTCAACCAAAGGACGGTGTCAAGAACAACCAAGCTTGAATAATTATTGAAAAGCTACAGTGATGTAAGTGCTGCACCACTTGTGCCGCGAACAAAAGTTTGCTACATCTTGAACCGAAGTGTCATTTTTACTAAGAATTGCTCCAAACTTGCGTTAAGACGTGCTTGAACAAAGCAAAAAATAAAAATATTTTATTATTGATAGATTCTAATATTCAGAGAAGTAGGAGGAAAGGAAAATGGTGCAAATATGTATTTCGCAGCGTCTCTACTCACCGTATAGTTTGTTTAATTTTAGGCCGGAGCACAGTCGAAAGCTCGAACACATCAACCACAAATATACTAAAAGCACAAGTCACAAGATATCATATTCGCCGCCCTTGATTGGTTTTGCCGATGAAAGAACATGTACAGGAAGGTGGGGAACGCCATGGTGTCGCGATTCGTTGCTGTTCATTGATCCCATTAAAGGTCGGTTCTCACATGCAGCGAAGCGCTGATGTAGCGCTCCTCACGTGCCGTCAGCTACTTATCGTCTGCCATGAGCAACAGTTTTGACGGTGCGATACAAAGCTGGTGAACGCTCCCGTCAGCACGCGCTTAGCGCGAGGTAAGCGCTGCGCTTGTAGCGCTCCGCTGCATGTGTGAACAGGCCTTAAGGTGAAACGAAGTACAATTATTGCTCATTAACTGCACTGACCGGTTAATTGCCGACATCGTCTAAATTTCTGGGCGATGTCAGCAATGCCAGGTGCTAAAAGTCGCATGAAAACTTTGCAAAATAGTAGGATGGCGGCTAGGCCTTTGCAATAAGACAGAACCTGCAGGGTCTTGCACTTCTGGTGAGATCACTTGATTACCATGTCTGCCTCATGGCTCCGTGCTGCGGCTGCAGTGTATTGGCATAACACTTGCGCCCGCTCACGTCAACCTTTCTCGCCTCTCACCAGCGCATGTGCGTCGAGCTTCACTGCTTTGCACCGGGGTGCTAGGAGCAGCAGCTGACATTGGGGAGCTTTTTGGTTAGAGTGATAGGCTAGGAAATGATGCCCAGTATTATTACAGGTCAACCTTATTTGATCTTGATTGTAGCTTAATCTCGCATTAAAAAAGTGAAAGCCGTTTACAACTCCCTGTAACACCGAATTAGAGCGCAGCTCTTGAGGAGGAGGAGGGAAGGGTACTGGGGGGGTGTCACGTGACCTTGGGGGGGGGGGGGGTCACGTGACCTTGGGGTGTCACGTGACGTCGGGGGGTCACGTGACGATGCCGATGATGTCATCAGTGACGTCACTGATGACGTTATCAGTGATGATGACGATGTGGATGCCTGTGACATCATCAGTGATGATGACGTCATCGGGGGGGGGGGGGGGGGGGGTCACGTGACCCCCCCCCCCCCCCCCTCCCCGAGGTCACGTGACTCCGGGTGGGGGCTCGCGCGGTGCATTATGGGACATTTCCCATAATGCACCGCGCGAGCCCTCCCGGGGTCACGTGACCTCGGGGGGGGGGGGGGGGGCTCGCGCGGTGCATTATGGGACATTTTCCATAATGCACCGCGCGGTTACGCAGACGGCGACGCCGCTCAAGCCGGAAACGGGCCCCTAAGAGCTGCGCTCTAAAAAAAGAAACTGCACCAAAAAAGATTTAAAAAATACACGGGTCTGTATTCGAATAAATACGGTAGTCAAGGTAGTTCGTAAGCAGTTGTCGATCGTAAGAGCAGGAAACTTTGACTAAACTCTGGCGTCCCTATGGAGCAGTGTTACCTTTAAAGCACAAATGTCGGCTTTTATAATATTTGTGGGTGGTTGTTTATACGGTTTATGATCTAAGAGTTGAGTTTGGTAGGTCCATAAAACTTAGGAGCGCATTTTATTCAAAAGACGCGTGCTGGCAGATACGCAATTTTTGCTGGCATTTTGCAGAAATTATTATTCACAAGCTAAATAAACTACCGGGTGTGAGGTGGAGGGGAGAGGCTTCATTCCAACCGAAGTGTTGTACTATGATTCATTTTCAATCGTTTTTTTTCATACCCATTGTAAATAGAACCTACTGTGACCAGAGTCTTACTTTTAAAAAGAAGGCTCTCTGTTTCTTTTGTGCCCTATATATTCTTATTACAAAAGATCGTGAGTAATATGCTCCAGTACCAAAGAGAAAACCTCAATCATTATCATAAATGAAATGATTTAGCAATGCAATTGCTTTTTTTATTTTAAAGCGATATTTGATCAGATGTCAGCATCTGCTCCAAAAGCGTCAGTGGCTGCTTCAAACAAATATTTTGTCTGCTACAGAACGTGCTACAAAATGTCAAATGCCGCTTCCATCACTGAAGCTATTTAATTACACTGCAAACCAATTGGAAAACCAGACATGTCGTGGAAACTTTATCTGATTAGGGCACCAGAAAGGATGTCTACTTGCCTTTTGGCAATCCAGGAAACCAGGAGGCAGTTTTCCAGGAGGAACAGCATCCCCAGGATGGCCACAAATACTATGTAAGCATGACTCTCCATCCTCGAAGCTGCAAAGAGAGCGACAAATGGAAGGTCCACAGACAGTCTCTCGGGAGACACTTTAAATCGATGCAGCGTTCAACTTCACAACCTTTGTGAGGAGGATAATTTGTTGGATTGTTTTTTTGTAACAAGACTGTTAGCAGGGCAAGTTGTCAGTGTCTCCAAGAGAAACCATTGCCAAGATTGGCAGTGTTGACTCGTGTGCTGCTTTCTTCCAAAACTAAAATCAAAACATGGCACTTGAGGAATATTAATCCTTCAAATTCCAGCATTCATATCTTTCGTCTTTTTATGCTGGGACATGGGAAGAGGTGGGTAGTGGGTGTCATACTGCTGCTTCAAATTTGTTGGTACATTGTTTGCATTCTACTGCTAGCTCCTACAGGGCATTTCTTGAAATGTGAGCCAAATCTTTCCTTCATAAAATGTGTATTGTACAAAATAAAAGGTTGATACCTTTAGTGGTTTCTGCCGAAGGGCCGATCAACAAATATTATTAACGTTCAGTATAACTAAAGTAATTAATTACTTTACAGTAATTAAATTTATAATTATGAATATTAAACGTATGGTTTCAAAAAGAAATTTGACGTGAATCACAGAAAACTACTACATCCACCCAAATTACAATCTAGTCAGGTAGAAGAGGCTACTTAAGAAAGCCTTTGGATTGCCACATGAGGTTTGACTTTTTGTCGTCGGTGCCAGCGCGAAGATGCATCTCCGCATGCGATGCGTGGCGTTGCGTGCATGTTGTGCGTTTTGGTCACAGGGAGCGTGATTGCTGCCACGGAGATGCGCTCCAATGAGAAATCGAAACCTAGATATGCATTTAAATTGAGCATTTCTTCAGAATGGCGTCAAATGCTGCGCATGCCTTATATCTTTGTAATGCAAGGGAGTTTAGTATTTTTTTAAATATTCGTATCAAGTTCTAATTGAAACCATACCCTTAAAATTAATAATTAAAACTTGAATTACTGAAAAGTAATTAATGACCTGATAATACTAAACACTATTTTTTTTAATATGTCCTTTGGCAGAAACCACAATCGCATCAACCCATTTTCTTTGCGATTCTTATTTTTCGCACGACAATTTGGTACAAGTTTCGAGAAACACCGTGCATAAGGCAACCGGGCAACGCCCAAACTAAATTCTGGAACTTGTACTGAGGCATTGTAACTCATGCTGTGAATCCAATTTGAGACTTACACGGCATTCACAGTTCAATCAGCGCTTCCGTGTCTGTTCCTTTGCAGAGCGACAGAGTGGGAGACAGAACAAGAAAGCACAATTAGCGTTGTACGCTCACAAACAAAGCCACAATCACATGTTCACTCAAGCTCACTCTTAGACATACGAGACATCGACACGACATTGCATAAGAGACATTGCTTTGCTGGTTGAAGTGACAATTATTGTAGGCTTAAGAAGTATGCTTGAAACTGCTGGACAGGATTTATTTTCAGCACACACAATTACTAATGCCCTGGAAGCTGTAGACTAAATCCTGCTGAGCCATTAATAGAATATGTACAAAGTTCAGAGAAACATGGCCATTTTTAGTTTAATGGTCATCGTTTCTAGACTCAAATCAACTATTATAACATCAATAGTAGTGGTTCCATAAAGTACTGCCAAGGCATTGACCAGTTCTTTTGGGTATGTGTGAATCTCTGGTCTTGTTTACGCACTTCTTAATATATGTTGAGATTCTAGATAATTCAAGGTCTGGGTGCTAGGTGGGTATATCCCCAAAGTAATAAAATGTAGGTATATATCAATTTGATATTATCATTAACAATGTGCACCTCTGTCTATGATATCAAACACACCTGGGAATGAATATAAACCCAGTTTTAACCGGTGCATATACTAGTTTATCCTGCCAACTAATGCAAAGTGGTCTCCTCTCGAAATTGCTTTTTGAAGGGACATGCCCACCTTGTATCCAGCCCTTCAGATATGCAGCATTATTACATCCTGAATTTCATCATCAGTGCTGCAGTTGCATTTGGTCATGAGAAGCATAGCACAATTGGGAAAATATAAACAAAATAGCAAAGTAAGAGATCTAAGCAAAGAAAAAGGAACAGAGCAAAAGAAGCAAGCAAGGCAAAGGCAATGCAACAAAACAAAAAGCAACATACGTTTCGAAGCGTTTTGATTTTTCGTTGGCTGTCGTTCTCCAGTGTCTTTTAAATAGGCTATGTACACACATCGTCTCCTATAAATAGTCTCTAGAGCTGTCGACGCCTATCGGATCCAGTAGGACTGCATCATTTGGATCGTCGTATCGAATTCAGGGGGCGCTGCTGGGGAAAAGGTGACCACAGTCAGGCACACAGGGAACTCTAACACACTACAGCGGCAAAGTCTATTCTCAACAGAGTACCCGAGTAACAGAAGCAAGGCACCAGCTACTTCAGTGGTCGTGTTTTGCAGGGCATCTCCAATGTCAATCTGGTCTTGAAGCAATTAGCATAAATCAGCTGCATAAATCAGAGGAAAAGACAGTCTTGCATGAAGGCATCTTCCAGATCTGCTAGTTCTAAAATCTTACGAGTTTTTGTTGCCCAAATATAAGTTTTTCCAGAAGGTTGCTTTTTCCCATGTGGTGTATGCTCTTTAAAAACTGTACAGTTGACAACAGGACTCACAAAGAGTATTGCAAGCTTTCCTTAGTCTCAGAGCAAAATGCATTAGCATTTCTGAGCAACAGAGAGCTGATATCATATCTGTGAGCAGTTTTTGTTATTTGACAGTTTTGTTTTAATATTTTTATATTGGCTACAACTCGTGTAATTTTACTAGCCACTTAAAGGGACCTTTGTGTTTTTTGTTATCCTTCTTTGATACGTTTGCTAATTTAAGCACTTTATTTTATGTTTATATTGTCTATAGATGCCCCGCTGATATTTAGATGTTCAATAAATCATCTCTGCATTATTTATTTTGACTGTCCTTGATGAAGAGATTTTTTTTCTCGTGAATATTAAGGGTCCTGATAATCTGAAGGCCGTAGCAATGTTAAACTCAACAAATTTCAAGTTTCCCACAAAGCAAGCAACACAATACCCGCTACTTCATCAGCCAAAAACTAACAAGGTTTGTAAAATTTTCTCCATTCTTATATATTACATTTTATAATCACTGGTAGCCTTGCTTCTGCCCATCGTCTTTAAGATGGAGCATCTATGCAAGATCAAATGAAGAATGCAAATGAAGTAATAAGCAACACAAAAGGACAAGCATTTAAAGCCTACTAAATGTGTTTCTGAGTCATTCTACATCAGCCATCACCAAAACAAATGCTCACCTTCAGAGCCTGCTTTTTTGTTTTTGTTTTCGTGAAACGATGGAAAAGACAACAACAAGAAAAAGGCAGCAGTTACTCAACGCTGTTTGGATTTCATAACCTTACATCATCAGCTGCACTCGCTCCACCTATTGTTAACAAATGTTTATCACTGCTATGATAGTAATCTGCCAGGTACCCCTGACCCCCCCAGTCTGATGTTTTCTTATCTTTTCAAACTTTTTTTATGAATGTGAAAACCTCAAGGGCAGCAGAAATGATAGCTACGGTCAATGATGCTCCAATGAGCGTTATGGTATAAGACGAAGCTTGGCCGCTGCCTTGACCTGTCTGCTTGCACTTTTGCAATATCTTGCTTTCTTTGTTGTTTACATGCTGAGCAAGTAATAACGTGAACTGTCATCAATGATTATAAATATGAGCATTTGGACACTAACTGTAAGTCGTAGAAGTCAAGAGGAATATGAACTCACTTTTCAATGACGCCGTATCCTTGTTTTCACAACGCTGCCCAATAAACCCTTCTGCACATCTGGGAAGGAAAGGCATTGCAGGGCAATAATCAGTTTTTTTTTTTCATGAATCTCAACAAAATAATGCTTGCAAAGGGCCGCACTGTACAAAGTTCAGCATTTTACCGGGACTATTAAGTGTCGGATAACAATATAATAATACTTTGAGAATACAGCACCAGGACAGAGCAGTGCAAAAATGATTTTTTTTTTTGTTAGAATGGTTAAGTATTTGTGTGCATTATATCAATGTTTTGTGCTGCAAATGCGGAAGAGTTTTAGGTTATTACTGTTTGCCCCCTGCAATCATGCCGTAGAGATAAACCAAATTTCCAGATACTGGCAATAGGCATGACATTGTTATATAATATGTCAAACTATGTGCTTTCTCTTTTATGCTTTCATATAATGTATGAACTGAAAGGAAACAGTCTGAAGTTGACTCAGATGGAAATAATCGAGAATAATTTTTTTCCCTCTCATTCATTTTTATTTCTGTGATTCACGGGAAGCTTTAACCCTGTAAGGTGCATGAGACGCACGTGCTCCACAACTCTAAAGTACTTTCCTAATGCTATGTAGTGAACATGAGTACTGCAATATTTATTTGGTAATTGCATAAGTGCAAAATAATTCGCCCAAAAAATGTCCTTGATTGTGGCTTTGGCATTCACTACCTTGCAGCCAAAAATTACATTAATATCAATATTCTTTAGACACCCGAGACTGGGTGCAGAACGCAAAGAATCCAAAGTGGAAGGAACAGAAGGCCATTAGAAGGCATCCTTCTGTTGTCCTTATCCTATTCCTTCCACTTTGGTTTCTTCATGTTCGTCACTCAGGCTCAGGAGTTTAAAGAAACTCGTAAACTTACACCAGCTCACATGTACCGTCACTGTCTTAACTTTAATATTGCGGAGGACGTGTAGGTGTAATGTCCGTAAAATGGTTAGCAAAAGGCCGTTAGAAGGACAGTTAGCCCGAATGATCAATGACCTGGCAGAGGAGTGCAAACGAGCAGCATAATTTATACCGCCAATGTTGGGGTATAGTGCTAGCTTGATCAAACAAAAAGCAAGCAAACCGCGCATTTGAGCCAAATGTGTCATACACAACCCTTCAAAATACTATGAAAAAGTAAGGGTGTATACTTTTTAAACCTGAAACAGCTAAATGGAAAACTTATTGTTTAGTTGAGGTAAAACATGTCTTTAGTCAATAAAAAACATCAACATTGAATTTTTTTTTTTTACAAGCAATGGATACCACCTTGAATGAAAACTATCTGAAGGTTCTTCTTTACAAAATCAGTTACAGTATAGGTCTGTCCACATACCTGAATTAGAACTTTTTGGGATAGAATCTTGTATACATTGAATAGTCATTAGAGCTGCAGAATATTTTAATGCAATTAATTTTTCTTCTAAGGTTTAAACTATCACTCCTAATTAAATTCAAAAACATGTTTTCCTCGCTCAAAGGTGCTTTTCAAATGTATTATGCACGCAGGCAATCTTGCAAGTTGCTACATGAAGCAGGTAGTATGAGTCGCAAAAAGATTAAAGGACTATTTAGTTTACTTTTCCTAATGATGAATGCAGCTATATCATTAATGAAGGAAATCATCCTTTAATAAACTGCAAATTCTACATGTTCATACCTGAAGGTAGTCAATTAGTTCTAAGCCTCCATAATTTGTTACAGCTTTTTAAGAATTAGTCACCAAATGAGAAGACATTGCCCAGTTATTAAGAAAGCCTTCACGAATCAAACTCTCTTCGATATAACCAAATTGTATTAATAACTACTCTGCAAAAAACAAACAGTACGTTGTCGAGCAAGGTAATTTGCACCCGTTACATTTTCAGAATAGCTGCTGTGTCAGGTGTTATTAATTAACATGCATGCGAATAAGCCCAGAAGAAATTTTTGCTTCATTTTTTGTTACAGATGTGGCTGCGCTAGGGTTCCTTCACATGCGCTTTGCTTGGGGTGATGGCATCGAGCCGCTCTGTTCCTTTGTTCCGAAAGCTTTTTTTTTTTTTTTTGAAGAACGTGCAAGAGCGTTTCCTTGCACGCGCTCTTGGCATTGACTGTTCTACGGTGGCATTTTGTTTTTGGCAATTTCTTTGTATTTTCTTTGTGAGCGCGTACATCGGGTGCTATACTCCGTTCACCTTTAAAGCTAAGCCAGCGAGCTCGCACTGAAGGCGAAGCTTCTAGTCTCAGCTTAAGGGTGAACGGAGTATACAAACGATGTAATCACCCTAAACAGAAATGCACTGAGGCACCTTAGGCTGCGCCACAGGACACAAACACCCGGGAAACCGATGCCATAGGTCTGGCTTTGCCATGGTACTTGTAAGCAGCGGGGAAAGTGCATTCGACTGGCAAACATTGTATATGTTTGAGCAAATACTCTCAAACACTTTTTCTTAAACTTCAAAGTTTCGCGCTCCACCAGAAACCAGTTAAGAACGTTCTGGGCAAAACTTATCTTGCTAGCTTCCTTCATCGGAGATTATAGATATCACTTGGTAATTTGTGTTAGTGGGTTATGATATCATGGTATAAATAGATATATGTGACGCGCGAGATTTATTTAATAAACGTCCTTCCCTCCTTTATCAACAGCTTATTTCCTCATTGATGCCCGTTCACACACTCGCGCTTCACTACGACCGACTGAGACAAGACCGGTTTTTAAGCATATTGTGACGGCCGGTTGTAAGCCGTCACAAGAGGCTTAAAAACCGGCCTTGAACGAAAGTGTGTAAACGGGCCTTTACGCACTTTAATCAAACTTTTTTTTTAAGATTCATTAAATGAATGGTTAGGTATAAATTCTCGCTTCATTTTATTTCTGAGTCTTCTATGTTTCTCAAATAAAATGTCTCACACTGAAGTACATTATTTTTTTCACTCGTGCGAAGGGTTACTGAAAAATGAACGCCTAAGAATTTTTAAAATGGCGCTTCAAACTTTTTTTGAGGATATGTATTTATCTTCATGGTAATCAAGTCTTATACGTCATTTCACCTTACGATGGAGCGCAGCAAATGCTACGAGCCATCGGAACTAACCCAATGCCGTGTGAGTGTCACATGACCTTCGGAGGCAGTCCAATTTATTTATTTTTATTTATTCTTGAGTTGAGGATGCCCACCAACAGCTAAACGCCTTACCGGTGGTACACCATAATACATTCACAACGAAACAAGTAATGCGAACACTGCAATAATAAAAGTACAAAGACAACATTAAAATGCAGATGCCCTATGTCATTTTCCCTACCACTACGTTTTTAAAATCGCTAAAATTCATAAAGACATCTTTTGCAGGTGACTCAAAATAGTTATACAAGGCCATCATTCTTGTGATAGGCGAGAGGTTATATTGCCTGAGAACACAAAAAAGTTCAGTATATCTCAAGGAGCGAGATGGTACGTGAATGCTTATATCGGTTAGCAAACCTGGGCAAGCTACTCCGTCGTTCAATAATTTATGCAAAAATAAGAAATCTTGAATATCTCTCCTCCCAGCAAGGGTGGTCATTTGCAATTTACAAAGTAGCCAGTTATAATCATAGTAAAATATTTTACCAAGGTGTCGGTCGTAAATTAAACGGATAACGCGTCTCTGAACTCCTTCAATGCGCTCTAGTCTAGACAAAGTCAGTGAACTCCACGCAGTAGATGCAAATTCCAATCTCGAGCGGACGTGACAGTTATATTGCAGTGCGCGGGTTTTTAAAGTCCCGTGTAATTCTGGACACCATGCCAAGCATCCTCAACGATGAAGCAACCACAGCATTGACATGTGCTTCCATTCGAAGGGTGGAATCCCATAACATACCGAGATCACGAATTTCAGATTTCCTTTCTATTTCACACTGGTTCAGCATATAAGAATACCAATGACGTGTGAGTGTCACATGATTGACAGCGTTGGCTATGGCTGGGAGGGCTCGTAGTGCCCGTTACACTTCATCGTAAGGTGAAACAAAATACAGTAAAATTCTTCCAGGTCTAGTACGGTGCCTGAAAACGACTGGTGTGTCTACCGCGTCTAAAAAAGTGGTCCCTCGATTTCCGCCTGATGACGTCATAAAAAGTACCATGTTCTCGCCGGCTGCGATTCTGGTGGTGCAAAAGCACCGGATATGGAGTATGGCAAGCGCCTGTTTTGCTGCAGGCCAGCTCTCCAGTTTGACAGTTCACGGAAGCTTATGCAGCCAGTAGTTGGGACGCCGGGACGCCAGCAACACTCGCGTGCTCTCGTAATTTTTTTTTTTTTTTTTTCAGAATTCTTACGTTTTATTTTTAGGATTGTGACATCCCACAGCTTGACGCTCAAAAATATGCGACGTCGTTTGTTTCTACTTCGGGACCACTTTCGCTGCACGAATGGAAAAGGACGCTAAACACACCATCCGGAGACGTGTTTCAGGGACCATAGTAGAGGGTACTGTCCTAACTTTACACGCGGGAACCACACCGGGAATTCCAAGTGAGGCGTGCATCTACTCACTGGCAGACGGGTTCCTTGACGGCCTCGTAGAAGATGCAGGTCCCTCCGTTGAGGCAGTAGGAGACCAGCGGACAGGGCCGTCCTTTCAAGGGCCATAGTGTAGAGTCTATTACGTCACGAACAACAGCAAAAGGGGGCGCACTTTTGAATCAACGTCAGTGGTCACACGCGCTGCGTCGCCACAGACAAAGGACGCCCTTGCTCTCGATGCAGCGTTTCCTCGTCGCAAGCAAGACCGTACGTGCACGCAGGCAAGGGCTGCAACGCAGCCTTTCCATGCTTTGGTGGATTGCGATCGTGCGTGGCGTCAAAGGAGAACCTTCGTGTACCACTCTCCTCTTTGATACTAATGTCCTGCCATCGCATGGCCAATTTACTTATTTCTACGCGTCTGACCCTTGCATTGCAAGTCGTGACTCTTGTTTAAGTAAGCTCAAAATTACTTTATATCCTTACTTTTATTTTTGGTCACAAACTTTCATGATTGCCGAACTATGAAAGTTTAGTAGGTTAATGCGGTAGAGTTGTTTATATAAGTTCCACTCCTTTTGTAAGGCAGATGAGTGTGCAAGTTGTTGAGGTAGTCAAATTCTAGTGCACCTTGGAGAATCTGCACGGCATAATGGCAATTGAGTATTTGTTTACAAGTTGCGCAATTCAATAGTTCTTAGGAAACTGCCTGTTAATAGTTTTCCGTGGCATATAACTTTGTGGGGAACATTTAACTAACAACTGCCTGGAATTCAGTCCACAGCAGCCTTATTGACTATGATATTCTACAACATCTAAATATGTGTGACAATATTTCTTAATGCTTCAGTTATGTGAATACTTTGATTGAACACAAAAATTACGGCTTCAGGTAACTCTAGCGATATTCTGGCAATATGTATGAGCTACTTCGAGGTCTTCACACAAATTTTTATTTAGGCGTAACAAGTTCAATATCATGTTTTATGATGGGAGAGCTGAAAGAAGAAGCTCGACCTTTTACAACTTTTATTAAACTACCCGCCGTGCTAGGGTGGAACACGGTAATGATAAAACCCTTGTGTACACTTATGATACACAGTAAGCGTTTAGGTATTGTAGCCATTTTCGTGTGTATTACTAACTTTGCAAGGGTGCACTGTTTATTTACAAAAAAGCTTGTTGGTGCAGATTGAATATTCAGGTTTACAATCTATGACAACTGTGGCAAGGAAGGATTTTTAGTTGGTATTCCTTTCCAATAAATACTCTGTCATTTCTTTCTCATTCTCGGTTTGTGTTCTAGATCATAAAACTTATTTCACACAATCCACCAAGCTCTAAATTCTTCCGCTTTTCTTGTTTTTTCAGGCAAGCTGTTTCTACACTGTATTCTTGATTATAGAAACATGCTTGATAGTGTTCAATGTCTAATGCATTCCACTCTTTCAGGCTACCATGCTATTTGAAAATATCCATGCAATATGTGCATGCATCACAGGGTG
This sequence comes from Ixodes persulcatus, assembly GCA_013358835.2. Classification (NCBI taxonomy): domain Eukaryota; kingdom Metazoa; phylum Arthropoda; class Arachnida; order Ixodida; family Ixodidae; genus Ixodes; species Ixodes persulcatus. The sequence goes on from JABSTQ010009285.1 coordinate 459,550, forward strand.
TAGCAAAAGACTACGGTATAGTTCTTCGCTTTTTATAAAAACCACTTAATTTTGGTAATCAAGAATTTGGAAACTGAATATTCCTTAAGTTTATACACCTCATTCTGCAAATTAGTTTAGAATAGTTTTCAACCCTGCATAGAATTACTGTTATGATACGTTTTATAAGGTGGATCTTGTGGCAATGTTCATAAAGGGTGTTTTTTTCATTTAAACAAAAATTGGGCTGTGAAATAAAGAACTGCTTTTTTGGGATAGCATTATCGGCTTTGCGAGATCTCTGGGATGTTCTCTAGTAACAAAGATCCTTCGCAACTACGTCACACACTGTTGTCTTTTTGGTGATGGGGCTTTCGCCACACTTTACAAACAGTTTTGTTATTGTGTGTCACGACAGCCTTAATTCCACACTACTAGGGCAAAACACTGGACCTTGTGTTTTTTTTTTTTTTCATCTAACAACCTCTATGAGTTATTTTGACAACAGGCTACACGTCTCTAATTGGATTGCTATGAACAAAATTAACATTTCAGAAAGTAATGGGTGAATTTCAGGTCATTAGTCGGTCAATTATCACATTACAAATGTGCCGTTATCTGTCCCCAGCTGTGGCGACAACATTAATTCGAAAAGTAGTTCTTTATCTCAAGAGCCCTTTTTATGATGCTTTCAGTAAAAAAATACTAGAAGTTTGTAACGAGCAAATAAACGATGCTTTTCTTGTAATTCTCCTAAAGAAGAAACTTTTTGTAATGCTCTCTTTTGCTCTACCCTGTAACATTTTGAAAATAAAAATAGTGTACATAAAAATAAGGTGCAACAATAGACATGCACAACTTATCTAGAGACTAGAATGTGATCTTGATATGATAAACTAAAATCCTAAAAATAAATTGAAAGTATACATACAATGGCCTTTATAAAATGAATTCATAAATGAATTCAGTGCATAATAGGTACATAAACTAAAATCTATGACTGCATCTTTAAAAATAAAACAAACCGACAAGGTGCATCTTTATATTTTGAGTCCGAACGAGCAACACTAGAACAACTTTGCATTGGTCATTTAACTTAAATGATATTGATAAAAAAATGAAAGCCGTTTACAACTCCCTGTAACGCCGAACCAGAGCGCAGCTTTTGAGGAGGGGGGGAAGGCGCGGGGGGGGGGGGGGGGGGGGGGTCACGTGACCTGGAGGGTACCGTGACCCGGGGGTCACGTGACCTGGGGAGTCACGTGACCTGGGGGGTCACGTGACCTTGCGGTTACGCTGACGCCGACGCCGCTCAAGCCGGAAACGGGCGCCTAAGAGCTGCGCTCTAAAAAGTTACAAGATCGAGCGAAATACCAAGTCAATGTTCAGATTTACGACACTTCACCTATTATATGACTTCAGTCAAAGCCTATTGCCAAATTATTTTTTTATCTTACGTATTGTCTGGAATTTTCTATCGTTCAAGGTACATTTGAATAATGTTTAGGAAGTCTCAACACAAGTCTCGGTACACTCAGAAGTTTACTGATCAAAGAACGCCACCGGACAATCACTACGACAAGCAGATAAGTAGTTCTCTGGAGATATGTTGAAATGACCACAGATAAACGACAAATGCAGATTTCTACAGATAATCGTGTAGATGGACGAGACTCAAGAGTGGAACTTTACAAAACAGGAGTCCTAATAGGTTTCAAGAAAGGAGTTTGATGACAAATGATATATATAAAGTCTACAAAATCCGTGGTGTGTCGTCACTGTCTATCTTTACGCTGCCCTAACTGTTAGTACCGTTATCCTCAGTCGGTCACTCTTCACGTCATTCAGAGGGCATTCGAAGAGCATGCCTCGAAGCATGTGACACGTACCATTGGTGGTTGTGGAAGCCGTCGCCCTCGTGGGCTCCGGCGGCGTCGGGGGCGGCGGGGATCGGTCCCGCACCGTGACGTTGACGGCGACTACGGAGGGTTCCTTGCGAAGCACATTCCAGGCTCGGCACTCGTACAGGCCGGAGTCCTGCCTCCGCGCGCTCTTGATCTCCAGCCGAGACCGCCGCCTGGGGACCCAGATAGGTCAAGGAGCGAGAGAGTCACTCACCTGCGTGGCCTTGAAGCTGTTTGTTGAGTCCTAGTAAAGATCGAGGTATGCTTTATTCCAGGCGTGTCACATATGGGGAATTCAAGTCACCAGACATTGCATTCAAACGAAACATTAGACGTTTTATGTTTCCAGCTATAGAAGGCAATTAGATGGGAGAAAAAAAGAAAGATAATTGCTTTCTTCGTTGCTAAGTTAACATTATTCGCAATCACTCTCCTCTTGGGTGAACCGGGCTAAAACTACCATATTTTGCGGTCCAGGTCAGTTTTTTTTTGTGAATGGTAAGAAAACAGAGCAAAGCACTGACCATTTGGTGATGATGTGCACCCTGGCATTAGATGCGATGGGCTTGCCCATGAAGTACCACTGGACCCAGGGAATCGGATTCCCGTTGAGCTTGCAGCGGAGCTGGAGTCGTCGGTACGCGTCCGCGCGGGACGTGGACCGCAACCACTTGGCCTGCGCAGGCTTCAGCACTGCGGGCAAAGACAGAGGAGGATTCTCAACACACTGCTGTAAAAGCGGCATCTTCCCAGATGATTGGGATTCGCTGTATCTCATATAACACGAAAGGACAAACAAGACTGTTCATCTCAGAAAGGCAAGTTGAGGCAAAAAGGAGATTGTCATAACTCTGGCTTGTAGTCGAAACAAGAAGAAGCGGTGGAAGTCATAGGATGAAAACGGCAGGGTGGGTCTTTTAGACGCTCGACCGCCAGCACGCGCTCCATGCCTTTTGCCGGGCTTTGGCTGCACGAGACACCAATGCTTTGCCGAAGGTAGAGAGCTCTCGCTGGGGTCGGGACAACTGAAGCGTCTTCCTGCCGTTCTCACCCTGCAGTGACTACGGAGATGATTTGTGTTGAGCTCGAGCCATTGCATACACGCATGGGCGTACCAACCGGGGGGGGGGGGGGGGGGGGGGGGCAAGAGGGGCGCTTTCCCTCCCAGTTCTCAGAGTGGGGGGGGGGGGGGGGGCAAGGCGTGTGTTTTGCCCCCCTGAAACAGCCGCCACTGGGCAGGGCAAACACTATAGCCGGCGGCGCCACAGGGATACCAAGGGAACCGACCGCCCTGGGGGGGGGGGGGGGGCTGGTTTGCCCCCCCCCCCCCCCTCCCACTCAAAAACAAGTTGGTACGCCACTGCATACACTTGTGATGATGGTCACTCTTTGGGATAAAACACTATAGACGAAAAAATAAGTTGAGAAAACAAAAAGATTTAAGGGATTCTGTGTTTTCCGATAAATCGAAAGAAAAATGCGATAAACACTCGACGGTAAACGTTTTCTCCATTTGGATTTATCCGAAAAAGTCGGAATTTCGAGGTCACAATGAAAAAAGGCTTGAAGTACGCCTAAGCACTTCTAATGAGTTGTGAATGCGAACGCATGCAAGCCGCTCGTCCCCTCCCTTCTTTTGTCTGCTGCGTACTTGTCGTCGCCGGTCAGCGCGCGCGCTCTCCTGGGCGCGCTGACCTTGGACGGACACGCAGCACCATGGGGTGAGCGGTCATTGAAACTGACGGGCAGTGGCCAATGGGAGCCTCGTTGACGCGCGGCAGCCAATGGGACCGAAGCGGGGAAACTAGGTGCCGTTGTCAGGCTTTTCGCGTGGTTTCATAGCTGGTTTCACGGCTGCACTTGGAGAAAGGATTTAAGGGGCCGTCTGAAGCCGATGACGTCGGCTCGCTCCATGGTACAGTTAATGCTTTCGCATTAATAATAAAAAGCAAAAAAAAGACGGCGTTTTACAAATAAACTTCACAAGTGCACAGGCTCAGTGGACTTGAGGAGATGCCACTTCAGTTTCCTTTGAAATCTAGAGCTACTGACAAGAGGGACATTCCGTTGTCCTGAAGAAACCTTGACGACCCTTTTAACCTGTCAAGGTTCCTTCAGGACAACAGGCCATGGTATCCGGACGTTTTCATATTTAGAAATAGGAAACACAATAAAATAATTACGGATTTCAGAAAATTCGGAATCTAACATAAATAGACTCCGATAAACACCCTCCTGATTTCGCGAAAAACAGACTCCGACAAGCACCGTCCTAATTTCGCAAAAAAAAAAAAAAAAAAAAAAAAAAAAACTCCGTAAACAAGGAATCCTACTTATCTTGAATCTGAAAGAGAACACTGGCATTTCGCAAAGCTGGAATAATAATAAAAGAAGAAACAACGAAATACATAAAACCAGGAATTCCACAGGGTGTTCCACGTAACTTTAGCCAAGCTTCAAAAATATTATGGTGAATTTTAGGAAGACGAAACCAACTGAATAAGCTTGTTAATTGTGTGGAGAAGTCAGAGTATCTTTGCGTGTTTTCTCAATTAACTAATTATTTAAGATTAATTAACTTTTGAAATATTCAATTTAGAGCAAAGGTTCCGATGACAAGGTTGTAGAGCGTCCTCAGAAAGATCCAATTCTGTGGTTTTTATGAACAAACCTTAACACAATTCTTTTTTCTAAAGCTCAAAAAATAAATAAATAAAACGCGCGGACTATTAAAAAAAAAAAACACGAAAAAAACGAGAATTTGTTAACGATGCCCTGTCAACAGTGCAGCATGCGGGCCTAGTGCATTCACGCCACGGCTGAGAGCGCTGCAATACAAGGCGCGCAAACGCAAAATCGAGTAACTTTTCTTTTTTTTTTTTTTAAGTCGGGTTTTTTATGTTTAGAAAAAAGAACTGTGTTAAGTTTTCTTGATAAAAACCAATCAATTGGATTTTTTTGAGGACGCTTTACAACTTTAGCATTAAAATATTTGCTCTTAACTGAATATTTCAAAAGTTCATTAATTAATATTACTTGATTGGGCAAGATACAAGAAGAAAAAAAACGGCCTGACTTGGTCCAAACAATGAACACACTTATTCCTTTGGTTCAGTCTTCCTAAAATACACCAAAATAGTTTTAAAGCGTGGCTGAAGTTACGTGGAACTATATTGTCTGAAATTGGATTCATCTAAAAGTTAAACGATACCACGAGCAAACAAAATGTCGGAGCTTGGGGGTATCTAGTTACGTCGTAGAACACTCGACAGACGGGGAAAAAAGAAGAAAAAAAAAAGAAGCGCGGCAGAGCTTGGGGAAATTAAACAACGGAGTTCTTTTCGTTGCTATCAAAAACCGTCCCCCTACCTCCCGGGAGCTTAACGCAAACAGATTTAGCAGGAAATTAGCTACGGTTTAAATTTAAGTGGGCCTCCTCGAAGGAAAGAACGGAGGACTTGAGTAGCGAATCGCCTTCCGGGACGGCGCTGCGGCTCGTTTTGGTCTAAGCGAGAATAACGAGCAAAAACAACAAAAACAACGAAGTGTATATGTACACCAACACGAGCACAAAAAAAAAAAAAAAGCAGTCTGAGTGCTTCAAGTTCGACCGAGTCGCGGTGTTTCCCGAATTGGCGATTTTTTTTTTCCCCTCTGTCTTTTTTTCCGGCAAGCGCCGTCACTCTGACTCGCAGTGATCTGTCATGGTCGCTAGAGCCAGACGTAAAAATGACTACGAGCTACGCAGACGACAGGAAGGGCTGGAAAGGGAAGGGGGAGGTTCGTGCGTTTATGACATTAAGGTACAGTGGTACACGAGCGGACGGAATAGATGAAACGTTCTAGGTAAGAGGTATGAGATTAGCTAAAAGTGCCTACGTGATTTGTTCTGTAGTTTTTCTCTCCCTCCTTCTCTCTTTCTCTAAAGAACTAACTTGCTGAACTTAGCTTCGTCGGCTAATAGGCTCGAAAAGTCAAGAGCTTCACAGGATTAGTTGTGCGTGAAGCACATAAAAGACAAGATGACAAACAAATAAGATAGAGGGATAAAAGCAGGCGGAGGAAAGGGGGGGGGGGTGCCTTTTCCGGCGTCGAATATGGTATTTCGTTTTACTCATTCCATATATCAACGCTGAATCAATCGAAAGCATCGGGTAGCATGCACACTTGCTTCTTTTTCGGTAATACATTTTACTATTTTGTGTACTACATGTACAAAGTGGAATTTGCGAGCTTTTTCGATAATTCAGGAAAGCCTCGTGTTAATTAGAAAGTACTACGAAGACCGTCCTATCCGCTCCTCACAAAAAGTAAAAAAAAAAGTATTTCCGGATTGATCTCAACACGAATTTGAGGAGTCTTTTCAACAGTTCCTGAAACACGACACTAAACTAAATGCGTCACTACAAAAAAAAAAAAAGGGGGGAAAGCAAAAACGCAGCCTTGCTTGAAGGTGTGTTTGGACATTAATTTTCCTAAGTAGCATTTCAACACCACTTTCTTCGCACATTTTCCTGGTTGTTAAGTGTAGACAACGTTGTGTAACAACAAATTCTTTGACGGCAAAGCTTTTTTAGAACGCGTGTCGTAATGTCCGTGTTCCTCGTTCTATTTTATTTATATTTGTTCTTGGTTACGCGACTGTTCAAAATAGGAGCAGCAACCTCCTTTACGCGCTTCGGCTTTTCCTCTTTTATTTTTTTTTTTTACGTTTAGCTTTTGAGCTGATATTTTTTAGGTCCCAATCGCGAAGTATTTCCGTCTCGGCGTTAGCACGAATGAGGAGGATAGAAGTAGCAAGTTATGCTCATTCGCAAAAAAAGAAAATATAGTTTGGAGGAAAAGAGGGGTGATTAATGAAACGCCATGAAAAACGCCGACTCTCCGTAAACATTACAAGAGGCGCGAAATATAGCCACGTGCATATCTAGAAAACCTGCAGGCTGCTCTGCAAAGCGTGCTTCTCCTTGCGGAGCCGCGTACTGCGGCGAAGTTACACTCATTTTGCGCGGGGAGGGAAACGGGACACGGAGTTTGTCAATTCCATAGCAAAAACATAAAAAAAATAAAAAAAATTACAAAGGCGCCGTGAATCTTCTTTTAAATATTTCACACGTTGCATAACGTGTGCTTTGTGTTATGTACTTCGAACAACTTGCACTGTACGACGTTAGTGCTTTTGGTGTACAATGACATGGTTGCCGAAGAGCACCCATAATGATTGTTGTCATTCACTTCCACAACGTAAATGAATAAATGATGGTTTCAGTGTATTTTTCGTCTGAGGTTTATTAATACCAGCTGTAGATAAGACAATAAAAGAACACTTAATACCACAGTTCCCAATACGTCACTGTAGTTGACAGAATGTCCGAATCATGGTTTGGCATTTGAGTGCACTCTATTATTAATATCAGGTTATAGTCAGTGGCCTGGTATTAAGTTTTGTAGTATAATATAAGAAGAGTACATGGGCCCCGGTGTCATTAAAAATTGGTGGTTCGTTTCGACCTCTCTTTAAACAAGCTTGTAGTTTTCGTCGATTTAGCCTTTTAAGCGAATGCTGGTAGCTTGACCTGAAACCAGGGAGCTGAACGTTGTTTACGTGATTTTTAGAGGCGTGCGCTTATGTTAGAAGATGACATAAACAGGACGTTAAATCGATCGCCAGCATTAGTTGGCGTCTTGTGGCAGCTACCACGCAGAGGAAGGACGCACTAATACTACTGCTTTATAGTTTAGTAACATCTAGATTTCGTAGAAACCGCCCTGCAGAGGAAAGACCTGCTACTACTGTTCTTTTATAGCTCACAGACATCCAGGCTCTTCGGAAGCATTCGGTTTCGAGGCAAAGAATATTTTAGTCGCGTTACTCACGAGCTACGATGGCCACCAAGCAGCGCAAGACTGACATCATCCCGAACAAACATTCAGTGCGAATCATTCTTACAACTGTCCGAGGAAACTCGTTGGTAAGAAAGAAAGATAAAAGTGTAAAAAAAAAGAGGGAAAAAAAGAACTACGTGGAGGGGAGGGAGAGAGGATTCTGAAAGAGGGAGAGGGAAGGCGGAAGAAGCTGAGCAGACGTTGGGCGAAGAGACGGTCTGAGGGGCCTGGCCTCCCGCGGAAGCCCTTGGTCGAGCGCCAAGTGGAAAGAGTCGGGACGCTGGCAACACGAGTGCGCGCTCATTGCGAAAGCTGCATTCTTTTTACTCGCCAACAAAAATAAAATACACAGGAAGAAGAAAATACAAGGAGGTTTAACCGTACGTCGTGAAGTAACAAACGATTTGAGCTCTCTCTCACTCCCTATCGAGAGAGAGAGAACAACCCAATTTTTACGTATGATGACTTTTCTTTAATTTTTAGGAAAATGGCACGCAAATTACGCCAAGAAATAAGTGCTGCCGGTCATCGCGTTCTGAATGGCCCGCACCATATATATCCGCCGTCAACACACTGCTTATAAGTCAGAAAAGACACGCGGTGTTCGCTGCAGAGACGATGACAGAATTACCCTCGGAAAGGCCTCAAGCAGATTAGAAGCATGTTTGGCGCGGAGTCGATAGGCTTCGATAACTTCTTGACCCCGACAGAGGCGACCTGTCCCCAGTGACCCCCTATCTACCCTGGTCTAACCCAAGTTGGGGCCATGGGCACGGCACCCTGTAGTTTAAAGAGGTCTTGAAATGATTATTAGTACTTTCCGAAACGGTTGTTCAGACATCCTCCCTTTTGAGCACTTATAGACGCTGAAACCCTAACAAACCCAGATGGTGACCAGTTAGTCGTTCTTTTTTTCTTGTTAGTTTAGTTTTGCTCGTAAATGTAATCGAAACCTGATTCAACTGAGCGGAGGGACGATGCGATCGATATCGGTTAAGACTGCATTGTCCTTTTTGTCTTTCGTCCCACTGCTACTTTCTGTCAGTTTTAGCGCCAATATAGGTGGCAAAAAGGCAGGAGAAAAAAAAAAAAAAACTTCTTTGATAAAAAAAAAAGCTTAGTGGACCCAACTTTGCCAGCTTGACATTAGCGACAAACAAAGTTCAGGGTTCATTCCTAAAAACACAAATTGATCTATTTGCCTTCTACGCTTCCCAAAACGCAAAAAAAAAGGAAAAAAAAAAGAAAGCCCGTTTTGGACGCAAAGACGCATAGTGCGTTGACCGGCAACAAACTAGTGGTCAGTTGAGCGAGATGAAGACAAGCACTTCTCGTAAAAAGACAGAAAAGAAAAAAAAAAGGCACGGCTGCAAAGGCAGACTCGACGGCCGTCTCGAGTGATTGCCCCGTCTCGGGGACTAGACGTCTCGCACCGGGGCTTAAAGGCCCGCGTCTCCGTCTGACCTTCCTTCTTCCCCCGAGTCTGAGGCCCAAGGGCGACAACCTCGGCTGACCCTGCGTCTTTCCTTGTCAAGAGGAACGTCGCATTGACCGGTCGCCGGACACTGGGGCTCGACTAGCGCGTGGTCTGGGAGGAAGTCGAAACGCGTTTTTGTCTGCTAGGTCTGTCTTCTGTTTTCAGATTTGACGTTTCGCGGCTCAGTTTAAAGGGGGTGCACAATTGCTTATAATTAGGATTCCGTGGCTTCGGAGTTTATATCTCGTGAAATTCGGAGGGTGTTTTTTCGGAGTTTATTTCTTGGCCAAAAATTTCGGAGTTTATAGGAGTTTTTTTTTTTTTTTTTTGTTAGATTCCCAACTTTTCAAGATTGAAAATTAATGTATGTGTTAACCGGTGGGTATAACCCTGCCCTAGATTTATAAGAACTCACGTGCACCACATGACATTGGCGCCATTGGTAACACTAACTGTCCCACGACAAAACTTGAAAAAGACACATTAAGATCACTGAACTTCTTGACGTAATCGTATGAATTAAAGCTTGTTTTCTTTTCATCCTATTATATACCGCTTCTTTCTGCAGCTGCGCGGGGTAGAGTGGTGATATTGAAGCCTCAGCTGCCCCCCCCCCCCCCTCCCTCCTACAAAAAAATAAGAGTTCATAGCTTTCACAGTAATCAAATCACACCCTACCTTCCGCTAAGAAGTTCAATCTGGAAATCAAAACAGTGGCTTTTGTCGTGACCTAGAACTACAATACCCCGTTGTCGTGTACAAACCTTGACGGAACAAACGGCAAACCTTTTTTGCTCAATACTACGAGACTTTAAAGGAATCAGGGCAAGCTCCTCCTGATGACCGCTGAACCTGTTTCTCTGACCAAACGTATTTGTAGAAAAGTGCCTTTTTCTTAGTTTCTTTTTTTTTGGCCATCGTGACCTCCACATTTAGCCTCTAGTTATACGGCACCAACTCGCCCAACAATCAGCATTGATCAGCATTGTCCATCATATGACCGACCGCAGTCAAAGGCACGAACACGCATACTAAGATCGCCATTTTGTTTCTGGGCCTTCCCTGTGCATGACTGCATTGATCGCTTGAGCAATGATAGAAACCGTAGGGAAACATGACCATGACGTTGCACTTTTGATGCTGTTTGATTGGTCCCATCGGCGCGTGGTGTCGACTGCGCCCCGGTCTTGAGGTGCAACCGGACTCCGCCAGGGAAACGAAGCGTAGTGTAGTACGACTGATCGCCGGCGGTCTTTAACGCGCACTGTATTTTAGCGATCCGAAAACGTAGACGCCGGTACTGCCGAAACCGACAGAACCGGAACTCTGTCTCAAGTATTCGGGCGGATATTTTGCGCCACGTGCTGCGGAGCTGGGTTGCGCCACGTCAAGACCCGTGGACACGGGATCTAACTCGTGCGGCGCCTGACCTGTCGCGGGGAAGGTGCGTGCTTCTACAAACCAACCACCAGGTTTGAGACAAATCCTAGAGTTACCTGACGGCGACGCTTGGGCAGTTTAGAATGCTGTAGAAACCCCAATCGAAAAGGAGTTTTAAGCGCGGGAGTAAAAGTACGTAGCTACAGCGAGAACTGTAAAGCCTATGCTTGATATTCGAGTAGCGATCAATTTAGAGGAGCCTATAACTCGGAGTCAACTGTTTTGCATCGCGTTGCCGAGGCCAGCGTACCTTCAACAGCGCACTGCTGCGGAAGCAGGTGGCTTCGTGTGAGTCTTGTACGCATGCGCAGCTAGCTTTGTCAGAGTTGATGCACTGAGTACGCTACGCTACTCTTGACAACGTGGCACAAAAGAGTTTACGTGGGGTGTAGGTCAATTACCGCCCAGAAAATGCATTCCTCGCGAGGTTATCATTTGTATGGGGAGCTGATGCAGCGTTCTTGTCACACCATCAGCGCCATCGTACAGCTTATGGTATAAACTAGCAGCAATGCCGGCGTGGACGCTGGCGACGCGTGTAGCTCATATTACAAATGCATTTTATTTTGTTTTGTTTTTATAAAAAAAAACATATGATAAAGACGACAAAAATACAAAGAAATTGGCGTCTTGAAATTTGGACAGTCGTCATAACCACAAGGGTTAGTACCCTTTCTCTCTCCCCCGCACACGCACAGCTCAACTCATTTCGACCACGTACAAACAGGATGAAAGAAAAGAATAGAACAAACACTGAGTCCCAGCACAGCACAGAGATTCAGGTTCAAACTCCTCGGGTTGCCGGTCGCCGTCCCAACGGACGATGTTCCGGTCGTAAATACACCCCCCGCTAGTCGCGCTCGCGTCGTGGTACGCTCTTTCAATCCATCCGAGCGTTCAGGCGATGTCGTTACGATGACGACCGCACATTTGCTTCGTCTACGAGCCAAACGGATTGGAGGGGTGGAACGGGACACAGTTGGGACACGAGCGACAGAGACGCCACAACTGTATTACGAAGCAATAACAGTACGGGAGAAACGAGAAGGAAAGAGAGCGAGAGAAAGAAAAGAAAGGACGAAAGCGGAAAGAAGCATCGCGCGGCAACGCCATTTAGACAAATGGATTATACGCAAACAGTGTCGGGCCAAGTTTGTTGACTCGGGAGAAAGTGCGCCACATTTCTTTTTCTTCTTTTTTCTTTTTACTTCTTTTATGTTAACTCTTCCTTCCCCCCCCCCCCCCCCCCCAGCCAGCCCCCCCCCCCTTCCCCCCCTTTCTCCCTCTTTTTTTCTGGTTTTCGGTTTTGGATCGCGTAAAGGAGGATTGCTAGAGGCCGTAGATGGAACGCGTCGTTATGTTTATATCGTCTTCGTGACTTTTTTTTTTAGTTTCTTTTTTACGCAACCGATCATACTGAACATATATTCTTCGCGTGCACAGAAAAATAACTGACTCTGTCTTAGTTGATGCTGTGGAGTGCACGAAACTTATTTGTCTCTAGAACAGTCCGTAGTCCCACGCTAGAGCAGTAACTTGTAAAGTCATATTCAAGGCTGATGTATGACTCGTTAAAGTACGAACCCCCATATAACAATGTTGGCCTTTATTGTATTAGCAGGTGACATACAGATGTGTTTGACCTGAATGGCTAAAGTAGGACATTCCAGCGATTGTAGAAAGGGTTTGAAGGAGGCGATATATTTACCGGGTACCAGCGCTCACGACAACGTTCGTTGATCGCTAGGACAAGCCCTCGTCAAACCAGAAGTTGTTTCTTCGCAATTATTGTTTAATTACCGCATTAGGTGCAGACATGTAATAACGGGGACCAAGATTTATTATCCGCTTTATATTCTTTCAAACAGGCTTTTTGCCATGTGGCGTTCCGAGTCACTGATGCCACGCCAATACACCATGGGCAAAGGTTAAAATATTTAAATGAAACGAATTGAATATACATATATATATATATTCCGGAACAAGCAAAAGTTGGTTCACAGACTTGCGGCTGAATGTGATCAACTGCCTTTCACGCAGCCTGTGTACTCTTACGACGAAAGAAGACACTGGCGCCATCTGTTTGGCAGCCCCGAAACAGTCGTGATATGCGTATATTTTACGGATTATTCCTTCGCCGCTTGCTCAAGATAGTTCTGACAATGTTCTAAGCGAACGTTTCTCATCGATAGTGGTGAATTTTATCGCGCACATTATACAAAAAGCTTCAGTCTGGTTATACGCAGATCTGAGGTGTTCGCGGTGCTACCTGGCAGATGGCGCCAGTGCGTTCTCTGATCGCAAGCGGTTACGAGCGCATGCAACGCAGTCAATCACACTCGCTAAAATGCAAAAACAAAAAAGTGTGTAAACTGGCTGTAAACGATCCGTTTGTCGTTTGTTTGTTTGTTTGTTTACACGTAGAAGAAGAAGCCAGCCTCATTTTAGCTGGCACGATTGCGGGCTATGTGGAACGCAAGTTCGTCTGCTTCTCGCGTAGGGGTGGCGGTGACGTCGAAGCGCCGAGCTCTGACTGGCTCTGATTGAAAGGACAGTGGGTAGACCTCAATGCTACCTGTATGGCTAGCAGCCTTGGGGCCTACCCACTATCCTTCCGATTGGAGCCAATCAGAGCTCGGCGTTCCGACGTCACCACAATCCCGGCTTAAGAAACAGAAGAACTTGCGTTCCGCATAGAAATGCTGTCGGACGTAGTCGTGCGCTCGAATATCAAGGCAGCCCAATGTTCGGCCGCTGAATACGATAGGCGCCTCTACGTAGCCGTCTGGCAACGGTCAAAGCATATTTCGAAAGACAAATAGCGCGTATATATTAACAACGCACGGTCTTTCTCCCAATCCGGAAGCGCCTCTGTACCCCCCATTAGTGTTCGAGAGATTTTCCTAAGCCTACTTGAGCGCTAACCGAAGAAATGGGTGCTAACTGAGTCTACTCTACACCCAAGCCGAGAGTGGGGTGTAATCCCCGCGCTCGGTGGTTCTTTCCTATACGTCTATCTTTCACCGCGTGTGAATGTAGGAGGCCGAGGACCCGCGAAGCTCGATTACAGCTTTTTATTTATTTATTTATTTATTCATTTTGGGTACCCTTCGGTGCTTGAAGGTATCACAGAAAAAATGTTTCAACCTTTCCACTTGGCTGAAGAAGGAAGAACAGCGGAGCTGTACTGTGTGCCGCCATCTATGAGCGATGGCGGCAACCTGAACACCAGCAAGCCGGTTGTCTGGTTTCCGCCGTCGCTCATAGATGGTGGTAGCTGTCCAGAGGGTTGTGTCGAGATTTATTTGTCCATGGACACGACACTGGTGAAACTAGCCCTTAACAACTCCGCTGTAAAAAAAATAAAAAAAGGGGGATACATAATTAAAACCAGCTTCCCCTTTATTAATTTGATGAGAAGCAAACATCATTAGAGAGTTTTAGAATGGAGGGGGGGGGGGGGGGCACCAACACTTTGGGACCCCGGAGCAGCTTGGGGCGACGCACAGGGCATGCGCAGAACTTTTGCGCACGCGCACTGCGACGCCCCAATCGCAGCGGAGGACCCAAAGCGTTGGGGCCTCGTATTCTAAAACTCTCTTTTGCGTTGCTTCGTGTTGTGTTCTATAAAAATAAAAAAAGGAAGAGGCATCAAAGCGACCTATACTCTGTTTCATACTTAGTGTGCAACGCTGTAAAAGCTGCTGGCGCGAGCGTGAGGCTTGATTTCGTTGATCATTTGCACGCGTTCTCGCGCAAACAAAACTATAGATGAAGCCATGCGCTCGCGCCAGCAGCTTTGACAGCGTTGCACACTAAGTATGAAACAGAGCATAATAATGCACCCCCAACAGCGTTGCCCCCAATTCTATGGTGTCCTTATTACCACGCCTGGCAATTCGATTGCAGCGTTGGTCGTGCGAGGAGCGCGAGCTGCGGGAACGCAGGCAAAAGCGGGCGTCGTACGATGTCGAAGATTAGCGGCGCCCAGAGACGTTTAGCGAACAGTTGCGTCATGCCATGGGATAGGGGAGGGCGGTAGAGAAAAAGAAGGGGGGGATCGAGGTCTTGACCCACGTTTCAGAGGCCCCCGGCGGCGACCTTCGGCGTCGCCTGTAGCACGAGCAGCGTGGTCTGCGACGGCGGCTTGATCAAGCATCGGCCTCGGCTGTAAACGGGCGCCGTTCATAAACAAGCTTTGGCCAGCCACTGGCGCCGCAACCTCAGAGAGAACCCCGAAAAGGCAACACTCATCGTTGTCTCCTCTTCTCTTTTCTTCGCTCTTTTCTGTTTTGTTCGTTCTTGACGCTCCTTTCTTGCTTTGTACGGATGGGCTTTTTGTTTTTTACTTCCGAATGTTTTTGTTTTGCTTTTATCTTTTACTCCGCGCACATGTTGCCTCGGCGTGCACGTGGGGAACAGCGCAGCGTCACCGATTGTTCTCCGCGCTTTCTGGAACAATTTTACCTTCGAAAAGAGAGAAAAAAAAACAATTTGAGTAATTGTTGTATTCCAGGGCGTACGTGTTTACGAATCCCTTTCTGCACGGCACTGGAGTTTTAACCAGCACTCCGCGTAAATATTTGCTGCCATGTCAATAAAGAGGCGAATGAACCTTCCGTCTCGTTGTGCCGCCAACAACGCACGTGCTTTATTTCGCGAGTCGCGAGCAGCACTATCAAGGGCGCCATATAAATGTAGCTGCCTCGGAAGGGAAACCAAATCGGCTCGCGCTCGCGCAAGAAGAGCGCTTTGTGAGGTCAGGAGCTAAAGCCCACGCAATCCCTAAAGCCGCACTCACACTGCCCATACATCATCCAAGAGGCTGTCTGACGGGGGGTTCGAAGCATACAGATGTAGATGAAGGAAACATGTTCGAACATGCATGAAGCGTATCCGTAGACAATTCTGTCGTCATCTCCGCAGCAAACACCGTGCCTTTTGTATCATGTATTGCGCAGTTTGGCTGCGGCTTTCTACTGCATTCACGTTACGCGTATGCTTATCTTAAGGAGTTTTTTTTTTTTTCATTTACGTTGTGTGTTGCGTACATTGAGCGATAACTGAACAAAAACTTTACTTGTTTGTCAGTAGCCCGGATATGAATAGCAACGCGTAAACTATGAACGAGAAAAAAAAATATGAGCCGTGCTACGTAACCTCGCCCGTGATCGTCATAACAGGATCGCCCCGTGATGACGATATTCAAACGCAGTTCATAGATTGGATACGAGCAGTGCGGGAAAGCTCGCCTTGGGCTCCTGACACTCGAGGACTCGACGAGCATTCGAGTAATATGTTTCGTGCCAAATCGCCGCAGTGACGGCAACGACCGAACCCGAAAAATGTTTGTAGCTCAGAGGGGTGGCCAGAGTACTATGGGTTAGCCGCTGACAAAACTACACAAGTTCAAAAAGCCGCAGAAAGAAGAACAAAAAAAAGAAAAAGGGGGGGGGGGGGGGCGGGCTCTTTGTAGCTCGGCACGTGCCATGGGCTTTGCCGACCCCAGAACATGGGTACGTTGAACATTGGCGGGATATAATCGTCACCAGATCACTCGGCCGCTTGTTCTGGCTGCGAGTTGAGGGGAGTGAACGCTGCTCGTTTCTCGAACATTTTTTTTTTTTGTTTTGTTTTGCGACTGCCAACGCGCGGAGAGGAAAACTAACGCGTGTTTTGTAGGTTATGAACATGAAGGTTTAGTTCTCTCCGGTATTTAGTGAAAGCACGGAATTTGTTGCGCCGCCTCTTTAAGAGCTATGAAACGATTTTTCTACTTTCGCTAAATACTACTTAGAATCACTCCCTAAAGTTAATAACTGAATAAGCTTGGCTTAGTTTTTCTAAGCAATAGCAGTCGACAAATAAATTCGAGAAATATGAGCATCGTTCACCCCCTCAACCCGGAGGCAGAACAAGCTGCTACGTGGCCTGGTGCTTATCCTACATGCCGCCAGCGTTAATCATAGCCACGCGTTGGGGTTTACGAAGTAGAAAACGCTCGCTGAGCTGCAGGCATTGTTAGAGTTCGGCTGTTCTCATCACCGCAGTGGTAGGATACGAGTCAGTACCCGAGTGTCCTCCGAGGCATTGATTGTTACGAGCCGAAGTCGAGTGCTCACGCAGTTCTCGTGTCCAATTCATGATCCGCGCTCGACTGTCGTCAGCTGGGTGATTTCGATTCCACAATTACGTCATCAAGTTTTGCGAGGTTGAGACTGAAAGAAATAATCCCCCCTTCTATCCTCGCAATTTCACCGCGACAAAAAAGCTTCGGAATCAGTGGCGGTTTGTGCGAGTATACTTGGGCCCGACTAGGACCAGTGCGCCTCTGCAAAGTCACGAACGTTCCGACCTGAAATCGTTTTATGACCCCTTTAAAGACCGGGCCATTGTTCAATACAAGCGCTTTACGACCTATCATCGTCACCCTTAACGCAGCGGTGGAATATGAACCCCAAACACACGCTATCGCGAGTTGTGTTACAAATTTCTTAAGTTAATTAAGGGCGTCATGAAACGATATCGGGTTGGAATGTTCATGACTTTGCAGAGGCGTACCTGGTCCTAGTTTGGCCCTAGTCTGCTCTAGTCGGGGATGAAGGATGCTCATATATCTCGAATTTTTTGGCGACTACATTGCATAGAAACAAAAACTAAGGCAAGTTTAATCAGTTATTAACGTTAGGGAGAGATTTTAAGCAGTATTTGGCGAATGTAGAAAAATCGTTTCATGGTTCTTTAAGTTTGTTCTTGTAAACCTTCAAGCTCTGTCCCTGACGAGGGGTACTTTTTCTTCAGGTTCCTCGTGCATTCCTCTAAATGTTCGTAAAACAGCTAAACGCAGCAGCAATAAAAATCTAATTTACGCGAGAAGTTTCTAATTCAAACACTGTCTGGTGGAGACTGAAAATAGATGACAGTTTGTACACAAATAGTTCTATCTCGCGAAAATGATGAAATAAAAAAAAATGGGGTATAGGGACGGGGAATAAAAGGAGGAGGAAATGACATCACGCGGGTTCAAAAGTCTCGTCAAATTTAAACCATCCAAGCCTTCATTCGAGTTCGTTTTTACTGCCTCAGAGTTGTCGAGCATCCGTGAGACGATAACGTAATCCGAAACTCCGAAGCAAATTGCAGGAACGAGCAGAAGGGCCCGTACTCTTCTAAACTCTATATAGCTTCCGCATAGCGCATCAAACTTGTTTGCAATCTATTTTGTGACTCGATACAGACGACACTGAAGAGCACACCAGTGCACGCCCGACTGCACGAACAACCACACACGCGCGCGCGCACACACACGCACAATGTTTCAAAAGCAGACGCGCAAGTGTTCTCCACTGCGCGACGTAAACAACATTCTATCCCCTCCCCCGCGACCATTTTACCAAACTCACGCGCCGCCGTCCGTCCTTCCCCCATCTGAACAAAACAGGAAGAGGTCGTCTCGAGCCGTAAATCTATACAGGCGTTTCTTTTGCGAGAAAGTTTCTGTCCACGGATGTAGTTTTGGCCTGCCGGGTCTCCCTTGCCTCGTCGTCGTCGTCCACTTGGGGAGATCACTTCCCCAAACTCGTCAAGAAGGGACGGAGGGGGAAGGAGTTTCCGCAGAGGGCGTCGACCCCAGCGTCTGACGGACGGACGGTCAACCTACAGGGTCCAGACTCCAGACCGGCGAGGAATATGCAGAGAAAAGGGGCTCCGGTTCGAGATCGATACCGACTCGAGGACAGTGGTGCACTGGCTGCGCTGCATGGTATGTATACACAATGCGTGTGCGCGGGACAGCGCGTTTGCATACTTCGTTCTTCCCTAAGCTGACAGTGCAGTGGAAGCTATGGGCTCCTTTGGAACAGGCGTACGTCTCTCTTTCGCTAGGTTACCACGCTTCCAAGTTCCGACCGTATACCCAGGGGCAGAGAGCGGAGTCGGGTGATGAAAGGCAAGCGGTTGATTGGCTGAATGGAGTGGAGTCGTCTTGAGATGTGGCGATGCGGTTAGGTATGAGCGACAGCACCGCCCCGTCGATTGCGACACTTTGTAGATGAGTAAGAGAGACCGAAACAGTTTTGCAGCTTAACACGTCCGTCATCTCAAATAGTCGCGGCATGGCGCCGTATGTCGTATAAGCAGTAGCGTGCGGGCGGTTCATTCTCGTTTCGCCCACGATTCTGAGTAGGATAACAGGGGCCCGTTATTCTGTTCGATTAACAAGTACCAAAACGGTTTCTTTTTTATGACAGAATGTGTTCTACCAGCCGATTTCTATGGACTTCTGTGACGTTTTACTGTAACCGCAGAGTGTAACAGCCGGCTGTAACGAAACACCGACACCGAAAAGCGTTATACGCCCACAGAGAACCTTATAAACAGAATTCAGTCCCCAGAAGGATTTGAACTCACCACCTTGAAATTGTGAGACAATAGACCCTTTTTGGAAATTTCGAAATGATGCATAGACCATGTGCAGCAGCCATTAGTTGGTTGCTTAGTATTGGCCGCATAAGGTCCACGCCTAGGGGATTGAAGAACCTAAGGCTACTTTGAAATATAAAGTTACCAGGGATATTCACGAACCCAAACATCGCACTTCCCAGTTAATCAAACAGTGCTGTCAACAAGTACTGAAAAAAAAAAAAAACGCTTCCAGGACAAGTTTTTTTTTCTTCCACTTTAGTTTTTCAACACTAACTTACTTGCGGCCTTGTGGATAACCTACCGTGCCTAGCTCTGCAGTCAAAGCTATGGGCGCACGGTCTCTCGAGCACCTTGAACGCCAAGCAAAGATGTGCACACGATCCCTCTTCACTTCTGAAGTGCCACAGAAAGTTGTAGATGTTTCGGTGGCTCCATCCTGTGGTTCCTATATGTGACGTCATGGTCAGGATTATCGATTGCCGCAGCGACGGTTTTCATGGTGCGTGTAGAAAGCACGGTGGAAGCTCGTAGTTGTCGAAGTCTGACATTTTTCTCAATTCGATTAATGAAAGATGACTTTATCAAGAGATCGTGATGTACCCCTTCCTTTAATTAATACGTTTTCTCACTCAATCGCTCAGAATTCATCATACTCAAGACGTCATAGTGAGTGGTTCGACAAATCAGGGAATACCGACCACAGCGACGCGTCGACGGAAGAGCGGAAACGCAACTAGTCACGTAATTTCCGGTGGAAAAAAAAGGTGCGGCGTTACGCAACTTACCACCAGATGGCAGGCGCAACAGAAATTGTAACTGGAAATGAGTAATCCAGGTGGCGCTAGTCAACGTCCAATTAAATGCACACAAAAAAGGACGCCAATTATTTATAGTTTATTTCAATTCTTCCTCATTCGCAAGTAGATACATATAAACATGCACACCCACATACACACCACAGCACACAATCGACACAATGCATTGAACACAAACACACGATCACTCTAATCGCTAACTTACGGGCGGGGGCAGCGGGAATCGAACCCAGGAGGTTCCCACCGCAAGCTTACGAGCTGAGACGCGTTAGCCCACTCGGCCACTTCCTCCCTGCTAACTTTCTTGACTGTCTTTAAGTCTTTTATACTGACCATTTGAGTGCGCAAACTTGTCGTCGCGTATCAGCACGTCAGTTCTTCGCAGTCGCTAGGTCAGTTGCGCGACGAGGCAAACCGCATGAAAGCGACGGGAACAAGCGGCCAAGGCAATGAGCGACATTTCCTAGAAATTAACAAAACCGAGCGACGCGACGGGTGACAGTGAGAAATCGCCGTCGCTCGTCGCTGTCTCCGTCGATAGTCTCGTCGCTTGCTAACTCGATTACATGCGGTTGAGCTTTTAAAACGAACGTGGTCGCCGTCGGCGAGAGAGTGCTTTCTTGCCGTCTCCCGCGGCGAACGAAGGCTGTAATTGACGGGGAGTACGACGGCAGCTGCATTCCTTTCGCGTGCTGCGCTACAAAAAGGCATACAAAATTATTACCGCGTGCAGCTCGCATCTTAATTTTTGTAGTACACTGACGAATGCTCGCGTTTTTGGGGAAGATATAAGCAAATTCAGAAAGACTCGTAGAATGCCAAAACAGTTTTTTTCCATTAGTCCTAAAGTTACATACACAATTTAAGACGCACATCAACGGTTGTGACAGTGCACTGTCAGGACCGAAGACAGCTCAATCAGAATCATTCAACCACCGAGCACCCACAAACCGTGAAGAAGTTCTCAGTGTCAAGTAGGAGGAGGCAGAGAAAAGCTTCTTGGACGACGAAACCCAATCCAGTGACAGCGGTACCGGCTCGTTAGAACTATCCTCAGAGCAGTCCATGTTCACGCAGACACTCGCCCCGTCGAGCGCACGAACGTTAACTATGCACTCCAACACGGGAACACGAGAACTGCACAAGACACAAGGCAAAAACGGCAGGTTGACATCGGAGAAATTAGCGTCTTGTGAACTCCGACTGGCCCCAACTTGCTTGTCGTACAATGTTGCCAAGCGTCTCTTGTGAAAGAAAAACATTAGTTTTAAAAGATACAGAAATAAAAAATATAAAAAAATGGAATGACCTTTTTTATTTGTTTTCAGAAACGTTTTTAGTGTGAGCTACGTGGCTAGTTTCATCCCAGTTAAAACCAAAATGAAAATATAAACCCTCGTCATAGTGAGTGGTTCGACAAATCAGGGAATACCGACCACAGCGACGCGTTTGGTCGCACACGTCGCCAATAGCGCTAAATGTGCGCGATCGAGTAGACATTTAACAGTTTCGACTATGTTTTGAATTGACAGGCAGGCCAGGCGGGCCATGCCCAACCTTAAGACAAACATTGACTCGGAGAAACAACAAACGGTAGTTTCGTGTGATGATTCTGATGCTGTCGCCATTTTGTTGTGCTTCCCGTATGAACGCTAAAAAAGCACAAGACGGGAAAGAGCATCATTCTCTGTCAAGCGTTTGTGAGCGAGCACCCTCAGACCCGTTCGCTCTTTTAAAAAAAGGACTGCTGTCCCTGAAGCGGATATGTCAGCACTTGTAACGTTCATTGGAGGCGACATTCATTGCGGCCTTTTGGCGGGAAGAAAAATCTTCTCAGCCGCCAACTTTTTGAGTTTTGTCTGCTACAGAAGTAAACAAAAGATACGTAGGAAGTGTTGCAGACAACGCAAGGGCAGCAACAGAGGTTTTTTGAGTGATGCAACTAAGCGAAAGTCAAATTTCTCCCGTAAAACTTCCTGCTTTTTTGTTAATGTTTTTTTCTTTCGGTTACGGATTTTAGAGGAATTGTTTAAACCAAGATGGTTATCAGTATCAGGAAACAAATCTGGTGAAAGTGTTTGATCGAGAAAACGAAACCCGGTATTTTGGGCTCGCATAAATACACTACGCATCGCAGAAAGGTGAAACTCCGTCAGAATATGACGCTAGCGGTGTGGATAGAATGCGGAAGTTTGTAAACATGACGTCACCTTAATCGAAAGATGAATGAGAACGACGAAATTTCTCCATGAGTCGTCGTTCACCTCTGCCTAATTTCGTCAAAACAAGAAATAACATTGTAGGGGTCTGTGAAACTTATTCCAGTAAACTAAATTTGTCAGTAAGCAAGCAAACAATATTGCCTTCCTTGTTCACAATTTTGCTTTACAGAAATAAATGCCACAGGCGCCCGCAATGTTATCTTTTGTTCTTGACGAAATCAGGCCTAGATGTATATCGTCTCATAAAGAAATTTCGACTTTTTCTTTTATTTTTTTGATCTAGGTAAAATCATGTTCTCAAACTATCGCATTCTATATCCCACCGCTAGTGTCATATTTTGACAGAGTTTACACTTTCTGCAATATGTAGTTTTTTTTTTTCTGCGAACAAAAAAAAAACAGGGTATAATTTTCTCGGTCGAATACTAGTGTACATGGTTCGGAACTTCTCGGTGGTCGTATATTCATTTATTACTTTTATTTATTTGTAATAAAGCAAACAAGCAAAAAATAAATAGATAGCTTGGATTCAAGTAGTATTTTCCTCAAATCGGGAAGAACAACATCAATAGAAGTAGATAATCCTTTTTTTTTTTTTACCAGAAATGTAAACGTAAAGCAAACTGTTTGTACTCGTCTAAAGCGTTCGTGGATAAAGCCGCGAGCGGGAATTGACCATTGGTTTCCTGCCCATTCAGACGTGGCTTGCCCGGCGGGCTTTCTTTTGTACCGAACCCCCCGGAACCTTTGAAAATATCGATGAAAAGAGTTAGAATTTCCGAAGAGACGAATCCACGCGTGTGGCTCGTGGATATGCGGGCGACATTGTAAAGTAGTGGACAGCTTAGAGACACGCACAAACACAAAATAAATAAATAAAGACCGCACAAACACGCACTTTCCCTCTTCCAAAACGGAGGTTCATAAAAAAAGATAAAAAGATAGCAGACGCCTGACGCGTGCCTCCATTCGCGAGCAGATGACAAGCCGCCGTCGTCGTCTGCTATACGGTCCAGCAGCAGACGACGGAAACACCAGGTGCCGGCATCAAATGGGCGATTTGCAAAGAAAAAAAAAAAACATTTTTCTGAATTCACAAGATCGGTTCTAGGGAGAAAAAAAGTAGAAATAATTACAAAAAAAAACCAAAAAAAAAAACAGAAGCGCTCGCGCGCGCCCTGGCTGCCATCTTGAAAAGCTGAAAAGCGACCAGTGCCCTTTTACGGGGGCCATTAGTTATTTCGGAGAAAAGAAGTCAGAAACCCTCGTGACGCTACCATCTCAACCCTTTGACGTCACGGCACTGTGGTGGCGCTGCTGGTGGCGCTGCTGGCGGCACTGCGCATGCGCGGTCACTTCAGCTCATGCGAGTCTGATTTCTGGGCACGCGTTTGCCCACACCTGGTGTAAGCAAACTCGGGCTTGTTTTGTAAAGAGCATGTTGGTGTGTAGAAGAATTTAAGAGCAGCGTATACAGAACGCTGCAGAATGTATCGGACGTTTGGGATCCGAGCGTGTATTGCCATGTGTTATGAACTATACAGGCTGTCCCCCCAAAAAATGTAATGTTTTTTTTTTTTTTATTGAAAAAAATAAAAATATGGATGGCCGAACGCTCATTCTCCACCCAAATGTAACACTAGATGTCCGAACCAGATGTGAACGTTTCAGCACGAACCGATATTTTATTCGAAAGTTGTAAGTGATTTTTTAAAAATTTTAATGGGAAATGGGGTCAGACTTTCGCCCGCTTTCGGTTTTCGGCGCCGTAGAGCTCCGTGATTTTGACAGCTCCGTCGGTCGCCATTTTTTCATTTAAATTTTCAGAAAATCACTTCTAGCTTTCGAATAAGACAACGGTTAGTGCTGACACTTTGGCATCTAGTTCGAACCTCTAGCGCTACATTTCGGTGGAGAATGAGCTTTCGGTGATGAGTTTATTGTTTTAATAAAAAAAAAAAACACAACTTCTTAAAGTTTCTTTTAATAACAATAAAAAAATAAAAGAAAAAAAACGTCACGAACATGTTTGGTACACCCGGTGTCACCATTCATAAAATAAGCGAGGTACCAAACTTCATGCTCGCGATCCGAAATCATAGCCAAGCAATGAATAATATAGGAAATAAAATATTCATGACACTTTTTTTTTTCCTCTTGTTCAGGCTTGGTCATAGTAACGTTTGTGTCAGGTTCGCTATGTTTCTGCAAACATTTGAAGATAGGAGAATCACGTCAAGCGAACAACCTAGCTCCACGTGTATGCGGGCCATCGGGTAATGTCGAAACGAGTACAATTTTGTAACGCTCATTATTTGCGAAATTACGCAACGCACCAACTTTCTTGTGTCTAGACCAGTGTATACACTACTCTGGTTACTAAGCAAAATACTGGACAAAAAAAAAAATAATGTTCGTGTTTTTTGCCATTGCCTTCGCTTACGTAAATGAATAATATTTTCCTCCAGTTATTTTAATTCGTCTTGCTTCTATGATTAGTCAAAGGGGACGCACACCTCGAACTACTTGTCAGGCTTCAGATAGGACAAATAACGATCGTTTTTCTTTTTCTTTTTTTTGAAGTGCTTCTTATAGCATTTGAAGGCCTCACTGGTGCATTTTTATATATATTTTTAACAAGTAGGAGCAGATGCAATGACAAACAAATCTACTCCCTCGCAAAAAAAAAAAGAAGAAAAAGAATGGAATCATTAGTTTTATGAACATCTAAATTATACATGTTTGGTCAAAAATTTTCGTGACTCCGCACT
The DNA here is from genome assembly GCA_013358835.2 of Ixodes persulcatus. Taxonomy (NCBI): domain Eukaryota; kingdom Metazoa; phylum Arthropoda; class Arachnida; order Ixodida; family Ixodidae; genus Ixodes; species Ixodes persulcatus. The sequence goes on from JABSTQ010009285.1 coordinate 484,468, forward strand.
CCTGTCGTCCCTATAGTAACTAAAAAAGAATTCAGAAGGGAAACTACAAACGGATTTATGAGGCCTTCTCAAAGTTCGAACCCCACGTTTGGCGCCATTTTCCCGTGAGTCGAGAAAACGAACCGATGTTGGGGCCCACTATGTTTTTCTCTCCCAGCGTTTTCTGACGCAGTATCGAAACGCGGAAATCGCCACAATATCCCGTTTCTCTTACGAAATGTCCAGCGCTGCTTCGAGTAGAATTCTGCTTCCCTCGCCCTTCGCTTCGCATCCTGCTTGTTCAAGAAGCAGGCGCGCTAAAAGCCACTTGTCCGTGCCTCCGCGTTCGAGGAGGCGGCGATGAGCGGGGTTTCTAGCCCCATTATTTTTAAACCGGCTGGCTTTTTCGTAATGAGCGGAGGGAGAGAGGGGTTCTGGCGTGGCGGTGCAAGGAGGAAGATCAGTTGCACGCCACCCAAGACAGATGGCGCAAGTGACAGGTCGCGGGGGCCTTCCCCGCTACGTGATGCATTCTTCGCAGTCGCAGACGGCGCTGCTTGGCTCGCTTTTTGGAAGGTCGTCAACGATTTGTCAAAGCCCGTGGCTCCCGAAAGAAAGCAGGCAACATCCCAAGGGCGTGTTAAGCCTTTTCGCAGCCTCTTCTTTTTTCTCCAGGTGCAATGACCTGCCCGAGACCGACGTGTTGGAGGAGACCGCGTGTTGAGACTGCCGCTAGCGTTTTTTGGGCACTTCGCTTTTCTTCGAGACTTCCCTCCTCCCCTTTTTTCTTCACCTTTTTTCTCTCAACTTCGAGCTAGCGCTAGTTGCTTCGTTATGGGTTTTCAGTGGTTTGTGCCCTGTTCATTTTCTCCTCCCCAAAAATGCAGACAGCTAACAAAAAAAAAAAAGCCGAATCTTGATACCACTTGGCGTATGACGAGTGCTCGTGTGGCGCCCTCTCCTAGTTAGACCTTTCCGCATTTTTTTTTTTTTTTTTTAATTTAGGGATCTTTAAAAGCGGCTAGAGATTAGACGAGTTTAATATTATTTTTCTTTTTTTTTTATACTGTCTGGAAAATTGCAAAAATGCACCGCTAAATCTAAAAAAAAAGTTAACTAGTTTAACGGTTCTTTTTCCGTCGTGAAATAGAGCTAACTCCACTAACGGTTTTAGCCGTACTTCCGCCGTTGTTGGGAAAGAGAACTAAGTCTGCTGCAGTTGCTTAATGAAGTTTACTCAGTTTCTTTCCCTCTCTCTCTCTCTCTCTCTCTCTCTCTCTCTCTCTCGTTTTCTCTCGCCGATTCTGCGCTAACTCTTTTGAAGCTATACACTCGAATTTAAAACAAACATATAGTGTAGCAAAGCTCCGACGGATTACTGTAATAAACGTATACGACTCGAAAGGGGAGGTTGCAAGCTATTGGCGACGTAAGCGATCGAGAGCGTCGCTGTGGTCGGCCTGCCACGATTGGCCGAATACTGACTATGACGTCAGCAAAGGATTTCTCATCAACAGAAATAAGAGTAATGTAAGAACTTCAATTTTAACGGGGTTGGCACTGTTGCATTCAGAGAGCAATGATTTCAAGCTTCCACCATGCTCATTACAAACATCATCCAACTTGTTGTTCGCGAGGCAATGACGTCACGAGAGGGAACTATACGAGGGCGCTACCAAAACATCTCGCCGCCATACGTATAGATGACGAATCACGAGAAGCGTGCTTCGCCACATAAAAGCAGTGTGTTCGGGCAAAGCAAACCTGGCGAAAATCGATGCGCGATTGGCAGCGTCCATTGGACCGGCGGTCTATTAAACACTTGCTTCTAAAGAGAAATAGTTTTCAGCTTGTAACAAGCACTTAAGAAAGTTGCATAATGTTAAATTATGTTTAGTAAATAATAAAAAGACAATGATTCCCGACATGCTTGAAATAAAGATGGAGCATATTCATGTTTATATTCTTGTATTCGCTTCATTATTTAATTAAAAACCATTTAATGAGCCGTAGTTATCATCTCTGTCTATACTTTGTTTTATCTTCGCGTCATAGAGAAGCTGGTGCTACGAGCCGAGCAGGCAAATTAAGCAGCGCGGAGATCGCAATGTCGCGGCGCACGTCGTCCTTCGGTGCGTGTATTACCACCGGCGTATCCAACCAAGCGCAGAGAGCGCGCCTTGACCTTGCGCTTTTGGTATGCAAGCCGCCTTACATGGCCAAGTCGAATGGGTCTTTTATATTGTCGGAGACGGTACGCGTATGGACGCCAAAGACAGCAGCCGGGCAAATTCGTCTTAAACCGCTTCTCAAGAGACGGCTTCTTCGGTCTGGCAGGGTATGTGGTTTCTTCTCACGAGGGTCTCCCGCGATCGCAACCCAACAAAGTTTGACGACGAGCCCCCGAAAGAACGGCGCAAAGAGGTGCCAAACACCCGGGGCGCGCCCCAGATTCTCCATAGGGCCGCTGCAGTGTTTTCCGCCGAGCGAAGCGGCTGCCTGGCGAGGGGGCTATAGTATGTCGCCGAATCAACGGCGGCCTTTTGAAGAGTGCGGCGCGAAACGCGACCTGCTCTACTGTCTCGAGTAAGTTCTAACAGCGACGGTCTCTGAAAACTAGGCTAGACAGCGGACACCGAAAACAACGAGAACAAGAATAAACAAAATTAATGAAACCTCAAGTCGTCACGTTCGTCACGTCACGTATTAGCAACGTGGTCACGTTGCTAACACATCGTAGAAAGGAGTCTGCAGACTCTAGTAGAGAGTTTTAGGGAACCGTTTTTGCTCATCCGATACGCTACGACCGGCTCTCCGGTACCAACTGCGCATGCGCTACCGCAGAAGACTCGCGTATGCGCAGTTAATAAGGGGGGACCCGTCGTACCGTATCGGACATGCCAAAACGGTCCCCTAAAACTCTACTGTATGAGGCGTGTTTGCGGCTGGTATGGGTGTCACATTTAATCGTACAAAAACTATCTGGCGACAGGTTTGAAGAACGTATGAAGCAAACACACTTCGAGCATTTCTGTGGCTTGTCCGCGCAAAATAGTGTTTTTTTGGGTGATGTAGGAGCGGTGTGAAGGCGGCTTTACGTCAATCGTTGCAAACCGCCTGTTCCACGACGACGGAATTCTTCGCAACGGAGTACGAAAAGGTGACGTTAAATCTTTTTGCATTTCTCGCGTGCGTTCGCCCACTTGGTTTCCATTACACGTTTCAAATTAACGTGGTAACCAAATAGCGAATCATGCACAAAGAGGAACAGTTTGTGCGGATGTGTAACCGAATCTGAATTTGGTCTCCGGGCACTTGGAAATGTCTTGGAACTCGTTGAGCATACTTCGGTTTGATGGAAACTCCCGGAAACGTGCATTTTAAAAGTCCTGTACAGTACCGAAAGAGATATGCAGTCAGTCAGTGGAAATATCTGCTGTCCCTGTTCTAATACTGAGCGGAGAAACATTGCGCAGATGGTCCCTCTGCTCTGGCATGCTGAGCTCTTAAGTAGGCTACCACGTTGCGACAATGGAGAATGTGTCCGTTCATTCGAGACTATATTTTTATTTGTTGTATAAAAGCTTAATTCGCTCGGGGCTCACCGCGTTGCTTTTGTGCCTCCAAGGCCTGAACGCCTCTGGGGCAGCGTATATTGCCGCAGCCTGTACATTACACGACACTTTAGTGCGAACAAGGCATCGCCTCTTTTTTTTGTTTTCTCTCGGGATTGAATAACTCATCAAAAATACTATAGTGCTGGAAAGTGCTCAGTTGGGATATTAACCTAAGTAATAAATGTTTATGCCCACCAATACTCTTCCGAAGTAAAATGCAAAACAAAAATGGCCAAGTCGTGTACGCGCTAACAGTGTCGCGTCGTGTACATAGCCGAACAAGGAGTGATGCACGTTTTTTTTTTTGTCGAATTCTGACGTTTTGTCGAAAACAAACAAACAAAGATTGAATCAAAAGACAAATTCAGGTGTACGGTGGAATAACTACAAGGAGATCTCGTTCAGTGGCGAACCAGCGAGCACAGCATCTCCTGGCCTAGTTACCCCCTCGACGCTCTCTGGCGCGCCGGTCTCTTTCCCCGAGCGCCCTTTCCCGTGAGAACTCGAGCGCATGAACTTGGTCACGTTCGCTCAACGTCACCGTGACAGCCGGTGACGGCACAACTGGGCGCCCTGTGCCGTTATCGCGCGCAGGGCGCCAAAGGGGGAAGCCCCGACCCCATTTCTAAACGCGACACGTGACAAACTTGTCGGCAGCGTCGCGCCGCGGTATAACAGCAGGAGGGAAAGTGGGGAACGATAAGAGAGGCAGCACTGGCGGTTGGTCGATTCTAGCGGAGCCTGTCTCTAACCACTACCGCGCCTTCTAGAGTTGAGCAGGTTGTATTCGCACGAAACATTTCTGTACAAACGAATTTCGACGAGCAATCACAAATACGTTTGTGCTGACATGCTGCGCCGTGTTGTGTATTCCTGCGACTTTCGAAATAGAGTGGAGATTTATCTCGCGTATGCATTGGACTCGGGATTGAAGTCTACAATGCACAGTGAACTCGTGAGAGCACGCCGAAGCAACGCGCTTCTTAGCCGGCGCCGCGTTTTACTGTTTGTAACAGAAATGATGATGTTCTGCCCGCAAACAAACGGTAGGCGAGCGGACAGTGAGAGCCCTGACTGTTCAGTAAGTGTCCACCATTGACACACTTTGAACATTGCCCTCTTGTGATAGCCACTACTGAGATGCCAAGACACAGTACCAACTCGTACATTTACTCGATAATTAGCCCCAATTATAATTTATTAATTTCTACACTCTTCATCCTTTAATGTTAATGTTCTTCTATCTGCGACTCGCTCACTCATGTACCGACTCGATCGGTCATGCATGCTCACCAATCTACTCGCTAACTTTCTCCCTGTCACACACAGTCACTTTGGTATCCACTATACTCTGTTTCATACTTAGCGTGCGATGCTGTCAAAGCTACTGGCGCGAGCGTGGGGCTTGATTTTGTTGATCATTTGCACGCGTTCTCGTGCAAACAAAATCATGGATGAAGCCACGCGCTCGCGCCAGTAGCTTTGACAGCGTTGCACGCTAAGTATGAAACAGAGTATAGTTCATAAAACACGCTCACTTACTCACAATAATTACGACACTTACTCGCACATAACCCCGTGCACAAATTCGCGCACCCGCACGTACACTTACAGACAAGTACTGTAACTACGTATAAGCGCGCTCGCACGGCCAGACGCACATACTGACATGCAAAAAAACGCACGCACATGCGCATGCAGACGCAAAAACAAACACACCACCACGCACGCGCACATACAAAACACAAGTGGCATTATTTTTATCTTCGTTAAAATTAGGATTTATGCGGACATCGGGATTGTCCTAGGGTGATAGACCTCTCGCAAAATCGAAGCGTTACTAGTGGTGTTTTGTCGTGCAAACCATCTCTCTTTGAAACCAATCGGGCACCAAGTCTCGATTTCGATTTGACAACCTCACTTCACGACATCCCGTCACGACCAAATAGAGGGCTTGCATTTTCGAGTATATCACTTTCCTTACATTTATAATACTGTAGATGTTGCCTACCAATGCGTAAAAAATGCTAAGGCACTTTTTTTTTTTTTTTTTTTTTGGGGGGGGGGGGGGGGTTAACAGGACTACGATGGAATAAAAAGGAGCAGACTGGGCCGGTCATCCTGTTCTATTGTCTCCTCAATGTCGTAGGCTTCTTAAATTATTCGTCAGCCGGAAGAGTGATCCAGCACACTGGACTGCTGCCAGGGCGCCGGCCATACTCCTACTCCTCGCCAAGACTAGGCAGGTCCTTACGCCCGCTAGAGGACCGTGTTTCAACGGGGGCTCTCACGAAAACGAATGAGAGCGATGTAAGCGAGCGCGGACTTCATTTTCATGCAGTGCTGAGGTGCACTACTTTGTCAACGGGCAATCGAAATCGAAACCATGCCACTCCTCTTCATGGCCAAACAGGTCCCATAATGCAAAGCACGCAGTGTTGCATGGAGGGATTTTTGGAACGGTTCTATTCTAAACTTCTAGGGTGTCTTTATGTGCGCTTTGCTTAGAGTGATGACATCTGACTATTTTGTTCCGAACGCTTTTTTTTTTTTTTTTTTTCGGTAGCGCATGAAAGCGCATCACCTGGCACGAGCGCTTGGCATTGGAAGCGCATCGGCGGCATTTCGTTACTTACTATTTATTTGTCTCCCGAGTGCACGTGCTGTGTGCATCACGTACTACAAGGAATGGCATCAGCCTAAACAGAAAGACATATAGGCACCATGTACTTCATTCACCCTTAAGGCCGGTTCTCACATGCAGCGAAGTGCTGATGTAGCGCTGCTCACGTGTCGTCAGCTACTTACCGTCTGCCATGAGAAACATTTTCGACGTTGCGATACAATGCTGGTGAACGCTCCCGTCACCACGCACTTAGCGCGAGGTCAGCGCTATGCTTGAGCGCTCTGCTGCATGTGTGAACAGGCCTTTTAGTTGAGACTGAAGCCAAAGCTACAAAAACGGGAGCCCGTGCTCCCATACTTCGAGACGTGCATTTGAGCGCGAGTGCTCGCTTTGTGGAAGAACTTTTTAGAACAGCGATCTCGTGCTCTCGTGCTTGTGGCATTGGATGTAGTCCCAGCTTAATGGTGAACTGAGTACAGGCGCTTTACACACGCGCCAGATCACAGCCGCCATTGCTGACCGTCTCTTGTCTTACCGCGAGGTGCCGAGCGACCAAATCGAGCGATGACGAGCCTCCACGAAGGCAAATGCTGGGAATATGGACAGAGTAGAATATAAAATGGCAATAACCCGTACTCTTGTGGTAATCAGTGAGTGAAGTGAACGGAATAAGAGGCAACGAAAACTGAAGGTCGGTTACAGCGGCGCCTGTACGTACAGTGCAGCAAAGCATCCATAGACGGCTGCAAGCATGGCATCTGGCCGCCGCGCGTGCCATGTCTCCGCTCGTGCTGGCAAGTGCGTGCATTTTCAAGCTTGCCAATGCTTCGATCACGCGCACGCTGCACATGCTTGCTTGCATGCATGGGAAAGCAGTGGCGACGTGAGCGATCGAAAGCGTCACTGTGGTCGGCCTGCCACGATTGGCCGAATGCTGACAATGACGTCAGCAAAGGATTTCTCATCGACGAAAATAAGAGGAATGAAAGAACTTTAATTTTGACGGTGTTGGCAGTGTTTCTTTGAGAGCGCTATGATTTCAGGCTTCCACCATGCCCATTACAAACACCATCGAACTTGTTCACAAGGTAATGACGTCACGAAAGGTAACCGAACGAGGGCGCCACCGAAACATCTCGCCGCTAACAGACCGATGTCGCTAGCAAGATTCGTTAAGCCACCGCTGCCGCAATGGATCGAGGGAACTTTTCTTTTGTGCACGTAGGGCAACCTCGCCGGAGTTCTGTGCTCGCAGATTACGAGACGGCCCGAACCGCCTCGTGTACTGCATGCATATAACGCTTCGTGAAATCGGTCTTTTGTCTTTAGTCTATTCGCTTGGTGGAGTGGAAGCGATCCAAAAGCGCCTAATGCTCGTGCCTTCAGTGCGGTAAATGCGAGAGCGTGATTTTGCACTCGCAAGTAGATACGAGAGAAGAAAAAAAGCGCTCCAAAACCAAGAAATTTTCTCATTACTCTACTCCATTAGAAGCTACGCAAAAAAATTTAGGAGCGCTAAACTTGCACACATACACGCGCAGTGCATACGCGCAGAATAAAACATTAAAAAATTAGATAATTTTCCCAGAGCAACTTTTTGAGATCTATAATTTATAACCCACTTAGAGACCCTGAAACCACGCAAGCACACCCGAAAGGAAAAAATACAAATTCCGCGTCCGAGACACGACGCGGAGTCCCACCGACCGTAAACAATGTAACCCTACACCGGCGACTCGCGCTCCGCCTTTCATCATCGCTAGATGTAAGTAAAACAAGCCTACGCTCTCCGAAAGCCTCGAACGTCACCGCCGTCCACGTCGAACCTCATAAAAACTTAAATAACGAAATACATAAAGCAGATTCGATGTCCCCGATCACCAAGGGCAGAGGAATCACTCGTCGCGCGGTGGCTTCGGCGGCGTCAGAGCCGCGCCGCGGGAACGTACAGATGCGGCAGCGCGGCGCGGCTCACTCGCGATGCTCCGTGCGGATCGAGACCTCGAGCGATACCACCTAGAAGACAAGGCCTGCGAATGACGCCATCACTAGTGGACCCACGCAGCGCCACCTAGCGGGAGCGTCAGGATCGAAGCCAGGGCGTCTTGCAGCGCCTCACAACGGGCGCGACTAAAGCACGCGGCGACGCCAAGACGGGTGCGTCTGCCGTGTTTGCAGCATCCCTCGTCGAGCTTCAGCGTGTTTGCCGCTTGGATCGGAGAGCCACGAACGATGACGTCATGCGCGGGCCTTGTCTTCTAGGAGGTACGTCCTCGAGCCCAGCGTCCAAGCCCGGGGACCGCGTGTAGTAGACGAGCGAGTGGCGGAACGGCGGCGGCCCTTTTGTGCCTCGGAAAAGAGCAAAAAGGAAAAACGCGTGCCGCGATAAACGCACTCAGCGGGCGGCATATAAAACGAAGTCCAAGGTGTCGGCATCGCCGCACAGCCTCCGGCACGTACGAGGAGCCCTTGATGCCTTCCTCCTCCTATCCTCAAAGACGCAGGCCGATGCGGCCCCGAGAGCAGATCTGGCTGTCGTCTGTCGCTACCTCGGGGGAGGCCGGAGAGCTAACCACGTCGACGGAGAGAGCGCACGGGAGGAGAGATACGGGGGAAGCGCGGACACCATCAGAGGGGGCCACGGCACGCCTATTGGCGACGTGAGCGATCGAAAGCGTCGCTGTGGTCGGCCCACCACAATTGGCCGAATGCTGACTATGACGTCAGCAAAGGATGTCTCATCGACGGAAATAAGAGGAATGTTAGAACTTCAATTTTGACGGTGTTGACAGTGTCGCTTTGAGAGTGCTATCATTTCAGGCTTCCACCATGCCCATTACAAAGACCATCGAACTTGTTCACCAGGTAATGACGTCACGAAAGGTAACCAAACGAGGGTGCCACCCAAACATCTTGCCGCTAATAGCGCTCGTGTTCGATTCGCTGTGCGGCTAGATGCGTTTCTCAGTCATCAGTGGAACCGACCGTGGTGTACTTCCGAGCAGTACTGGTAGGGCTGTTCACTGGACGCCATATTTGAGGGCGCCGTGTAGAGGGCATGCTCGCAAAAAGCTCCGATTACTAGATTGCTAAGACCGGCAATCTTGGTGGTGTGGAATGCAGGTTGCAAAGGAACTGGGGAATCTCACCGTCAGTATACGCGCTCAGCCGTCGCGCACAGAGCTATGGCCGCGTGGATCCAAAAAGAGACACGGGCTAGGTGACACAAGTCGCCGCCCGATTCAAAGGGTATCAGCCGCATCCATCCAGTGGCGACGTTTGTGGGGTGAAAGGTGCAGTCAGCAAAGAGGCTTGCTGAAACTCAGTTCACGAGAGGAGTCGCAGCATTTAAACCGCGTGTAGCGATCGAGTCCCGTATGGCGTGTATACTCCTGCTCGGATCGATGAACGGGCGAGAGACAACGCGTTCACTTGACGTTCGTGAGGTGTTCGACGAGAGTACGAGACGTGCCAACAGGCAGCTGGAGTTTGGCGTACTACAGAAGCCAGTAATCGAGGCAACGCAATGTGGTACAGCGACGGCCGTGAGACACACGGCACCTCTTTTCTAGGTCGCGTGTATCGTGCTGAAAGTTTCTTTTTACTGACTCGATTTGGCCTGCTTTCTAGGGCTTTGTGGCCAAGCTCCGTATTGTTTCCTTCCGTGCCAGCTGTCTTTCCCACAATAATTCTTACCGCCACATACTCCCTTTTTCTTCGCTCTTTCGTCTTTTCCCTTTTTGTCCTCGTCAATAGATCCAACTGTGGCCCTCCCACCTTGGAGACCCCTAGCCTCCGACTCTACGTTCGTCCCGAATTTTTCGCCCTCCTTTTAGAGTCAGCAAATAATAAATAACGTGTCTGTTACCGGACGACACAGTAGACTGCGTGACACCGTTGGCGCGAACAAGACATCTGCGCTTTCCCGCGTTTTATTTCGAAAGGATATTGACGGGCACCCAACTTTACCGTTAAGGTCAGTGCGCCAAGGGGGCCCTTTCCATCACACTCTACTCCGCTCACTCCTAAGCCCACAGTGTGGTGAAGCTGAGTTCTCATTGGACCAATCGCACATCTATCGTTCGCCACGTGACCACGCTTCCACTCTCCTCACGCACAAAGAGAGAGAGAGAGAGAGAGAGCGAGAGAGAACGGGGTCAGGTGATGAAAGCGAGGCTCTTGATTGGTCCGGAGAGAATTTAGCTCTCACCACACTGTCAACTTAGAGGCGAACGGATTATTGTACTCCTGATAACAGGCTTTAGATTATATAAACCAATAATAATAACAGGCGACTGTTTGTTTGCGCTAACATTGTCGCGCAGAGTACATCTATCAGACGCCCGAAGAGAGAGAACACTGCGGGGCATCCCGCAAAGTCCGCGCCGATTGCCTCATCCTTACGAAGAGATGGTCGTTTGAAAGAGTGCGCGAGCCGCCACTTTGCTTCGTTCCAAAAGCCTGCGCCCACCGTGCACCACCGTCGCGGCCACGCGTCTCGTGGCTTCGACTGGAGGCCAAGCTCGCCGGAAAACAAGAAGGCAACCAAAGCGAGACAAAACAAAGGAGGGAGGGAGATGCTCGGCGGCTGCGTGGCGCGATGCGAAAGAAAAACAAAAGGAGAAAAGGAACAGTATAAGAAGAACCTTGTTTAGTCTTGGCCGTTCCGAGGTTTTTAAATATAGCCCCAGTGCCCCTGGCTCGTGGTAGTTGCCGTTCCCGCCGCCATCGGCGCTAGTACCATGGGAGGAGCAGGAGACAGCGGGCATTTCAGCTCCCCCAATCGAGCTACCTTGCTCTGTCACGCGCAATATGTGCTCTACTGTTTTGCCGGAGACGACCCCGCCCCATGTACAACTCCGTTGCTCATCCTCAGCTGGTCGAAAACTACGAGAGCGAAATCAAATTTGTTTCAGGTATTCGTTTACGCCAGCACATGTGCGGTGCAGAGCTTTGCAGGCGGCACGGGGGAGACTTTCACTAACGCGACAAACAAAAACAACCGACACTGACGAGCTCCAAGCGCGTGCCGCACGCGCACGAAGGTACCTTTGGCAGGCTTGCAGCCTCTCGGTGATCGGGAAGTGAGTACGAGTGATCGAAAGCCCGGCAAAGATACCTTAGCGTGCATGCTGCACGTGCTCGGGACTTGTCGGTTCTTTCTGTTTGTTGGGCATGTGGTGGAATGTTCAGCATCATATCCTATTTTTTATACACATAGATATCAAAATATATTTATTGTTTTAAGAACACGTAAATAAATATACTGTAGTTATCAACATATATTTTTATTTCCGGATAAAATAGTTTTAAGAAACAGCTCTAAAAGAATCGATGGAATGCGATCGGGTCGGTCGGAGCCGGAGCGATAATATTAGCTAAAAAAAAAAAAAGAATTACTGACACAAATGCGCGTTTTTATCAATATCGCCTATGTTTCTCGTGTTTCGTTGTAATATAGTTTCCAACACAGGTTTTGTTTAGCGACGTTGCACCTCTACTTCATTAAATCTTGAATTCCCTCGTTTGGTTTAAGTGGCAGTATAGTAAAAGCTGTCGGCGCCAGTTCGCTCACGTACCATGAGCACCGATCGAAGCTGCGCACTCTTTTCCGCAGAAACCGAAAATGGTCGATTTTATTTCGTTTCATACAGCGCCGACATTGTTTTGGTGGCACCCGGCCTTCCATCCGCGATGTCACAACCAGGATTTACGTAAGAATGAATTGGCTTCCACCCGTAAACGGAGGGCTGCTCGCGCCATCTAGGCGACTGGTAACCACTGAAAAAAATTCTCCTGGTCCGGGACCTCTTTGGGATAATGAGGATTGTTTCAGCGGCCACCAGTCACATAGAAGGCGCGAACTGACCTCCATTTTAGGAAGCAGCCAGTTTATTGATACAAAAACCTTCTCCTCCTTGGGGACTTCCCGATAATCTCATTACATCAAATCATTAACGACTGATCTCGCCCTTGCGGTGGCTAGGATCAAAACTGGTAGCAAATGTTAACATCCGCTTGCTCTACTCACTACCAGCTCCCGGTTAGCGTGGAGAAATACTGCGATTGAATCCCGGACCAGGCGGATTTTTTCGGCGGGTATATTATCAGTCACAGAGGCCGCGAGCTGCGCTCCTTTTTCAGGTTGTAGCCCATCCTCACCTTGGGGACTTCTAAATCGGATTATCTAAAACCACGAGTTAACTCGCCGTGACGTCACGAGTAGTGATCCTCGCTACGTGTCATCATTAGCGACGACAAGTTTGATGATGCGTGTAAGAAGCACGACGGAAGCTAGGAGCCATCGCGTTCTGAAACCCCTTCTGAAACACCTTCGAACAGTCCAATAATGCTTTTAGGCCCGTCGTTTGGCCAGTCATGGAATTTCGACTACAGCGACGTTTTTGGTCGAACATATCTTCAATAGCCGGTAACGTGTTACTAATGCCCGCTTCCAGCGAGAACTTCCTATCATCGACAGCGTTTCGGCGTCCCGTGCACCTCGAAGGCGTGCGCGCTGCCAAAGCACCGCCGAAGGCATGGTGCGCGTGCTGAAGGCCGGGAGTTCGAAAAGACACGCCCTGCTGCCCTCATTCTGTCCGGGACTATACGCATAAAAAATGAGGGAGAGGAGGAAAGGAGAACCCGCGGGGACGTCGGAGTGCCCAGCTCTGATTGGAAGGATTTATGGGCAGAGACAAAGGCGGCTAGCCTCCGCGTCTACCCGCTATAGTCTTTCCAACCAGAGCTCGGCGCTCCGACCTTCCTCCTCCTCTTCCTCAGTTCGTACGATATTCATCGCGTGTTTTTGAACCTCCTTTCACTGCTTCTTCTTTAGTCCGCCAGGCGCCGTGAAAACGCGATTCGCTCGAAAAAGCTGGCGAGCGAACCTGCCGTGATAGCTTTCTAAGCTAGCCGATAGGTGTCGTCGATTTCGCAGAAATCGCCAGTACCCGTGAAAGATGTTCGTTGATATTCTCTGGCAAGAGCGACCTCCTTTAATTGTTCACAGTAGTCTTCGGTGCACTAAACGGACACTGAAATGGTGTGGAAGCAGTCGGGACACGTGTAACCTTCTGCACTCCTCTGGAGTTACCCATTTCGCCCCTCCAGTTTACTTCAGGCTAAATTTCACCTCAAGGTGTACTCGTCCACGTCTGTGCGGTGAAAGCGTTGAATTTTTACTTTCTTTTGGTTCGTCAAAATCGTATCGATTAACCGGTTAAAACATTAATCGCGATTAAAGCATTTATTGATAGGTTAATGAATCAATTGCCCAGCCCTAAAAATTTTCAATGAGAGGAGAAGGGCGCGTGCACAGCTTCAATCGGGGTTCATGTACGCGGGGCTGCATACCCATCAGAAAGTTGTCCACAAGAAAAACAAATGAAGTATTGCGCTCGCGCCAGTGTGTCTGCGACAGCGTTGTACACTAAGTACCGAACGGAGAGGGGACTCCCCTTTCACCGTCACCTAGTTAACGCGATCCCACATCAGCCATTGCGGCGCACGTAAGTTGCGACAATGGCGGGGCCGTCTACCGCGGGGACTTTTCATCATTCCCCGAACCGGATCCGCGTCTCGGCGGCCCGTAACGGCGCCCGGCAGGAGCCCTGGGAGCCCTCGACCGCGGGGCCCACGGTAGACCGCTTAGTCATCCACGCCGCCGCGCGTACGACCAGGGACCCGCGGCCAGCGGGGGGGCTCTGCGCAGAAGACGGCAGGCCCGGTGTGCAAAAGGGGTCTTCGCGCCGCCTAATTTAAGGCCTAGTTTGCCGCTCGACATCTGTCTGTGCGGCAGACCCCGTAGCGATGTAGACCGGTCTGTTTATGCTCCGCCGCCGCAACCTCGCAACCAGAGGTCTCCCGGCTGACGGACGTGGTTGCCGGTCCCTTTGGCGAACAACCGTCAATCGCAAGCACGCCCCCGCTCGCCGCCACATCGGTGCGCTACTGCCACAGCAGCCCTCTCTGCCTGGCGTGTTGACCTCTGTCTGGATCTTTGACCCCGGTTACACTGCACTTAACGCATCATTTTCGCATAGCGCAACTCTGCGAGAGTCCGTTGGAGACAAGAACTTTGGAATTTAACCCTCCTTAAGCGTTCTGTTCAATAAAGTTATATAAAAAGACTATTGTTTGGTGAATTTTTCAAGCCTCAAACGGCCCAAGGTCTTTAAGCAAGAACGCGATGAGTCTGAAAATAAGCTTGTGCGTATTGATCCAACGAAAACACAAGCATTCGAAGAACACACGTTTTGTGAACCTGCAGAAGTGTTGTGTGTTTGTGTGCGTGGAGAGTTGAAGGGCCAACGCTTGAACCAAACCGCACGTGTTTCTCATAGCAGATATGATTTGCCTAACTTATTTTCAGTCAGTAACAGAGGCTTTGATAGTTTAAAATGAAAATGGTAACGGGCGTTTCCTTACGCGGTGAACAGCAGCGCCCAACCGTTTTCAAGAGTCAAAGCTACCTAATACAAATTGACAGCGCCGCCGGATGAAACTCTTCGAAATGTTCCTTATTTCATAGGTTTTATGCGAGACATAATCTTTAAATAGCTTCTAGCTTGTCGTTTTTGTGCATCGCAAAGACACGCTTAGGAGGCCTATCCAGGAGGAGCGGCCATAGCGTGGTCGCCTCAAGGTCAAAGGAAAAGCGTTTGTTTGTGCACGCTACCACCAAGCGCGCTATACACAATATTGGCTGCGTAGACGAAGACATCGTTGAGACAAAAGAATGCAAAAAGAAACTAAAAGCAGTTCGTCACGGAACGTTGCGAGTGCTTGACTAAGTCGGCATCGGGTACTACAAACGATGACATCACCCTAAACAGAAGGACATTGAGGCACTCTAGACTAAATTATCCGGCGACAACGAGCAAAGAAGACGACGAACGCCGGTATGTATGGTGATTTCGCCGTTGATTGTTTGAACTCATCGACTCGTAGCCCCGGCTGCGCTCCGACTTGTGGTCCGACGTGTTGTAAGGACGGCCTCTTGCTGAGAACTGGTGGAAGACAGAGATTGGCCCGGTATATTTTCGAATGAAACACCAGGTGTGTAAGAAACATGTCCCCGAGGCGGAAAACCTTAGCTCCAGACCAGCAGAAGCCCTCATGGGTCTCAGCTGCGTCACAATATTAGCATGGCTGCGTCTTAGCTCCTGGGAAGTTTGATTTAAAAACCACCGAAAAGCAAACGAGAAAAAAAAGTATGAGGCTCTTTGCTAGGATGCTCTCTATATCTAAACCACAGTGAATACAACAACGACAGCAACAACACGCGAACGGTTTTGAGAAGTGCTTGGGAGTTTGTATACTTCGAACTCGCGTCGTGCTTGTTCGCCCGCTCATCAAAGTCACTGGAAACAAGCGTGATTGACCATTTTCAAAAGTGGGCGGCATCTGGTGGCAGCTGCGCCAATTATCGGAAGCCGCCATTGTTCGGACACGTACTCCGAGCATGTAAGGGAGACGAGTGCTGCGTAAGCGTTTGGCGGGGGCTGGGATGCAGTCCGATAAGTTAGTTCTTGTTTATTGGGGCTGTTTACAGAGCTCCTAGTTATTCCGCTAAAGTGCTGTTTGATATATTTGTGATTACATATTGCAAATCAACCTTGACAACTTCAAGCTCATACTCGCGGGTGATCTTAATGTTCCTGACATACATTGGAGTACGCTAACGGTAGGTAGCCGTGAAAAAACTGCAAGTAATGCTCTTGTTGACATTGCTATGGAATTTGATTTGGATCAAGTAGTTAATCGGTGAACTACAAATAATTCAATCCTTGACCTTGTTTTTCTTAGTCATAGCAGTACTTTGTCTGGTTACAACTGTTTCGTAATAGGGGTTCTAGCTGATGACAGAGCTGTTCTTACAACGCTGAGTATCCGTGTTTTACATGCGAATCCTGAAATTTTCACAGTAGACCTGACTTTGATAGGGCTGGTGACGCGTCCAGTATTGATGTGCTTAGTTTTCATTTTGATGATTTTGTCGCCCCAAGTCATGACTGGGATGTTTGACGTGATGCTAAACAAATTCCGTGCATTATTAGTTAGTGACCGCGTTAAAAAATCTAAAACCAAAAAGAAGAATCCTACTCTCCCGCGGATTAGTAGAGCGGTGTTGCTAGTTATCGGGTCTTGTTAAGAGGAGTCGAAAATTGAAACATAGTGCTAATCCTGTAGACGTAGACCGGTTTAAATGTTTGAGGAAAAGTTTAGAACAAGAAATGGCTACAGCAAAGGATAAATATTTTAATGTTACTCCATCTCGATTTTTGACGTCAAATCCTGCGAAGTTCTGGAGATCTAACCTCCCCAGAAGTGACGCTCCTCGTAGTTTTATTATTCAGAATAAATGTGTTAGTGAACCTGTGGTTCTTTCCAGAAGCTTTACAATTAATATTTTTACTCAGTTTTTATTTTTGACAACGGCAGTGAATCTAGTTTTCGTTCAAATATTGTTCCAGGTTATTGTTTCCGGTGTACAGAATTCGCTCTTGAAACTCGACTGCAAAAATTCTCTAACCCGGATGATATTCGTTATTTAGACTGGACATTGAGATACTTAGCTATTAATTTCCAGAAGTCTATTTCCTCTGGAACGGTACCTCCACTTTAGAAATCAGCAAGAATAGTTCATATACACAAACAGGGCAACAAACAAAGCCTTCAAATTATAGACCATTTTTTTTTTTACGTACTCATTCAGTAAAAGTCTCGAACCCATAGTACATAAACACATTTCCGAGTATCTTGAAAGCAATTTATTTCTCTTACCTCCACAGCATGGTTTTCGCTGACATTTTTCAACCATTACGCAACTTTTGGAATTCACTCATGACATAGCATCATCCTTGGATAAGAAAGGAGAAGTTGGCGCATTTTTCGTTGATTACTCGAAGGCTTTTGATAAAGTATCGCGCCCCAATTTACTTTAAAGTTAAAAGAAATACTTACCAGGCAGCACACAGTAATGCGCCAATATCGGCGTCGGATCGGAGAAATCGGGCCAATATCATTATGATACTGCCGATATTGGCGCTGAATCGCAAAGATCGGGCCAGTATTACTGTGATGTGGCCGATGTCGGCGGAACATCACTTGGGTCGGCCAACGCCACGCTGATATACAGTATCCAGCGCCGTTTTCCGGTAATTTGTCGGGTCTGAGCCGGCTATATCGGCCGGTATTAGGAATTCGTGACCGTTTTTAAAACTATACTGAATCGGTCAATCGCGCAGGCCAATCGCGGCGGCCGCCGCTGTTGCCACAGGCCGTGCCAAGGGCGCGCCGGGCAATCAGAAGCTCGAACTGGGTTTTTCCATACGAACAAACGGAAAAAAATATATTTTTGGAGTACCTTTTATTGGAGATTAGTACAAAACGGGGCGCGCGTGATGTTTTCTAAAAAAATTAGTTTGCAAGGTTTTTCAGTACAATTAATATTGTTTTTATACAATCATGCCTCAGCGGTGATTTCAGGTAGCGCGTCCCGACCTAGGTGCGTCTTAACCTCGGAGGTAAACCGCGGCGCGTCCGATGGGGGCACGGGGGTGGCACCCCTGAAACCCCTTCCACAGTACCTGTTTTGGCGCCAAAATGGCCGATTAAAGCCAAAACAGAAGTCACGTGCAGTTCCTCCAGTGGCCGGTGCGGGAGAAATGGCGGCGTTGCGGATATTGCGCCGGTACTGGCCCATTTGCAAAACGATCGTTCACCGATTCTCGCCCATCTCTGGCCAGAACTCGAATGATATCGCCGATTCTGCCCATTTAGAACGATCGTTAACCGATATTGGCATAATACCGGGCCGTGGTTCAAAACATGAAACGGGGCCAATATTGTGAGCAATATTCCCCCGATGCTGGCCCAGTGTCGGCGTGCTGCCTGGGTAAGAATACCCTTTTTCTAAACTGGATTTCTAATTAACTGAATTGTAGGTCGCAGTTCGTTTCATTTGCGGATGCCATCTCTTCGGAGGTTTCGGTTAGTTCAGGTCACGGTGGTTCAGGTGTGCCGCAAGGATTGGTGTTATGTCCTCTTTTACTTATTTTGTATATGAATGATGTTCTAGAAAACCCACTGGTTAAAATTCGTCTATATGGCGATAACTGCGTTCTGTACAATGGCATCAAGTTCATTAATGATGAGCTGTTACTTATCGAATCTTTCGTGCGCTTTCTTACTGGAGTAGGGAATGACAATTACACTTAAACTATGATAAGACGGTATTTATGAGATTTACAAATAAAAAATCGCCCCTTGTTATTAGTTATGGTATTGATAATGTACATTTAAACGAAGTTAGCGAGTTTAATTACTTGGGTGTTTTCTTTACGCCCAATCTTAGATGGGATAGACATGTCGACTTTAGCTGCTCCTGCGCCCTTAAGAAGTTGGGATACGTTAAGCGGACGCTCAAATGCTCCACCAGGGAAGTCAAACTAACCACCTACAGAACCCTTGTTAGGATTATTCTAGGGTATCAATCTGTTGTATAAAACCTGTACTTAAAAAAGTAAAAAAAAAAAAGTCTACTTCAATCTTTTTAGGCGAAGGTATGACCGCGATTTCCCTTCTTCATCCGCTTTGTCATCTCTTGGGCTCGAACCACTGTGTTGGAGGCGAAAAATCGATCGACTCAAAATGTTCCACAGAATTGTGAATGAAGACTGCGGCATCGAGCGGACTAAATACATCGCATTTTCTACTAGTACGCGCACCAGACGATCTCATTCATTAAATGTTGTTCCATTTCAGTGTCATATAAGTTGTCTTAAAAATTCGCTTTTCCCCAAAACTGTTGATGACGGGAATGAAATTGACGGACAGTTACGCTTTTCTTTCTAGTGTTGATTTCATTAGTGCTATTATCAATCTTTTTTTTCCCTTAAAGGGGTCATGAAACGATTTTCCTACTTCTTCCTCCTTAGCTTTAATCCTCAACTCAAATGCGAATTGTGAAATCACGTCGTCGTGACATTCTTCGGCACCGGTGCGATGACTCCGAAAGCGGATACAACACGGAGAGAAGTTGATATACGGAAGTTTAGTCGGGACATTTTGTTTGCAGCCTTCTCCCCTTCCGTGAACATTAAGGGGCCCCGTAACGACGTCGTAAAACAAACGCCACCACACGCAATGACAACGACAAAAATAGTCTTTCAATAACACATTCGTTGAAAAAGTCGCTTCAAAGACCGAGTATTAGACGAATAAACTGAACGCGCGATCATATTGTTTGTTCCAGTACGGCTATAGAGATTTCCGGAGAAACCGCTTGCAAACTTGTGCGGAACCCTGTCCAACTTTATGGTACATTCCGTGGAATAACGAGCTTTAAAGGAAATATCAACATTATAATTGATTTGCGTTCAATGATCTCCGTGGAATTACAGACCTGGGGAACATTACGATATTTTGTCAAGAAAAGCAGGAATTTACAATCTTTCGAATGTGGCCCACAGGATTCAATGCGAAACAATTCGTAGAGTCGTGGAATAAAAACTATACGCGCCCAAAAGTTTTAATTTCTGCTTATTGATATTTTAATACGTCATATACAATAATCCCGGGGAACATTGCGAGGTTGGTCGTTGTTGAGTTGAAATTCTCATCTTACTGCGTGTGCCGAGGTCTTGATGTCTAAAAGAGTTATGGATGACACGATCAAATATACTGTGTGTGACAAAGTCATAACTGAGAAACACTGGTGTCAAGCTGACATAGTCTCGCTGTCTAAAATCTGTCATCCCCAAATAATATACATAAATAATTGTTCTCGTCGATTAATTCAGAAGCGGTATGATTGGCGTGTGGATCAGTCATTAGTCAATCAACGATGATTTTTTGTTTAAATTAGAATTAGCAGACGGATTTACGCTTTTGGGGTTCTGTTTTCCGAGTAGTGTAAACGTCACCTGTCTAGCATTATCATGCCCCGCAACTTTTTAGGGCTATTTTCGTATCGATTGATTATTTTGTTTCTACGTCCTCCACAATGCCTACACAATCTCATGTTTAGGAACCTTATAGAGACTGATCAAATTGTTAATCAAAAGTTCAAGAAAGTTCAAGTACGTCCCAGGTGTCTGTACCTGGAGTGATAATATAATCGTATATGACCCACTATTCGCCAATAAAAAAAGTCGCGTATAGAGTACTTAAATTATTGCTATTCATATAACTTAATTTTCATACGTATTAAGATTCTTATTTTAGTGTAAATTGTTCTTGCCCCCTGTTTTGCAGCTTTTTTCTAATAATATATTTCCTCTGGCGTCACGTGGCTCAACCGTAGTTGAGGAAAGCAACTTTCCATCGAATACCTGCATTAAATCAACACCCTCGACTGACCATTTACCAGTGCCGACTTCCCTTTCCTTGGCAGCCTTCTTTATGGCTGCCCGTTGTCGAGCTGCAGGTTGTTCATCCGTCTAAGGGTAATTCTTCAACTTTTACGGTCGAGAACTTTGTAAAATTTGCCTGAAAACACTCACATCGTTGCTTTACCATTCCAACGAAGCCAACACGCGAAAGGCAAGCCCTAATTTTAGTTCGACTTTACAGTTTCGCTTACAGGGGCCGCGAGGGGTCCAAAGTATTAATTTACACCGGACCCTGCTGCGCCTCTTAAGGCATTATGGCCGGGAGAGGGGAACATCGAGAGTGGAAGAATGAGCACGGTGAATATGACACAGGAAGTAGTGAGGGTTGAAGCATGTTCCAGTCTCCTGCGGTACGATGATAATGCAGTTAATACTGAGGTCCAGCTCGCTGGCACCTTTGCATTAATTGCATTATCATCATAACCCGAAAATGCAGGCAGTTCACCGTTGTTGGTTTTGACTGGTGAATGCTGATAAAACCCGTTAGCTCTATTGACGTCTAACTCCTGGTCATCTCAGTTGGTAGAGCGCTCCACTGGAAATGGAGAGGTCCCTGGTTTGTTACCAGGAGCAGACGGATTTGTTCGGTCGCGCACCTTAGCTGTTTCTGGAGATTTGTGTGTTTGCTTCCCTTGTTCCCTTTGTTCAGAGATTATTATCCTGATAACGCATATAATGCAAAGGTGCAAGCGAGCTGGACAAGAATAACGATAATAATTCCTGGAGAAGGGTAAAAACGGGGACAAAGGACAAACGCAAATCTCCAAGCACAGCTAGGTGACTGGTGCGCGACTGAAAAAATCTGCCTAGTCCTGCACCTTTGCATTAAATGCGTTATAACCTTAAAATGCAGGCCGTTCACCCTTGGTGTTATACAGGTGGCCACTGTTAAAATCTGTTTGCTATACTGACGTCTAACTCCTGGTTAGCTCAGTTGGCAGAGCGCTCCACTGGAAATGGACAGGTCCCTGGCTCCATACAAAGACCAGGCAGATGTTTTTAGTCGCGCACCAGTCACCTAGCATGTGTTCGAAGATTTGTGTTTGTCCTTTGTCCCATTGTTCCCCTTCTCCAGGGAGTATTATTGTTATTATTATCCTCATTCCTGCGGTACGAACAAACAACGTTGAGTGACAGTATGATACAGTTTCAACTTTTACCGGGTGCTCTAGTCCCAAGCCAAATATTGCGATGTAGTCAGGTAGTTTTCCTTCTAACTTGTCATTTGATCGAGGAAAAGAGCACAAACAAAATGTTAGCCTGACCTTTTTTTTTTGGGTAGCTAGAAGTTTGTTTTTTATCTTCAAAACACTTTGACGCGGATGATAGTTGTTTAAATCGAATCTAGCTTTTTGATTTTGTATTGCTTCTACATTGTCAATTAGTTTGTAAGAAGGTCACATACAATACAATCATATACCAGAATTGATCGAAGAAATTTAATATATAGAGTAGATGCTCTTTACAGCCAGTTTCTTTTTTGACAAATCTCGGCGCGCCTAAGCAGGGTGTTTTCGAAATTATGGAGACTTTTAGCAAACCGTTAGCATGTTCCGCGTGCCGCACCACCGGGGCCTTCGAAGCATGCTTTGAAGCGCGCGCCCGAGTGATACCGTGACCGCGGGGCGCGAGCTTAAATTAAAAGTATGCTTCAAAGGCCCCGGCAGTGCGGTACGCAAAACACGGGAACGCTTTGCTAAAAGTCCGTATTATGTATCCCTTAAACAGGCCCGCACTGCATGCATAGACATTCCTCAGCGAAGCGGAACCGTCGGAGCCCGCAGCACTTCCTCGTTGGATCGCGACTGAAGAAAGCGTTCGTGAGGCGTGTTTCGCAGCGTGACTGACTGCTTCAAGAGAGTGGTGCCCGTCGACAGGCGGTCGGGAGCCTCTTCCAGCGTCCAAAATTGACGTGTGTTTGTAAACAGGCATCGAGTCGGTCTATATATAAAGACCGGTAAGTGGAGCTTCCCCCCGCAGCTACCGCGGCGACTGCCCGGGAAACTGTGCCAAGGATGCCCTCTCCCGTGACCAGGGTCGCGTTTGATGGACCGCGGCGCCATCGGGGGCCATCTTGGTAGGACCACTATTTGCCAGTTGGAAACGTAGGAAGAAACGAAACAAGGAATGGTCCTGAGGGTACTGTATGGGCCTATAGTTTTAAAGCGGATTGAGACTCCCTACGATAATCCACGTCATTGTAAATTACCCTATATAACTGCAAAAGAATACAGAAAAATCACATCACTGTTCGCGATACTAGTCGCATCTCGAACGCCTTATTCGCCTTTTTGTTTGGCAACAAACTCAGTGGCGCCAACTATTGGGTCGCCACGGCACACTTCCGGTTCACGTATACTTCCTCATTTTTTGCTCATATTTTTTTTATCATAAAAGTGAATTAAGGCTGACAGCGCTATGAGTGGCCATTTCCACAAGATAGCGTGTATATTTGATTTTGCAAACACTGCAAAACCCGCCGACTATACTTCGTCTCACCTTAGCATGGACTGTTGTTAGCCGCGCATGCTAAAAGCGCGAGCAATTTGCTATGAATGAAGCCTCGACGGCTGCACGAGCGCTCGTACAGCGAGTGCTCCAGTCAAGGCATTCAAGGCTACCCGCCCGAGCTTGCACAGCCTTCGCAGTTAGTCCATGCTAAGGTGAGACGAAGTCAATTCTAATGTAAGACTTCAGAACCGGAAGGGGTTGGGGACGAGTCCATGCTAAGGTGAGACTTCAGGACCGGAAGTTGTTGCGGACGCGTTCATGCTAGGTGAGACTTCAGAACCGGAAGTGGTTGGGGGCTATTTGCACACTGGAGCCATCACGTTTCAACTCATGCGAAAAAGTGCGAAAAGATGGTCGCACGATGGCGGAGGCGACAGGGATAGTTTCTCCGCGATTTCCCGTGCGCCTGCTCGCTGACGCTGGTCAGTGTGCTAAAACTAATTTATTTAGCTACAAATACGATGCGGTCAGGGCAGGAGCATATATCACAGGTTACAGAGATGTTGACGTGCGTCAAGAACATGAACATGTTTTTTTTTTCAAAAGTCGCGGAGCGGAACAAAAAACAATCCCTATTATAACGCACTCGCTCTTTCTTTTTCGTTAAAACTGCATGATGCACGACCAGCACCATGCTGTAACAGCAGCACCAAGGTCGAAAATCCCTGCCACCGTGTCCGCCGCCGTCCCCCCTCCTCTTGTTCTTCGTTCGTCCGCGAGAGGGCCAGAAACGGGCTGGAGTGGCGATTCTGGCGAATGCAGATGCGGCTTTTCTCGATGGACAGCAGAAATGGTTGTTCCAATTGAGATTAGGTTAGCTGTAGGCTAATTATTTATTATTATCGGTGTATATCATTCCGCACGTCAGCGTGTCATTCGTCGAGCTCGAGACATCTCGTGCGTGCCGGCGACGCTTAGCTGCCTCCGCTCTCTCCGTCGGGCGACGTTGGCGGTGCGGAACCGACGCCATTGTGTGCGCGTACTTACATCTCCAACCGAGCGCACAGAGGTAGGGCTGTCGTTGGGCAGACGCGCATTTAAAGCCACAGTCGACGCAACGCCTAGTAAGATAGAAACGGCTACGTCTACAGGGTACCAAACACGCTCTCGAAGCTTAACCATTCCACTGGTCGGATAGGTATATAGTATATAGCTACACACGGTTGGAAGCAGGGCATCTAGCCGCCATCATGCCTTTGCTCGTGATGGCAGACACTTTTCAAAAGTCCACCGAGCAACATTGGCAGTTGCCACTTCTTGTGCTCGAGGCGTGTGATTGGTTCCGAGTGCTCGCCGAACTCTGACGCAGCATTCGTGCCCAATGGCATGCTCAGACTACGTCATCAAACCGTGACAAATTCGGATGATCGCCGCAGCAACTGCAAGATGGCACGCACTTAAAAGGGCCTACTGCAAGCCTGCCAAACGTAGCCTTATACGCTCATACACATGCACCGGCTCGCAAGCATGGGCGCACCGATGGCACCAGCGCGGACGCCATATGCTTTCAATTATGCGTATAGGCTTCGAAGAACCTGGGGGCCTTTCGTGCACTAGATTCTCACATGCACTTTCGAAAACCCCGTTTTTGGAATATATGTGCGGTACGCTCATATTAAAAAAAAAAAAAAAAAAAACCGCACGCAGTGGCACGCATGCGGCATGTTAGGAAGGTGTGCCTTTATTTTTATTTTTGTCCGCGAAGCGCACCATGCGTAGAGAAGTAGTTCCCATTATTTAGGAAAGAAGACAATAATTCCGTTACTATTATATGATCGGCCTCGTGATCACTGCGACCGCACTGACACGTCATTTGCGCACGTCGTCGACGGAGCAGAAATAGTAGCGCCTGTATATTCCGTTTCACAATCACGTCCGACCGCTCAGCTGATAATGCCATGACCCGATGGAGGTAAAGTCCCTTGATACTTCTTTTACAAGTAACGACAACCAATATAAATGACAAAGCACATTCCGCTGGAATAAAATGGCGGCATTCAGTTCAAACCTCTGCTGTGCGCCGCCATTCGCTTCCTAAAACGTGCACCGTCACGCAGTCGGCGCTTCAAAGAATGTCGCCACTTGTAAGAAGCTCTTATCTAGGGAGTAGATGGAGGCAATCCGGAAGTGCCAAAAATGCATCGTTACCGCACGTTCCCCGTCGTCTTTTGTGCGCACCGGCTAAACGAATCGCGCGGAGATAAAAGCGCAGGATCCCGTAGGGCGTCTATAGACCAACTCAACTCGCTGACGTCCCGCTTCGGCGGTGGCGCTGGTGTCGGTACCGCGCACGCGCAAACGCTCCACTCCTGCCGAGTTTGGTTTCTGCGCACGCACAGTACCAAAAGCGCAATTGTTTGGAAACACTGCGTTGGTGTATATACTGTGCGCGGGCATTGCAAACGCACAAAGACGACGAGTGACAGTACACACACCTCGGGCACTGTTCGACTGGCTCCGTTGGATCGCGGCGTGGACTTGGAAGTGAAACGAAATATATAGCGCCTCTTCAAGCTGGCGGTGCGTTCGGTTCCTCGACACCGGACGAGCCGGCCGTGTCGGCGGCGGCCTCATCGGTCTCCACGCGGGCTCTACACAGCGCGCTGATCGGGGCCGCGTCGCTGCGCTGCCCTCTAATTATCTCGGGGCTCGAGCAGACGTGTCTTCACCGACTGGCTGAAATATGGAGCCGCCGTCGGTCCGCCGAGCAAGGGCGGCCAACCAATAGCGCCTAGAAGACAAGGCCTAAGCACGACGTCATTATTAGTGGATTCCCGCGACCACGCCCCGAGCGGCATGCAGACACACGAACGCTCCGCGACAGTACGCCGTAAAAACGGCAGACGCGTGCGTCTGACGTCGAAGCTCATGCTATAGCGTCGCGCTCCTTTGTGAAACGCTGCAAGGCGCGCTGTCGACGCTGCGCGGATCAACTAATGATGACGCTTGGTGGAGGGGGGAAAGGCTGCAGGCCTTGATCTTGGAAGTGGTATTGGGCCAACTGGCTCCGCGGCCGTGGCATGCGACGACCTGCCCCGCCGGTGGTCACCCGGGGACCCGGCCGTTCCCGCAATATCGATGGAGCGCTCTGTCGGTCGGGCCGCCAGACCCGAGACCGGGGGAAGAAAAACGGTGTTACCATTACTCCTTCTGCCTGCCACATATTTCAGGGGCCTTAATTGAGTGCGCGAATTCCGAGCAGCAGCCGCTTTAAGCGTTAACAAGATGGCTCCCTCGACGACGGTCGGTCGACCGTTCCCCACCCCGCCTCACTAACTTGATTTCACTTCTGGACTCCATGGCCTTGGCGAAGGCTATAGAAACGGTGCACGGCGCACGCATCGAGGCGGACAGTTCGTCAACTCCGGTTCACACGTTCGCGTTTGAGTGCGACCGACTGCGTTCCGAGCGCTTGTGACTGCGTGCGATGGAATAACACACTGGCGCCGCCTATCGCCTCGCCCTGAAACACTTCCAATCTTCGTGTATGGCCATGTACTGGCCATACGCGGGGATGCCGGAACGCCGAACTCTGACCGGAATGATTAGGAGCGTTCGAACATCAAACCCCTGGCGTCCAGCGTTCGCGTTTAAAGGCGTTCCAGCAGTCGAGTAGAGACAAAGGAAGCTAGCTTCGTGTCTGCTACTCTCTCCCTCAGTTTGAACGCGTATAAAGTCACTTTAGTGTACATCTTGCGACTTTAGTGCATGCCTAGACAGATTACGAAGGTTGGACTCGTCTCAGCCTTTTAACTTGCACAGCTTTTGAATTACAGGCCCACCATGCGCAGTGGAAGCTACACACATTGGCTTATTTGTCTCCAAGGAATCAACGGGCTTTGCTCCATGAGCCAAGGCTGGGACTTTTATTTACACACTGAAAGGTCGGGTCGGGGACAGGTTTGAAGACGCAATACGGCAGTGGAAACCATTCTGCCCGATTAGTCACACTTAATGCTTTCCAGTGTAAAATTAACGTACGATTGACGCCAGCTTCCTCGCTCATGACAGGAACACGTGGTTTCAAACTAACTATAGTCACTGGCAGGTGACTACGAGTGAGCGGGTGAGGAGGCAGGAAAGAGTTTCGGTTTTCCCGCGCTCTCACTGCCTTCAATAACGCTACTGCGTGTAGAAAGAGACGCCCTGACGTTCTCACCTTGTTAGTGATTAAACCATTCTCAGAATAACAATAAAAAAACGTCCCTAATGAAGTAAAAAAAAAACGATTGTGCGAAAAAAAAAAGATACGGATATTGGCACAGTTGTGGCCGGAAAGTGGGTTGACCTGGATAAGCATACGTATACGAGTACTAGTAAGGCGAGGGAGACATTCATTTTACGTTTATATACTTTGGCAGCGGGTTTATCACGTCGTACTCGATATCCCCGTAAACGCGTAAAATGTTGCAAAGATCTTATCAGGTTTTGTGATAATAAGTGAGAACTGACGAAATAAAAATAGCTCACTATACCTTTGGCAGCCGTGAGCTGCCCGAACTAAAGCTTGAAAGAGAAAAGATAGGTAGAGAGATAAAACGCGTAATATTAATGATCTTTCTAGTGAGCGATGGCAGTAAGCTGTACAAGATCACATCACGTATTAATTACATGTTCGCTACCTTTTACCCTCCCCCCCCCCCCCTTTTTCCCTCCTCGCGGTGGAGGGAAATTTCCTGAAAGAAAATAGCTGCCGCTTCTGCCAGTTTCTGCGTGGCTGGCGTCGTGAGTCGTTCTCACATTGCGAAGATTTAAAGGGGTACTCCGGCGATTTCTTCATGGTCCCCGATTTGCTTGAAATTTTGCTAAACTCGCCAAACAACATCGCTAAAATAGTATCCCAAATATTAGGTCAAAAGAATTTTTTTTTCACAAAGTTATTGCATTTACAATTTTGGTCCTCACCGTGTTTTTCAAGCTGAAAGTCTCTACTGGCAACAACAAAAAAGTGACGTCAGTGGAAGGCAGGGGTTCACTTTTTGGGCTGTAGAATTTATTCCCAACTGATTCCAAGCAGTTTCATGGTGTCAAATCAATGCTTTGGAAGCTCGCTCCAGTACCAGCGCGCGAGCACGGATCAAATGATTGGCATATTCTATTTTTTAGACTGCTTGCTCGACTGGCAAGCCTGCCTGCCACTGACGACACAGCACTGAAAAGTGCGGGTATATTTGAATGTTGGTTTTTGCATCATTTTCATTCGCCGATTTCACAATAACTAATATGAATTTCGCGATACTAAATAGCATACTGGAAAGGGTAAAGGCCGGGGAGTCAGAAAATATAGTTAGTTGAGGTAGCTCAAAAACTCGCCGGAGTACCCCTTTAAGATTCTCTCAGTTTCGACCACGACATCTATCCTTAAGAATCGTGGCGAAGACATCTTTATAAACTTGCTTGGCGCACGTTCTCTGTCTTTTTTCGTTTGGCTCGCTCTGCGGCGATTAAGATGTTTTTCAAAGCTTAGCGTGGGTGTATACGCTTGACGGCGTTTCTGGCGCGAGCTCGTATCATGCTTGAAAAGGTTTCTAAAGCCTGGTTCAGACAGTTGCGTTCGACTGCGTTTGACTGCGTTGCGGCAGCAAGAAACCACGACATTCCTGCTGCTTATATCGCGTGCCAAGATGATTCCTTGAATTGAATTCGCTTCATACGAAGCACAGATGTGCCGGTGACTCGCTTTCGGTTCTCGACGCAACGCAGTCAAACGCACTCAAACGCAAGTGTCTGAACCGGCCTTAACACACCACATAAATAACTCTATCTCCTTTTCTTTCTTTTTTTTGCAAGGTTCTATACTTCGTTTCACCTTATGTTGTACCGCAGCGAAGGCTAGAAGCGCGAGCTCATAGCGTTGACAGCTGCTCTTAAGTCACGAGAGCTTGTGCCGCCGAGATGTGCCCCAGAGCAAGGAGCTCGCGCTTGTAGCCTTTCCTGCGGTACATCATTAGGTGAAACTGAGTATAGGAAGTATTCACTGGCGGCCATAGCTGTGTGCTCGGCTGCGGAGCGCGTGCTGAACGCGAGCTTCCACAGTTCTTTCGCCACGTGCATTCCGCACCACCAAGATTGCCGGTCTTGGCAGCCTATTAATGCGAGCTCGTTCTGAGCATGCGCTCTAAACAGTGACCTCAAATATGGCGGCCAGTGAATACCTCCTATAGGATGTGTTGTGAAAACACCACTCAACTTCCCTTTGCTGTGAAACATAAACAGTCGTGCAAAAACTGGAGTAAAGCCGGGGTCACACTGCTAAGACGTCATATAAAAGACAGTCGGCAAACAGATAGTCACCGCGATATCCGTGCTTCCAATGCCGCATGGCAATGATTTCAGGGAGAAACCTTGACATGCGGCATTCGAACCAGGGATATTGCGGTGACACGTGTCTGTAAGACGATCTCTTGTATGTAGTACTGGTCACGCGTTTCTTTTCCTTTCCCACAGCTACATATTAAAGTTTCCTGCGTGTGTGTGTTTTTTTTTTTCTCATGAACGCAGTTTTGGTGTTGCGACGGTTATAATGAATTAAATATTTTTTTTTTATTTAAGATACGTTAGCGTCCTTGGGTATTTCTATCGTTCTGGATTGTCTTAGTGCATGGTTGACGAAAAAGAGAAGGCGAATTTCATGAGCAGCCGGTTATCAATCGACGGTTTTTTGCGAGAAAAATAGCCAGACTTTAGGCAGTAGGCACACGTACTCTTTCACGGATCCAGTAATAAAATTTTCCGTCGAGAATGCTGACATTCTTAAGGGATAACCCGTGCACCGAAACGTCGGTTCACTGAAACGTCCGTGCACCGAAACGTCCGTGCACCGAAACGTCCGTGCACCGAAACGTCCGTGCACCGAAACGTCCGTGCACCGAAACGTCCGTGCACCGAAACGTCCGTGCACCGAAACGTCCGTGCACCGAAACGTCCGTGCACCGAAACGTCCGTGCACCGAAACGTCCGTGCACCGAAACGTCCGTGCACCGAAACGTCCGTGCACCGAAACGTCCGTGCACCGAAACGTCCGTGCACCGAAACGTCCGTGCACCGAAACGTCCGTGCACTAAAATGTATGGTTCCCGCTGCAAACAGTCGCTTCGTTTGTGCGAAGAAAATGCAGCAGCAGAACACACCACGACCAGCAAGGAATCGCAATGATAAAGACACCTATTTCGGCAGTGTAGGTCATCTATGCAAGGAGTCCGTGCACTTCGAGCGGAACTGTTAACCACGAACACATCGCCAGGTATTGAACAGATCATCCGCCAGCAAAAAGAAGAGCCTCCCGACGTCTGGAAAACACGCGGAACGCGCACAGTGCACACAGTGCGCAAGAAGGTAAAAACAAACAGCGTGTCATCCCCAAAGGTGGAGGGGACGAGAGTAAACACTGGACGGAGAGGGAGGGATTTCTCCCGAGAGGTAGCGGGTTAAAATCCGTGAAACGAGGGGGCTGGCTGGGGCGGTCGGTCAAGCCAGTCGTCCGATAGAGACGTCTCGTCGTGGCCGAGGAGGTCGGCCGTGCCTGGACGGCGGGGTGGCGGGAAGGGAAGAGGCGGCGGCTGGTTTTTCGGGGGGCCTGTCAGCGGTCCCGTGATTTGTGGCCGACCACCCAAGGGCCCCCGTGAGTCGGCGGCACCCCGGGGCTTCGGCGGCCAGTTCTCGCCGTACCCACGGGGGTTCATGGGAACGCGCCCGCCAACGAAAGCCAGGTCGACCGCTCTGCTCGCCCGCCACCGGCGGTGGCTCTTCTCGGCCGTCAGTGCCGCAACGGGCGACGCCGGACGAGGCAGGCTGACATTGAGGTCGAAGCGACGTGCTCCTTGGGACCAATCGCACGTCTATCTTTCGCCACGTGATCACGCTCTTGCCCCCTAACCAGGCGCAGAGAGCGGAAAGCGGGTGATGAAGGGGCAGAGGTTGACCGGTGCGGCGAGCGCCTAGCTCCCACCGCACTGTTAGTTTAGTCTCTCCCCGTGCGAGACCCCGGCCGAAGGGTTCCGATAACTAGCGGCTTTGACGGCTCGTCAGATACGTCACGTGACTCTGCTCGTAATGAACTAGCACCCCGTTGGACCGATTATTATGTTATCGGGAGCGGGGAGGAGAGATGGGCCTCTATCGGCATTGGATATCGAGCGGATCTCGAATTAGTCTTTGCTTCTACTTACGAACCTCGAACCAGTAAGAGACTGTCGCGCCCTTGAAAGGAGCAGGATTTTTGTGTGCTACACACGCTAAATATAAAGTTTCTGCCCCCTGGACTGCGTAGCAAGGCGCCCTCCTTCGCACCTTTTCTACACAAGGGAATTTCGCGAGAATGCGTAAAGAAACATCTCGCCCTTAAAAAGACACTGGACACAAAAACAAAATAACAATTGGAAAGAGGAGACGCATAAGGGACAACACAGACGGATGATGATGAGAACGTTTTTAGCAAACTAGTGTGCGCTCGAGCGTCCAGCGAACTCATCATCATCCCACATGGGTACAGGTTCGGTTTCGCCCGAAAATCGAAAAATTCGTGATAATGCAATTAATGCAAAGGTGCAAGTGAGTTTTACAATAATTACGATAATAATCCCTGGAAAAGGGGGACAAAGGACAAGCACAAATCTCCAAAAAGATGGGAGATTTGTGTTTGCCCTTTGTCCCCCTTGTTCCCCTTTTCCATGGATTATTATCGAAAAATTCGTATTGTAACATAAATATAGGGCAAACATTTTTTTTTTTTTCGACAAACATTTATTTTGAAAAATGCCTATCCTAACCAGGTAGAAAATAATTGTTTTCCCCTATACGCCTCGCAAGTGGGCTCATTTTCGTCTTCTGCGCATGAGAAAGGAAGTAGCGGTGACGTCAGAACGCCGAGCCCTGATTGGCTGATCGCGACCCCCCTATCTGAGCGTCGTCCGCTCCTTTGCAACGTCGTCTGCTCGCAACGTCGTCTGCGTCTGTCTTACCTTTCCTGCGACTTTTGGAAGTGCAGGTCTTTACGAGCGAGCTCGACTTCGCCTTTCAGAGAGGGCAGACGAAATAAATCGAGCGGTACGTTGTTTTTAACAACTAGCAGACGCGCACCAAGGAGAGAAGTCAAAGGACTCACTCTTTACTCGGAGATTCACCGGTTTTTCACCGGCGAGGGTCACCGCTGCCTCGGAAAACAAGGAGATGACAAGAGGAAGAGATTGAAGGGTTCACAAGGGTCGCGCGGGCATATTCCATTCAGCACGCCAGCCGGTCGTGGGCAGACGGTCTTGGCCAAGGACCGTCGGAGCACCGGCCGCTGTTCCTGCTAGGCCTATCTGCCGAGCTCGCTTACTCGGGGTCGGTGGAATCGTGGCCGTTGGGGCACTTCCCGAGTGTTTGTGGATCCAGCGTTATTGTTCGTCGTGGTTTATTTCAAGTACTTCTTACTTTTTTTCTTGCTGCTTGTAGTCGGGACGCGTGGGAAGAGCACGTACAAAAATAAACGTCCGTTGATCGTCGCGACCAAGTAACTGAGCGACGCTGTCGGCCATGCTGAGTTGATCGTCGTAGGATTCCGTCGTAACCTGAGCAAAACTTACGATAATTTCGTTTCGTGAATACGAATTTGTTCTCACGTTTTGTCTTACGCACTCTTTTGGCGTAAGATTGTTTTGTGAATCTGGCCTCTGGACTTCCGAAAGTCCCAGGAAAGGTGAGACAGACGCAGACGACGTTGCGAGCAGACGACGTTGCAAAGAGGCAGACGACGTTGCAAAGGAGCAGACGACGCTCAGATAGGGGGGTCGCGATCAGCCAATCAGGGCTCGGCGTTCTGACGTCACCGCCACCCCCTGCGCAAGAAGCAGACGAACTTGCCCTCCGCATAAGTTTAGTGTTTTTCTTACTCGCATGGACCACAGAATAGAAGAATCATTTCTTGCTATACCAGTGACGAATGCTGTCTGTAGTTCCCAACAAGAAAGGAGTGCTTTCGGTGACGTCTTGTTTGTTGAACGAGCTCGCTTTCTTTGATTGAGCGTCGGCACGTCCGAATACATGTACGTCGTCCCTAATGTGCAAGTTACCGTGTGTACGAGCCGTGTTGAATAAATAGTCCATATGCGCGATCTTACACACGTGAATATTCCCTGTCCAGCGCACAGGTACACGTGTGCTTGCGCCTTCGTCTCTAATCGCGTATATGTATGTATATTTATTTATTTATTCGAACAACTAAAGCGCCATGAGGTATTACGGTAGGAGGGAAGACGTTTGGGACTGATGTAGAAATAGTACCTAGAAATGTAAAAATTACAATAACCTAAAGCATTCAGAATTATCAAACAACTATCATATCAATTAACAAACTGTTCTAACGCAAAAAATATAAACATTACGATGTTAGTGCTGAATAAAACATAACGCTACCTACAATGCTAACCACAGAAACGTGCGCCTTAGCGCCCTTCCCGATGCTACTTGCCGTTGTCCAACACGGGTAATTATTATCCTAACTATAAATAAACAATTAAATACCACAAAAAAACGTCTTCAAAGCGTTAAAAAAAATTAGGCAGATATGGAACTTTTTAACATCACAGCTAACAGGCTCCCACCCACCCACCTATGTAACGTCTCCGTTACACCGTAAAACATCTGATAGAAAGTAAAAAAAAAAAAACAAAAAAACGATTTGTTCAAGTCCGAGAAGCGTGAACTATAGGCGAGTAATATATCGCCTCGTTCCCCGGCTTTCCGAGCGGAATCACCAGTAGCGCACGCTGACCATTCGTCCTCCTCGTCCGTCGACCGCTTACTCCTTCGCTCGCGTGCCGACTGGTCTCGACGCAGACGAGGCAGGAGCAGATTCTTTTTTTTTTTTTTCTGTTTCTTCCGAAAGCACCGTAACCGCCAGGGCCCCTCCTCCGGCACTCTCATCTTCTGCCACTTTCAATGGAGAACAGACGCCAACAAAGCCAACAAGCCGAGCGCGCTACTCCTCCTTGAACTCAAACGCAAGTGTATATCCATCCAGACGGACACTGCCGCCGGAAAGCCTCTCAAAAAGCGTGCACGGAGGGAAGCCCCCCATGACGAATCCAAACAAACAAAAAACGAAAAAATAAAAATAAAAAAGTGAGCAATAAAAAAAAAAAAAAGAAGAAAAGCGACAGAAGTTACTGAATTCCGGAATCGGGCCACAGAAAGAGAAGAGATCTTCTGCTGTCCGATGCGCAAGTGGTCAGTGATTGATGGAAGAAACGAAAACTGGACGGCAGTCAGTGTTACATCCCCGAGACGATCGCTTCCTGAGGAGCCGCGCGTGAAGGACGAAGGCGAAAAGAGCCAAGCCAAGCCGGTAAGTTCAAACGAAAACTTGCCCCGAGGGCCCGAAGGAACCGGCAAACAAAAAGCAGTCAGGGAGGGAGGGAAGAGGACAGCGAGGTACGTAGACCATTTTTTTCCTGGAACTTATTCCGTTGGCTGTGATCTTGTGCCGATTTACCTCGCGAGCCACGTCGGCTTGAGCCGAGCCGCCTCCGGTACTGGCCCGCGCGCTGTGCGATCCGGCATAATAAACCTATTCTTAAAATTATCCCCGCCTTTTTAGAGCAAATACTTTGACTCGGGCTGCCTTCTGTGTGGTCCCCTCCAGCGCCGTAAAATCCACACTGCTCTTCGACCACCCGACCCGGCACACTGAGTGACCCAGAGTGACTATAGTATTTGTACTTTAGGTATCGCGCCTCTCTAACCTGACACTTGGCTCCGAAATTGAGGTGGAAAGAGTCTGAAACTACGATTTTTTCTTTTATTAGCTTCAGTGTCACGAAACATTTTTGGGCCTGCCCTGTAGTGTAACGACGCGTTAGAGAGAACTTTTTTTTTTCCGTTTGGATTCCCCTAGCAATACAATTCTCTCGCGTATTATAGACGCTTTCGGGCAGTTGTGCATGGGCGCCGCCCTAACCGACCTTGAGTTTTTGTTTCCTCTTATTTCACTTCATCATTGCTGCAGCAGGACAGGTTATCGTTACTTTAGGTTCTCCTGTGTCCCTCTCCCTGGCATAGGGGCCTTTGTGGAGGCTCGTCAACGCCTGCCTCAGTGCCTCGGCGTCTCGGTAAGACAAAGGAAGGTCGCAGAGCAGACCTAACTCACCAGCCAGTTTTGGCCACGCCGCCGCTGTCATGGTGCACGGAGGGAACTTTGCTCTTCCTGCACGTGCGAGAACCCCGCTACCGCTCTGCGCTTACAGAGCACGGCACAAGCAGTCTCGGGCACTGCCGCCGGGCTCTTGTGAATCTAAGCTGTGGCGGCGTCACGCATGCATCGAACGCTTGGTGGGATCGGGCTATAAGGAGTATTCACTGGGCGCCATAGTTGTGGGTGATGTCTAGAGCGCATGCTCTGAACGAGCCCACATTAATAGGCTGCTAAGACAGGCAATCTTGAGGGTGCGAAATGCACGTTACAAAAGAACTGTGGAAGCTCGCCATCAGCACGCGCTCAGGAGTCGTGCACACAGCTATGGCCGCCAGTGAATACTTCCTATTGTCAAGCTACGCGCGAAAACATGCACGGAAACCTGCTACCGCGCGTGCATGCTACAGCTCTACTGACCCGCGTGTTTTTGTCTTCTTTTGTAGATATTAACGCTCTGAAGTCAACCTCCGGATCAAGCTGTACTCGTTCTTCAAAACCGACCCCATACGTAAACTCTGGGATGTTTATGTCGACTGACCTGAAAATTTTATAGGGTAATATTTACGTACATGAGAAGTTTGATTTTAATACGACATTCCTGAAGATCGTATTGAAAGTGAGCGTGCGAAACAATAGCGACTCTTGGCAAACCGTTAGCGTGC
The DNA here is from genome assembly GCA_013358835.2 of Ixodes persulcatus. Lineage (NCBI taxonomy): Eukaryota > Metazoa > Arthropoda > Arachnida > Ixodida > Ixodidae > Ixodes > Ixodes persulcatus. The sequence goes on from JABSTQ010009285.1 coordinate 520,434, forward strand.
TTTGCCTACCGCACTACCGGAGCCTTTGAAGCATGGTCTTAGTCGCGCGCCCCGCAGTCACGGTTATCACTCGAGCGCGCACTTAAAAGCAGTTGCTTCAAGGGCTCCGGTAGTGCGGAACACGGTAACGGTTTGGTGTATGTCCATAATAGTTCCTTCACTCGTCGCCACAAAACAAAAAACAAAAAAACAGCAAGCGCAATAATACATCTTATTATTTTATCAAATACGCACCAGGTTTCAATTTTTATGAAGTACACGGCCCTTCCCAAACATATTGTCTCACGCGCATGCGCGTGATAAACCTTTTGCTAAATTACCCAAGCACCAACGAGCATGCTGCGAGTGTAGTTTCACGCGCTTCACGTGCTAGCGTCTGCAACAGTAACTGTTCTAAAGCAAATGCCTAAAACAAAGGGCATCTTGCACGCGCGTTCGTTAACGCTTTATTTTGGATATTTACTTCGAATATTTTATACAGGGCAGGCGAGCGCGTGTACATATATTCCCAGCATTCTACTTTATGCTTGGCTAATTTAGCAGTACATCTATTGCAAGCATGGCGCCTTAGCTGGTGCGCCACACGTGCAAGCACGTGCATCATGCGTGTAAAGGTAACTTTGGCATATACGGCGGTGGCCAGATGCCCAGTTCGAAATCCTGTACAAGGCGTGTACATCAACGTTACTAGATTACCTCAGTCGTCGAAGTCCCGCGGATCGGGGATGCTCCCCCCTCACTCATTTCACTCCGCCTCCTGTAAAGCCTCCTGTCGCTTGAAGCGCCGTCTAGGTTTTCGTTTCAAAACTGTGCGTTTTATGGAGTACGGTAAAACGCCATCTATACCTGTTTTCACCTCAAGAACCGAAGTAAAACAAGTCCGGCTCCTCGCGGAATATTACTAATTTCCCCCTTTATGCGCTGTGCTTCAAAACACACATATTCCATAGAACACACTGCAGTTATTACCATAGCAGCCGTCCCCCAAGAACGGCGGCGCGTGGAACTACGGGAGACGAGCCGTGTGGGAAGAGGGGGCGGAGGTACTGCTCGTGCAAGCAGCGTCTATGGGCAGTTCTGTAGGTGAGCTAATCTACTGACGTTGGTGTACATAGAACAGTACCGGGTGCCCACACCTGGTGTGTGCACTGTCTAGGCAAGCGCAGACTTGTTTGTAAACAGTGTGTCAGCCTCTAGTCAGAGAGGACAAAGAGCGCGTCTATTTGGGATGCACAGCCTTGGACACGCGCTGGTTGCCTTCCGTCGTGCTGCTGTGGCTGCGTGAGTGCGCTCAAAGTTTACGAGACGCCGTTATCGAAGGTGGGAAGCGGGCACTGGAGGCGGGACAACTAAAAGACTATAGATCACCGCCGTTCTTAGCCCATCAATGACTATTGTATGATGGCAGGTTATTAATGCGCTGGAAGCTAGCTTCTACTGCATTCGATAACACTTAGGCGGCTGGTGCGCACACGTAGCCAAAACACGAAGGAAGGCGATGAACGCGCGCTGGTGGCGGAGCTCCTACCCTACGTTCCTACACTGACGTCAAACCAAAGGCCATTGTGGTGGGCTGTGTGGCCTTGCAGCTGAGCGCGTACCTTCGGCAGCACGAATTTCGCATCGCAGCATTTGATTTTTCTAGGTCAGTATAAACGGCAAGGACCACCAGTATTATGACGTCACGCGCAAGCAAAGTACAGCGCGCTTGCACGAGCGTTTATGGAAGCCTTCCAAGACCATGCGCTCCCTCGCCTGCGACAACCACAACACTGCGTGCACAGTCGCCTCTGCGAACTCCCCTCGGATCCAGCCCGGTGGCGCACGAAGTGTACCGCATTGATACGCCTTTACCACGTCTTGTAATCGCTTTGCAACGCGCCTCTCGGTTTCTTCTTCAAACACCGCGTCAGCTTCCTACTCTCTCAATCTCGGCCTCTCCACACCGATACGAACGCCGGAATTAATAACAGCGACGACGCGGCAGCGCCCCTATTCACCCCTCCTCAGTGCACGCCAGAAGAATCCGCCGAGAAAGCAGCGGCGAGTATACAGACACAAAAAACACACCCACACACGTCGGCAAGGCTTATGTTCTGCAGCAGGCTTGGGCGGTCGAGAGAGAGCTCGGCGGCCGGCGCTGTTGCGCGAAGCATTCTCACGCACTTCGTGCGCGGTCTGGAGCCCGTGCGTGCGCGAGGGAGGGAGGGGGGGACTCCCGTCTAACGGAGCCGGCCAAAGCACCGCCACCAGGACCGTCGCCCTCCTCGCCGGCCTCCTTTCCGCCACCCGCCGCCGATGGGCGATAGCCGAGCAATAAAGACATCTTCTCGGATGGCCTCGGCGAGCAGAGAACCAGTTTCCCGAGAGAACGACAGCAGTCCGGGGCCCGACCGGGCAGGCAACGCACGCCCGGAGCGAACCCGAAGCCGGCCCACAAGTGAGGCCGAAGTCGAGGCCTGGAGACGGGCCGCGACGGCCGTCCCGTTTAGACAAACAGAGACACGCACGCCGCCCCAGAGAAGCACGGGAAAGGTACGGGGGGAGAGGGAAGCAAGGAACCAACAAACGCAGTGCGAGGAGAGCGAAGACGAGCCGCAGCAAGACGACGAAGAGGATCTCCCGCGGGACGTGCTCACACGCGAAGTACAAAGCAGCCGAAACCGGGCGCGCATGTCAGCTCGGCCGTCGGATAAGAAGGCCCGATGAGGATGGGGCGGGAGAGGAGGCCAGCGCAGAGAGGGGAGCCCCTGCCTGCTGCCCGGTATGCGGCCTATCATAATTTCCTGACCACCAGAGTCGCGCATTTAATGAGCCGAGATCCTGTTGCTCGAACCGACTCGCGTGCTGGAAGCGAGGCAGCAGCGGCGGCGACTCGTCCAAATAAAAGGGCCAGCCCGACCCCCCCCCCCCCCCCCCTCCTTTTTTTTTTATCGGGGCGAGAAGGAGGGGATGCTCGTTGTTGTGTTGTTCCTATGAGTGGGGAAAGGGGGACCCAAGAGAGGCCCGGAATACTTTGTATCCGCCGTCGGCGCGCGGTTTCAAAAAAAGTCCCCATTCCTCGACGACGGCCACCAAAGCTCTCCTCCGCGTGCTCCCTAGCTCCGTGTCGAGAGTGTTTTTGGACGAGGGGGAGGACGTCTTGATAGGCAAATGGCCGCTGTATATAACCAGCGGCTCGGCAAGGTTTTTCTTTCCTGTTTTTTTCTTTTTGTTTTTCTGACGAGAGGTAGACTTGTCTCATCTTAATTCCCAGGCTGGCCGGTTTTCTCGGAAGTGTGCATATAAGCCTCCGCTGGTGGCGAATCTGTAGCGTGCGTGCGTGCGTGCGCCCTGGAATGTGGACTTTATTCGTATTGGCGGGCTCCTCCCTTTGTGTCGGCGGCGTCGGCAGGCTGCGTCGTGACACGTGCGTGTGGGCGAGGGTGCGCTCAGAGCCTGTTCAAGAAAACTTTCGCCGCCAGCTTGTTCTCGTTTCTGCTATATTTTCTCCCGTTGTCTGGATATTTCCTCGCTCCCCTGCATTGCTTCTTGGTGCATCTTCCGCAGGCTTCCTCTTCACTTTTACCTATTGTCTTTTGGGGTTTTTATACCTTCGTGCGTGTGCGTTGGTCTTTTTTTGTTTTCACTGGAAGGGCCGTCGTTTGTCTCTCGGTGATGAACACAGCCCCTCCGGTGGGCCTGGGATGCACGCTCCTACATCATACGTCTCGGAGGGCCCGAAAGGGGTTCCGTGAAAGAAAAGGGAACGCATGTTCCGTGCCACCCAGCTCTGGTCCTGTTATCGTGCTTCTTTTATCAGTCTACTGGCGACCGCACCCAGCTCCGTTCTTTTTCATTTTCTCTACGCAGATTCAATAGAGAATTTTTGAATAGGCGTTCCCAAAGCCCCATTCTCGGGGAAAAAAGCGAATCTCAGGAAAAATGCGCATGACGTTCACTTGGTCGTTGTCTTCGTGACCACTACATTTTTTATATCTAATCTACGATGAAATGAACACAGATCCCATTCACCAAAATTCTTGTCTTTTTTTTTTCCTTTTGCTGTGTTTGGGTGTTTTTGCGTTCTGCGGGAAAGTGAAATCACGGAACCTTTTAGAGTGAAGCCACTAACACGGATGTAGTGAGCCAAAAAGTGTATACACACTATGATATAGATCGTGTTTCGAATTAATTGTTATTACCGAAGATCGAAGAGACGCTGTTTCGGCGTGCTTCGAATTAATTGTTATTACCACCGCTTGTTGGATATGAAAGGTGTCGTTGGCAGGACGCATAATGGCAGTCGCGCCAAGGCACTGGTCGAGTGATCCATATCACCGCCCCGATACGTCGCCTCGTGTCTAAAGACATTCACGCCCCTTTCTTCAGCATTGCCTCGAACTAAGAGTCACTTTCTCTTCGCACGCAAACCTAAAAAATATACACCTCGCACGTGCAGCCAAATAAATCTCTCGCATCTCGGGACACGCTCTGCAGCGCACACTCGAGCTTGCGAAGGTTCACTCTAAGAAATTGGGGGTGTATAAGGGTACGCCCTTGCCCCATATGTAACACCCCAAAACAACAATTCCACGTTCAGTCCACAGACGTCGAGCCGACGATACCTACTTTTAAAAGCGGCTTGATAGTCGAGCGATACAACTTATTAAAATAGCTAATGTACTCATTAAAGACTACAGTAAGACAATCGAGGTTTTGTTTTGGCCCTGCTGCAAAACCTCAGTGTTTCGTGTGTTTTTTTTTTCCTTCTAGTCTTTGATACGGGACGGCTTTAGATGTTCGATCATGAACCAGGAACTATATGCTGACGAAATTTTCACATAGGATGACGTCCACATCTATAATAGTATATGGCTTCGGTACCTGCACCTCCTGCACCGGTGCAGAAAAGTGTAGGGCAGTCTACTTCCGGTATGTGTATCCAGATACGACCGGAAGTACACCGCCCTACACTCTTCTGCACCGGTGCTGGAGGCACGGGTAAATCGAACGAAGCTACTTTTGTCATCGCAAAGTTAAGAGCAAGATCAACTCCCCAGAACCAGTGTATGGTCTTGAAGCTGAGTATACCTTAGGAAAATGTCACTACCCTTCTTTTCAAAGTTTATTACCAAGAATAAAAAAAAATGTGCCGAGTCACGGGGCTGTGTACGCGTGCAAAACGTCTCATATTCTGCGGAAGAGAGCTACTGGGCATGTTCAAAACGTCTCGCACAGCCCAGTCAGTACACAAAGACGGCGGCACGCAGAAAGCAGAGAGTATTGGAACGCTCTATTCGTCGCAAAAACGTTGGCGCAAAGCAATCCGACATCGGGCGCCGGTAACATCGAACTTCGCCGCGGCTCGCGGGGCGAAAAGTCCAGTTTAGCCGACGAGAGAACTTGATCGGCCAACGCCAGCCGAGCCGAAGCCAGGTCGCATCGAAGCCGGGTCGCGCCGTGATATCGGCACGCAATCTGGATTCTCTCCATAATTGAGCGGCGTCACACTGTCTGCCAGATCCGGAAAAAGCCACCAGCCCACTCCCTCACCCCTTCTCCACCCCCCGGGTCACTGGATGACCGGCTAGAGAAGAAGGGGCAAGGGTGAGCATTCGGGGGAGGGGACGAAGAAAGAGAGGAGAGGTCAGGGAGGCAAAGACGTTTGTGTACGAAGACCGTCGACGAAGAGCTGCGAGAGGCGGCGGCCACGGAAGCGATGAAATTGCTTTGAGCTATTGGCCTCGAACGCCGCGGTCTGTGTCGGTGATGAAAAACACGCTGGTGGTGCTCCAGCCGTAGACTTTCGAAATTCTTCGTCCTCTTTAGCCTCTTGTGCTGGGCCCTGTTTCCCGGTGCTTGCAATAGGGAATTTTAGTGAACCGTTACCGTGTTCCGCGTACCGCACTACTGAAGCCTATAGAGTGACTGAATGTTCCCAGAGTACCGACACCCCCAAGCTTCGCTTCAGAACCGAGTCGCGGCGCAGCAGTCGCGATCCCCAACATGGCGCTGACCTGTGCGGTCGACCCGAAGCGCATAGTGTAGCGTTCGTTATCGTGTGAGCTCTTCAATTCACGTTCCTGGCCTATGGTGACACTGGTTTGTTTTTATTAGAGTTCCTTCCTTCGTTTTGAACGGTGCGTGACTTGCTCCTCGCTGTCTCGTCTCTCTCTCTCTCTCTCTCGCCTCGAAACAAATCGACGTCGAGTGTTAGGCTTAACATATGAGGCGTAGAGTTTCAACGCAGCACCAGCGCAACCGGAGCGGGCAAACGAGCCGGCAATCTTTTTTAGTGAACCAGATTAGCGGCTACTTGATAGAAAAAAAAAAAAAAATCTAGAGAAAGTCAACACAGCTTCCGTTCGGTCCTAACTCATCGATGCCCAGAGCTTCCAGCCGTACGTACCCGCCGTAGCCGTGGTAACGCGGAAACATTTTATATACATTTTTTGCTGTCTTGGGCCACTCTCGAAAATGGCCGACTGATAACTTCCGCCGCGGCCAATCAGAACTGGATTCTGCGGGGATTGACATCCGGTAAGCGGACTGAAGGGAATTCGGTACTCTGGGAACATTCAGTGACCCTAGTACGAACTATACGGATTGAAGCTGAGGGGGAGGAGGAGACGAGAGCGCGCGAGGATGTCGGAGCAACGTGCACTGGTTGGAAACATTACTGTCACTGAGAGCATGAGAAGGCCAGGGCGTGTCTTTCGAGCACCCGGCCTCCAGCACGCCTTCCGTCGTGCTTTGGCTGCGCGCTCTCAAGGTGCACGAACGCCGAAGCGTTGTCGAAGGTAGAAAGCTCGCTTCGGAAGCAGGTCAACTGAAGGCCCTCCCTGTCGTTCTCATCCAGCTGCGAGTGACTAGAGCCCTCCATCTTACTCTTAAGATTCGCCGGCCGAAGCCATGCTTCGGCAATCGTCACTTTTAATCTGGTTCTTGTGTAACAGATCACTGCTAAGGCTTCCGTGCAACCCATTCGGCGGTATATTGGTCTCATACAGAGACAATAGCGGCACTGACCTCGTGTGACACCGACCTCGTGAGGTCGAGTTGCCTAAGAGCATACCGAAACTCACCTCAGTCAACATTTATTTGGCTAATTATGCACCGAGTTGAAACTCAACTTATTCTTGGTTGACTCATTGTCTCGTTCAATCAATCAACGAGTTCTCCAGTAACTAGCATGTGTTCTTAAGTTATTAAAAACTGATTCATACTTAATCTTGGTTACGAATATGGGCACTCGTCACTTTACAGCTGCGGTAAAATTTGTTAACTGTTTCGTACGATTAACTGCCTTAATGAAAATTCGCGTTTTGACGTCTCAAATCAAGACGAATATCCCTGTAGTGATCTTCCGTCAGCAGCGACGAAAGAAACGAGAATGATAAAGCAAAGAAAGAGAGATAAAGAACGAAGGAAATTCAGAAACGAATGAAATATATACTAAAGAAAGTATAAGACAAGAACAAAAAGACGATTTAGAAAACATGAGGAGGCTATGACAGAAGGAAGCCGGGAGGAGCGATCGAGCGATAATACCCGCAAAGGCAAAAAAAAAAAAAAAAGAGCAATCGCGATAAACAAGCGCCTCGGCGCGTCCAGAAGGGGAAACGAAGAGATCCACGCAGCTGACTTTTCCTGGTCGTCCTTTGCGCGCTCACCGCCGCGTTAAATGTCAACACTGTGGCGACCGCCGAATGATTCACGCCCAGGCTCAGAAACATCCAGGGGTTTGTTTTGAAGACCCACTAAGCGGCAGACCGGTTTCCTCGAGGAAGACCAAAGAAGGGCGAAAGTTCCCACGCAACGAGTCCCATGGATGCCAGTGGAGACGCCGTTTGCGAAGGCTCAAGAGTGGTGTGGCCAACTATTGACGGAGTGCGCGACCAAAAGCGTCGCTCAGGTCGGCATTCCAGGATTGGACAAACGCTCACTATGGCGTTTAAAAGGGCACTAAACAACTCTCTGCGATAGTCTATTTATAGTCTTAACTCATTCCATGGGCTCCAATCATCCTAAAAAAAAAAAAGAAAGAAAAGAAGTTACATTCAAGCATGGCCGATTTCTCTACTGAAATGAGTAACAAAGATTGATTACCTCGGAACTATCGCTGACGCCAGAGGGCGCCGTCGGACGAAGGGAAGCAGATCTGCTTCTCCATGTTTCTCGTCCGACGGCTCCGTCTTGTGTAAGCGATAGTTCCCAGATAATTAACCTTTGATACCCATTTCGATAGAAAAATCGGCCACGCATGTATATTATGTTATGTTTTTTTGTTTTTTGTTTTAGAATGCTTAAAGCCCACAGATTGAGTTATGAACTTATGACTATCGCAGAAAATGGTATAGTGTGCGCTTAAGTGGAATTAACTCTGCTTTCATCTACGGTGTCGGTTTAAAAACGCGACGACTCCAAGCTTCCCACGTGTGGTTCGAAACTGATGATAGGAAGTACACAAGATCACAATGTGTGACGTCACGGCGAGGCAAATCCTAGTTGTGATTTCACAAGTGGGAACCAAAGAGACTGCCATCGAAACGTCTCGGCACTATTAGCGGCTTGAGCAATTAAAAGAGTCGTCGTGGTCTGCGTTCCCCGATTGGCCCAACCATCACTATGACGTGATTAACTGTGCTTTTATTGGCGGTAGTAAGGGTGATGTTAGAATCGCAACTTCTGACGGTGTTGGTTTGCGAACGTGATGGCTCCAAGCTTCCACCGTGCTTCTTGCCCACAACGTGGAACTTGCGGCATGCAACTGACGATAAGTAGCCAGGGTCACCACTCGTGACCTCGCGGTGACGCAACTGCTGCTCGTGACTTCATGGAAAGGAACCGTAAGAGGGCGCCACGGAAACAACTTGGCGCTAATATTAGGATAGTGCGCATCGGAGAAATTCATGTACAGTGTCACTCGCATCGAGTGCCGGCTCCATTTCATGAAACTCGATCAACTCCGGTCAGTGTCGATTTCTAGCGCTTGTGGAATTTTCCTCGGTCCTGATAATGATAAGTGTAAAGTTTACTCAACAGGTCAAACGAAACAGCAATGAGCTAAGGGAGTCTAGGAGTGAAAATAAAATAAAGCGTATACGCTCTCGGACATTCTCAACTGAGCTGAGTAAGTAATTTGAAAGTCCCGATGGCGTCACGCGAAACTTGGCATTATATTATACAGCAGCGCGCGTACATTGGTGCTCTTTCCTTTTTTTTTTCTTCTTTAAGTGCCATTGGTTTGCACTTTGATCAGATATCCTCTTCGGCCCAGGCATGGGCTCCCTAGTGGCATAGATTTTGTGTATCGGGGCGTGCTTCAATTTTCGTCTCATATTTAGGGGCGATGCGCCAGAGTAGAAACACCTCTCGGAATCACTCCTCGCTCCCAAGTCTCACAACTCAATTTTTTTTTTTACTTTTTTTCCGGTGTCTGTAATTTTAAAACAGGCTTCTGTTTAGGCTCGACGTGCCGAAAAAGCAAAATCGCTCCCTACTCGAAATATTCTTCGCGACGTAAATATTGCACTAAAACTTTTTTTGTTAATTTTATAACATGTTTCCTACAAAGCAAAATACTTGACAAAAAACAATTTTTGGGGGAACTTCTCTGTATTTCAACCGACCCTCTGTAAGAGCGTACACATTTAGATTTAATGAATTTTTGGTGCCGAAAGTGGAAAGCGGGAGGCAAGGATAGGTTTTATTCAGTTCCATAACGAGGCTGATGCGGATATGTACGCATGCGCATTCCAATTTTTACTACAAGCCCTCAACTTAGTGTCCGATCTCCTCAGCCCAGCACGCGCATGTTCGTCGCTTCGGAAGCGAGCAAATCACGCGCCATACGAACGAACACTGAAAGTGGAGCCGGCCAGTATAGCCCTTTTTACAGCGGAGCTGTTAAGGCCTAGTTTCCCCAGTATCGTGTCCGTAGGCAAACAAATCTCGACACAAAACTCTGGACAGTTTACGGACATCCCTTAAAGATGGCGGCAACCTTTCCAGCCTTTCCACTCTGGCTTGCCGATTTGCGGCCGGCCATTACTTCATTCCCAGCATTGTCCAGCTTCGCTGGTCTTCCTTCTTCACCAGAGTGGAAAGGCTGAAAGTTTTTTAGGAAGGCCTATACTTCGATTCACCTTACGTCCGAACACAGCCGACGCCACGATCTGGTGGGACGAATCAAACAGTGTCAGAATAGCAAGTCACCGGCATGATCAGTTCAGCGAGTGCCAGCAATAAAGGTTCTGTATAGGAAGTAATAAATGTGTGACCCGATAAGCGCGTGCTCAACCACACGAAAAAGGGCAAAAAGGACAAAATGAGGGCAATAGATATGATGTTAAATGAAAGAAAGAACGATCGAGGATGAATGTCCTCTATAGCATTTCGGCACGAAAGAAAACCATCAAACAAACAAAAGAGCAAAAAGAACGCCAGCGCATGCGTGCAAAACAATGGGGCAGGAGAAGCCTCAGCCAAAACGAAACGGCAGCCTTGGTAAGACTGGAAACTGGGGCACACAATTGTGTCTCAGTGAAGCCTTTTCGACGGCCGGAAATTCTTAGTCGTTTTTTGCTTCGATGACTCGAAGGAGAAGAGAGAGCAGTGGCACCCATCTTGTCCCACGCCTCATTTCGTCTCCCTCTCCCCTCTTTCTTCCTCCTTCTTCGAGCAAATTAGTCGTCCGCCTTCTTTCAGGGGAACGTCGATACAAGAAACCCGACGCCAGTTTGACGCTTCGTTTAGCGACAACAAAAGGCGGCGCTCGAAGAAACAAAGAAAGATCACAGTACAAAATGGGGATGAGAAGAAAGGAGAGATGTGACGAAAAGGAAGAGGAAAGCATCAGTTAGGACTGTGAGAGAAGGAACAGAAAGAGAGAGAGAGAGAAGGAAAAAGAAAAGATCGAGGGGGGGGGGGGGGTTGCCTAAAAGCTGACAATGCTATAAACGGCATCAAAGACGTTTCTCACGTGAGGCTGGCATGGGGGAGGTAAAATACAAAAGGAAGGACCGCGCCACCAAGGGTTGTCTGGAAGATGGCCAGTAGTTCGTCCCTGCTTAATAGCCTCCAGTTATAGCTCGGGACCTTATAACCAAAGAGAACGGATACTACGGGCGGCAAGCAGTTACGGGCTGACAAATGATGAAGGTCTGCCACCACCGAATGCCAAGGTGAGACTCGGCGCCTTTCATAGCGAACAAAGCGTTTCAGGTCATGTTCAGAGGGATAATAGACTGAATCTTGGCGCACGCATAAGGTCGTTGGAAGATACAAAGTAATTATTAGTTTATTTCGAAGAAACAAACAAACAAACAAAACAAAAACAACAAAAAACACGTTGACCCCTTTGAGAGCGTGCGCCATCTAGTATTTGATGCGCCAGCTACCCGAGTCAGCCATTGCTCGTGCACGTGCTTCGAGTATCTATTGGACACGAGGACTCCATCATCGGTCGACGTAAACTCTTCTCGGCCCGTATCAAGAACGAGCACTGGGTCAGGGCTCGGCCAGGACTCAGGTTCAATAACACTCCTCGTGCGGCAGAAATGGCGACCGCCGATGTTGCTTGGGGTTTCGAAAAAGGCCCACTGAATATTACAAAAACGTCCAACATGAATTCCCGATGACAGTTGCAGCTTCTCCGGATTGCCTTACAGACCGGCGCCTCGCCTTCTTTAAGAAAATGCGGTTACTCCAACGAGCACCGCACAGTCTGCAAATATTGTCACGGATGGAAAAGGCTGGACCAGCGTAAAACTGAACATAAAGGTTCTTGTTAGCAGTATGAAGTCATTAAGGACATATTGGCTCATAAGCGGCAATGCTACCATTAGCAGGGTTCGGAAAGTCTAAAGCTGTTTGTTCTTTAAGATTGTCGACGTTTGAACGTGGCATATATTGAACCAAAGTTCCAGCATTACTCTGGCCACTGGATTATTTATGCGACAATCGCTAACAAATTATGAAAGGAGTCGAAAACAACCACAACAGAGCAATTTTATTGTGAAAAGAGTAGGCGTTCCTTGCAACGACGTAGCAGTGCACAGAAGAGGAGGCGGCACGAAAAACCACAGTGGTATGCCCCATCTTCGAGAAAAGAGAATTGTGCGCGTACCCCAACCCCTGAATAGATCGAGAGCTCACTGTACACCTCGCAACGGGGAAACGTGAACGAATGGAACGGCCCTCGAAAAGCCTTTCGTCCTTCGTATATGGCTCTTGCCAACAGACCGACCAGGCACCCGACACCTAGGCCCTGTTGTCCACGCCGACTGTCAACAGCGCGAGCACAAAGCCGTAACTGCTTCGGCTCGGGAAACTCCCGGCGATGCTTCACAAAGAGGCGCACACCAGGCACCGTTGGATGCTCGGACGCCCTGTCTATTAGCGAACAGCCTTATTAGACCCCCGCCGAGCGTATCGGCATCCCCGGCTACATGGTTCTTCATCTCTTACCCGATTCCGAGAAAAAGTCTCGGGGAGAACTTGGGGAGAAAATGGCCGAACAAAAAGCGGCGTCCTCTGGCGAAGCGCTTTCACAAAACAGGTCCCTCTCTCGGGTATCGACCACCGGGAGACCTTAGTGTGGCGCATTCCTAAAGGCCAAGGGGGGTCCCTTGGGGGGTTGAGTGTCACGAGGGGGACACACACACTTCGCAAAGAGATTTCGGCGTGTGAAAATTACTTTCAAGTGGGCTCGCGCATATTTAGCAACCTTATATTCACCCGCTTTAAACAGTTTCCGATAACGTTTATATGGTTGCAATATGAAGGCGATTCCTTGTACTACCATGACCTATATTTGAGGAAGCACTAGAAATAATTATGGTGACAGAGCCTGTTCTATCGGAGAACTGAATTCTCAACGCGAACAGATAATCACCAAAGCTCACGCCAGAAAAGGAAAGGTTTCTATGGAAGACCAAACGAGAATAAATAAAAAATAAAAAAAGGCGTTCTTGTTTTTGCAGTTTCCTCTTCTCGCTTATCATTTGGCTTTAAAAACAATGTGCGTAGACACTGAGGGAGAGGAGGAGACGCGAGCGCGCAGGGAAGTCAGAATGCCGAGCTCGGGTTCGAATGTTTAATGGGTAGACCTAATGCTAGCTGCCTTCGTCTGCGCTCGTCGATATGCTGCACCATAGCCTCCTCTATACTGCCAAATCCAAGCAGATCGCCACGAGAAGCGGCCGTCGGAATCGAAAAGGTAGAGCGGCAGACAACGAATGAGAGGAGAGCCACGTGACAGGCGCCCCGCTGCGGCGAGACGCCGAAACACACTTCTCCCGAGCGATGGAATGTCCGCTCGTGCTCTTCGCGTTCCTCGCGCTACACTTTAACAAATGTCTGCGCGTCTACTTATCTGCAAAACACTCAAAGAGCCAAACTCTGCAACCTACGAAATCAGCTCAGCGAATGACGAGGCGGAACATCTGGTTAGACCTAAAAATTAAGTCTGCGCTGTGGCATTACGCAATGCAAGCATGACGCTTTGCATTGCGTAATGCCAAAGCGCAGACTTCATTTTGAGGCCTAATTAGATGTTCCGCCTCGTCATTCGCTGAGCTGATTTCGTAGATCGCAGAGTTTGGCTCTTCTAGTGTTTTGCAGGTAAATAGACGCGCAGGCATTTCTTAGAGTGTACCGATTCTTTTCTCATCGGGTTTGAAAACCATATGTCTCGGGTCCTTGCCGCTGCAAAAGCTGTGCGCTGACGTCCAGGTTCCCCGGGAATCGCTGTGGTACCAGATGCTCGCGCAACAAATCTGAGACCGGGCACTCTATGGCTCCGTCGTCGAACTGCCAGGCTTTGTGAGTATAGAGGAGGCTATGGCTGCACTCGTCAATATGCGAGAGCCAAACGCTGGACGCCAGCGTTTCGCGTTCTAACGCGTTCGACGAGTGGAGTGGAGACAAAGGCAGCTAGCTTTGAGTCTACCCCCTAATCAATTCAATCAGAGGTCGGCGCTCTGACATCCCCGCGCGCTCTCATATACTCCTCTCTCTCTGTTTCTCGGCGCATAGAGTCAGATCGTTACACTGCCATTCACGTGTTTTATTACTTTCTTTCTTTTAGAACGTCCTTAGGCGCAGCCATATTTTTACCCCGGAGAGTGGGAAAACAGAAGGACAGGACAACACGAATTTTAAAATTTGGAGATTCGGGTCGTCCTGTCCTTCTGTTTCTCAAATCTCCAGGGTTAAAACATGTTTGTTCTTAACCAGCTCGTTTGCATTCTTGCATTAACTCAGGGGCATAATTAAAGAAGGGTGCAGGCGTTAGTTACAATGGTAATAAATTCTTCGCGAACTCTGATGGAATCCTCGATGGTTACGATGTTTTCAGGAAGAGGAACACGTTGTTGTGACGCGAACTCCACCCCCCCCCCCCCCCCCCTTTCCTTCCATTGTGTTGCAATGTCAAGACAGAGAAGAAAAGGTGAACGTACGGAGAGAGAAGGAACCGATTCAGTAATGGCAAGTAAAAACTTTGTGAAGACGGGCAGGCAATTTTCTGTGCGTTAAAAAGTAATTGAAGAGAAATGGTTCATTTCATTAGATAAACACCGGAGAAAACTGAGCAATTATATATTTAATTTCCACATAAAGTAAAGAAAGCAACTTATGACCCGATTAAAGTAACTATTTTATTAATAAAACGTAATTAAAGCATTGGGTTCTACGAGTCCCCAAAAGGTATTCGGAACAACTGAAGAAAAACTACAAGCTCAATTTAACTGATCTGCCTGATCTGTCTCAGTCTGTCGAAGATTTAACTTCCACCTACTTTCAAATAAAAACAACAGCGACAACGATCAAGTGGATTCTATCATTAAGTCGCTTCGAGCGTTTTTTTTTTTTTTTTTTAAGAAGAAGAAAAAAAAAAACATATGTTCGTGACATGTTTATTTCGCTCCACATCTCGAGAAACTAGGAAGCTATTAGCGACGTGAGCGATCGAAAGCGTCGCTGTGATCGGCCTTCCACGATAGGCCGAATGCTGATTGTGACGTCAGCAAAGGATCTCCCATCGATGGGAATAAGAGTAATGCGAGGACTTCAATTTTGATGGTGTTGGCAGTGTTGGTTCTAGAGAGCTATGATTTCAAGCTTCCACCATGCTCTTTAAAAACACCATCACACTGCTTGTTGACAAGGTAATGACGTCACGAGAGGTAACCATAGGAGGGCGCCACCAAAACACCTCGCGACGGGGGCAAGGTCGGGACCAAGAAAGCCTCTCGCGGTCCGACTTCATCCTTCGTTTAATGGGCAATTTCCAGGGCGGAACGAGACGCGCATTAAGAACTCGTTAGCGCTTCAAGTTGTGTCCAATTGCACAAAGCGGCGCGCGTCCAAATTAACTGTCCACCGCGTCGTCAATAAAGTCGACCTCGGGACCTCGGGGCGTGGCAATTATTATGTTAACGTTTTTTGCTCTAGGATTCGTTTATTGGCGTTCTTATAGACTGATGCCGCAATGTGGCCAACCGCGGCGCGTTATTGAGATGCCCAAAAGTCGCCCCACCCCGCGTTTTTTTTTAGTTGACCGGGAGCGTCGTTTGTCGCGTTCCTTTGAACAGAGAGCTCGTAGCGGTGTCCTTTTTAGGTCGGCATTCGATTTAGAAAGCCATCAAACTCCGCCGAAGCATCTTTAAAGCTGTAACGTCGCTATGGAGCGGAAGCGTGCATGTTATGCGAGCCACCGCTTTTCTCCCGATAACGAGGCGGAAGATGCGCACGGGAATGGGAGCCGCAAGGCAAAAGTGCTTCTTAGCTAAGAGAGAGCTCGAAGCTAGGGGTTTGAAAGTGAAGGAGAGAAAAGAAAACGGTTAGAGACCTTTGCCGCCCGACCATTCTTTAGAGCTACCTGCCTTGAGAAGAACCCCTTCCAAGACCCATTCTTCGGCGAGACTTGGCATCGCCGGATGCTATTCAGCGCTTCGCGCACGGGCGGCCTCTTTGCGCTCTTATTCCCAAATAGCCCCGTTTCGCGTCTTTACGCCCCCTCCCCTTTCTCTTCTTCCTCCTCATCTTCGTGACCAAGTAAAGCTCCCGAAAAGAGCGCTCCGCGCAGAGGGCCCCAAGTGACAGCGAAAGATCCCCCGCAAACCCACCCCCAACCGAAGACACTTTCTCTTCCATTCAGATCCAGGGGACAGAGCCCGACGATTTGGACGACAGCAGTGGCAGAAGCAACACAACATCAACAACCGAGAGGACACACTCTGAACTCTTTCTTTCCTTCCTCTAAACCCCTTCCCCTCTTTCCTCTTCCTCATCTCTTCCTCTTCCCCAACATGGTCCCCTTTTTCGCACCTCGACGAGGAGGACGACGGCAAGCACGTCCACAGTCTCGCCGTCGGCGTGCGTTGCGAAAAAGAAGGCGGCCACAATGACAAAGCGAAATCGCCGCTGGTGGGCGTCTATTGTCGCCTCGCCCGAGGCTCCTCCGGGGAGTTTGGAGCCTTGATGGATGCCGCACCGCAGCACACTGCGGCGCAGCACGCCACCCAGGGCACCGCTCGCTCCTGGAGCACGGTGCTTCTCGGAACTTCCGAAAAATCGTCCGTCTTTCTTCCTTCTTTGCGAGTTTATTCCATTTATCGTTTTTTTTTTCCTAGCCTTTTTCAATATATATTTTTTTTTTATTTCAGTGTTTGGGTCGGCTCTACGTTTGTGTCGTGGTCCTGCAGGTTGACATACCTGCGGCATTCCAGGTCCGTGCCAGAACCAGACTGGGCACGTCTTTGATGGCGGCGGCGTTTCGCCACGGATGACCATGGGGAACTCGGCGTGTAAACAGGGCCATGGTGCGCGGACAATGAGGCGTCGGCCATTTACGGACAACCGTTCGAGGAAAAAGAAAAATGTCGAACGAAGGTGAGCTACGGGCCGGCGCTGTGAGGCGGCGACCACAGAGAAGAACATCGTGGGGTTTCGGGTAGCACTAGCGAGACCCGAGTTGGGAAAGCCACGCTTTCATTCGTGAATGTACGAAGAAATGTCTCTTTATTATTTTTAGATCCCAGCGGCTAAATGCGATCGTTTGACTTAACTGGTTTACGCGGTATGCTTGACAACAGCCTTAGACTCCCAAAATTCGCAACGAACATAATAAGTTCGCTAGCAGAATGAAGATAACAATCACAGGATACCGAAACTGCAAATAACCTGGAAACGTTCTGCAGATTCAAAGGCAAGCAGACTATTGAAAACAAATCCCAACTGATTAGTTTTGCGAATTTAATAAATCAGTCATGTGCCTTAATAATCACATCAATATAAAATGGTAAGACCTATGGTGACATTAACCCGAGACTGGAGCATAAAAAGAAAGCATACAACAAATAGCAAACTTATTTTTTCACGCTCCAGTCTCGTGTTAATATTACGATGCTTAATTGCATCCAGCTCGCCTGCGCACTAGCTGTATTTTTGACCTACTCGGCAAGGCTCAAGTACAGCATACTTTAATTTCATACTGAAATTGCTATACAATTCCAACTTTCGTTTTCTGTTTTACATTCATCCAAGACTTTCGTGATCTCATCCAAGGCCGGTGAAAACCCCTTCGTGAGTTTCACAAGGTTTCTGAAAGAAAACAAAATCCATGAAGTCATCTCTGGACGAGCAGGTGTCGTTGAGGCCACGAACGGCTTTTCTGTTCGCATCCCCACGCCTCTTCCGGGGACTGACGTCACTGTTGGGTGACGCCGCACGCGGTCTCCAGTTTCGAAGGCGCCAACCGGGAACAATGCCAGCAGCGAGCAACCAAGATCACTGAGCAGTTTCCGTCAGAACAAACAACACCGCCTCGTAACGCGAGCGTTTGTTTGCTTTGGAAACAAACGCGATCGTCTCCAGCCACGGCGATGGCGTCAGCGGGCGAGAAATCTCCAAAGCTCGCGTCAATTTGCTCGCGGTGGTATACGAGCAATGGCAAGTCGCGTAGCTCGCGGAACGCGTCATCGCGCTTTGCAGAGGGTAGCGTCTACTTCGGGCCACAAAACGCCGAGGGAATTTTCTAATGTTGCCAGCGCTTCCGGAAACACGCGAAGGCACTAGACGGGGGCCGAGACACCGAGCCGGGGAAGTCGCTGAACAAACGAAGCAGACACCGGATACACCCGTCTAGACGCATGACGAATCTTTCCGAATCGGTCGCGAAGATGAGAGGAGACGAGAGCGCGTTGGGTTGTCAGAGCGCGAGCTCTGATTGGAACGATTAGAGGGTATACGGAAAGGCTAGCCTCCTTTGTCTCTGCCTTCCTCCAATCAGAGCGAACAAGAGCGTCGTCTGCTCCTCGCACAGTGTCTCGGGTTCGAACGTCGGACGCCGGCGTTTGAACGCGTCTTAACAGTGAGCAGAGACATAGGGAGCTGGTCTTTGCGTCCCCACGGACCAAACCGCGGTCTCTTGTTTCGTCACCAGACCCCGTCCCTCCGCGCTGGGGTGTGGGAGAGGGTTTTCACTTGGCGAAAGTTAGGACGTGTCACGTATGACTGTTCCAACGAGCTCGTAGCCGCACTGTCAGCTTAGGGTCGAATGCGGAGTAGGTTTTACTTTGGTCGAGTCCAGCAAGATTGCATTCGCTTGCTCGCTGTTCGTGTCCGTGACTCTTAAGACAAACAAGTGAGCATCGCCGTGCCACTAAAATAGCCGTTTCTGCGAGCTTGCAGACTATAAATTCGGCAGTGACGTCACTGCCGAGTTCAGAACAACTCCTGAAAAGTTACGAAGGTTGCTTTTGTTGGCTCGGCGCTTCATGCTCATATTCCGGCCCTCGGTTCAGCTTCCGTGCCTTGTTTTGGGCTAGCCAGGACTTGATCGAGAGGGAAGGAATGTTTTCGAGACATTCGAATGGGCATTCACTGCGCATGGGACTATATTCTTCGGTGTTTTGTTGGCGTAAAGGAACTAGACAAATATTTCTTGTCACTTCGAAATTCGTAGACGTAGACTCACCTCTCGCAAATCTACGACATTTTGTTTTTACCGTTTTTTTTTATAGTGGGAGCTATTGTTATAATTCACGTATTTTTTTCTGAATGTATCTATTTTTTTTTAACAAAATACGCGATGACTTCCTAGGTTTGGCGAAAGGGGCTGAGCGTATATGTCTTGATTTTTTTTCCACGATCCTGATTTTCTTTTTTTAATTCAAGACGTCCGTTCGTCAATTTGGTGTCGTTATGTGATTGCACAGAGTTCGATTTGAAGTCGGGGCCTGGCTGTGAGTTACGTATCGTCCCATATAAAAGAAGCGTTTACGGGGAAGTAGTAAAGTACGCAGCTTCAAGCCGGTGTTTTGTTTTCATGGGTAAGGTTCAGAGAGAGTCCCGGCGGATGGATGGATGGATAAATCATAACGGCAGTACCCTTTATCACGGGCGGTAGCTTGCGCCACTTAACCTAAAACCAGAAAAAAAAAGCGTATTCTCTCCCCCCCTCCTCCCCTTTTAAGCCTATGCATATCTGTAACTATCACCACGCCTTTAGGGGGGGGGGGGGGGGGATCGCCAAGAAGAAAACTTTCGGGGGATGGACAAAAAAACTAAAAAGGACACCCTCCGCCTCCTCCCCCCGTCCAGGGAGTTGCCAATTTTCCTCTGGTCAAACCTTGTCGGCGTCACCTCAACATAAGACCCACGGGTGACAGGGTTGACACATTGGGCCGGAGCCGCGGGTTAGGGAGTCCCAATTTTCCTCCGTCCCGCCTGATCACCAGCAGTGCACTTCGTTCAATTTTCCCTAGATAATTTTCGCCAGCACATTAAAACCTCCTCTTTGTTTCCTCTACTTTCCTTCTCCCCTTCCATCCTCTCCAGCGGAACCGTGTTTGGCGTTGCTCCTGGTTGCCAACTGACGGAGACACTCAATGTTGTTACTTTTTTTCCCAATGAGATAGATGTCCGCTAATAGGCGGATTCAATGCGCCGCCAAACACGAGCCCTGGCGTACCTACTTCGTTAAAATTCAAACATTTCTCCAACTGGCTTATCGAAATATTCAAAACTCAGCAGTTGATGCCACAAACAAAATTAAAAAAATGTATATATTAAAAAAAAAATAACTCCAACAGCGTGAGGGGGCACTAATCTATTACGGTGCAAATGTGGGCAGAAGTGCTCATCGATCAGAGCAAACGACACTCGACAGTTTTTGTATTCCCATCAGTGACGTCATGTGGCTCAATTCCAAACTTCATCGAAAAGACTATATAGGCACGCGCCTTATCGTACCCACGATAAAAAAGAGAAAAAAAAAAGAGAACGGAGCTTATCGTTATTGAGCGTCCTTTCCAAGTGACACAACAAGCGGTCGTTTCAAACACCCGCAAGGTTCCGCAATCCCAAACCGGCATCGCGAACAAAAATGCCCGATCATATCTGCCGACGTGCGCCCTTGAAGAGACCACCCGACGCGGCGCATGCCATGGGCGGCGCGGGTATACGCTCCTCAACATTGATCCGTAAACACCCCGCGCTCACATCCCTTATGTCAGATCAGAATCTCGGGCACGATGACACACGGACAGACGTTAATCCGCCCGAAAGATAGATCTGCTCTTACAGTCAATTAGCATTTCAGATGAGCGTTGCGTGCGCCTTAAATTATTCTAAAACCTGATTGGGTCTTAAAAAAAAAAAGAAAAAAAGATCAGTCGGGGGATAGCGAACACGGTTTCTCGCACAGCTATAAACGTAGCTACTCCATTTCAGGAGTTAGTACGAATGCGAAATTATGTGGTTCGTGCTGGCAGTGGTGCAACACCAAAGCCGTGAACTCGAGCCTATGCTATTGATAGTCATGTATACACTGCGCAAAACTGTTAGCTCAAACAAGCAGTCGCCCTCCCCCCCCCCCTTTTTTCTACTTTTTTGTTTTGTTTTGCTTTCTTAGAATTAAAAGACTGCCATCAAAAGTACTACAGTGGTGGTAAGTGCTCACTCTAAGCACTACCCACAGCGGGAATGTTTGGTACTCGACAGTAATATTTCGAAGCGCGAAAAAGTGCCGATGTCGTGTTCGCCCAAAATTGTGTCGCGCGGTTTACTTGCATTCCTGTGTTTTATAAGGCGCCGCTGCCTAGGGCACGTAAAGCGAGGGTTGGTGCTTCAAATTCGTGCGACGAAATCAAACTTGCCGGTATATTAAAATGATGGATTCGTATCGTCAGCTGTGCGTAAGAGCGATTAAGGTGGTGCTGCGCTTCGTGTTTTGTCCTTAAATAATCTGTAACGCCATATTTCGAAGCAGACCGACTGCATAAAAAAATGGCGAGATAAACAATTTTACTTTCATGTAGCGAATCGCATGTCGAAGACACGCGCAATGCCGAAAGGGAGCAGATAACCAAGGTTGTTCGATGTTTCTGCCATCAGCAATGCAACACACGACCTCAGTGATGTGGTGCTGTCGGAAGATAACGGGGCACTTTGGCAGTAAAAAGGGTCCGCAAATTGAGATGTGTAAAGTTATCTTTGGTTAAAAGGAAACACAAAACAAAACCAATTACAGTTCCAACAATGAAATGAACTAAAAAAATTAGATCGTGTTATTTTTATATTACAATTGGTTGCACGCACGCGAGACAAAGTTTTAACGCATATGTTACGAAGAATGCCAAAAAAACACCGAATCCTTGAATCGCAAAAAAATACAATATAAGATGTATTGTAATGATCTTAAAATATCCACAAATATTTCCGAGTCAGTCGAGGGAATTTTGATTCCGGAAAACACTGCAAGAATTTCTGAGTTTGTCCAAATAAAATCGGCTAAAATGCGCGCTCTAAACGCGAAAAAAAAAAAAAAGAAAACAGAAAAACGGTTACGCGCGGCGGCCCTATATAAAAAAAAAAATCAAATATTGCGATAAGTTCATCTCTATGTGACAGAAGGGCCAGTCGTGATCTTTGAACGCGTTTTAACGGGAAAATATGACGCACATAGTGGTAATTTTGGGGATTTTAGGAGATTGAGTTACCGCTTGATGATGACGAACTCAAGACTTCTCTAAAAAAATGTTAATATCGATATATCTCTTAAAGTGTTGGCGAGGATATTGAACTATACTCCGTTTCACCTTATGTTGTACCGCAGCCAAAGCTAGAAGCGCGAGCTCATAGCGTTAGCAGCTGCCCTTACTGCACGAGAGCTTGTGCCACCTAGCACTGCCGTCTAGATCTGCCCCAGAGCAAGGAGCTCGCGCTTATAGCCTTTCCTGCGGTACAACATAAGGTGAAACTAGGGTGCCTTCATGTGCGCTTTGCTTAGGGTGGAGACATGTGGCCATTTTGTCCCACACTTTTATTTTTCTTTTTTGTTCAGAAGCGCGTGAAAGAGCGTGTCCCTGCACGCGTTTGTGGCGCTGACTGTGCTATGGCGACATTTTGTTTTCGTCGATTTCTTTGCATTTTACCCGTGAGCGCGTGCTGTCGGCATCGGGTACTACAAAGGGTGGCATCACCCTAAACAGAAAGACATTGAGGCACCCTATAGGTGAAACAGAGTATAGTGGCGGCGCTTCGTCTAACTTGTTTCCGCAGAGCTTGGTGTTTACCCGACAAAACTGTTAGCTCAAACAAGCAGTCGCCCTCCCCCCCCCCCTTTTTTCTACTTTTTTGTTTTGTTTTGCTTTCTTAGAATTAAAAGACTGCCATCAAAAGTACTACAGTGGTGGTAAGTGCTCACTCTAAGCACTACCCACAGCGGGAATGTTTGGTACTCGACAGTAATATTTCGAAGCGCGAAAAAGTGCCGATGTCGTGTTCGCCCAAAATTGTGTCGCGCGGTTTACTTGCATTCCTGTGTTTTATAAGGCGCCGCTGCCTAGGGCACGTAAAGCGAGGGTTGGTGCTTCAAATTCGTGCGACGAAATCAAACTTGCCGGTATATTAAAATGATGGATTCGTATCGTCAGCTGTGCGTAAGAGCGATTAAGGTGGTGCTGCGCTTCGTGTTTTGTCCTTAAATAATCTGTAACGCCATATTTCGAAGCAGACCGACTGCATAAAAAATGGCGAGATAAACAATTTTACTTTCATGTAGCGAATCGCATGTCGAAGACACGCGCAATGCCGAAAGGGAGCAGATAACCAAGGTTGTTCGATGTTTCTGCCATCAGCAATGCAACACACGACCTCAGTGATGTGGTGCTGTCGGAAGATAACGGGGCACTTTGGCAGTAAAAAGGGTCCGCAAATTGAGATGTGTAAAGTTATCTTTGGTTAAAAGGAAACACAAAACAAAACCAATTACAGTTCCAACAATGAAATGAACTAAAAAATTAGATCGTGTTATTTTTATATTACAATTGGATTGCACGCACGCGAGACAAAGTTTTAACGCATATGTTACGAAGAATGCCAAAAAACACCGAATCCTTGAATCGCAAAAAATACAATATAAGATGTATTGTAATGATCTTAAAATATCCACAAATATTTCCGAGTCAGTCGAGGGAATTTTGATTCCGGAAAACACTGCAAGAATTTCTGAGTTTGTCCAAATAAAATCGGCTAAAATGCGCGCTCTAAACGCGAAAAAAAAAAAAAAGGAAAACAGAAAAACGGTTACGCGCGGCGGCCCTATATAAAAAAAATCAAATATTGCGATAAGTTCATCTCTCCGCCCTCCGCTAGATGTTTAAACAGTTCGCGACAGAGCAAGGCAATATTACATGACCTTCCTAACATCGAATCTAATGCTGAGGAAGTCGCACTTTTGAATCATGACGATCGGCAGTGGCGTCTGTTCTGCATACGAGCCAAAATGGCGGCGCCCACAACCATGTCGGGTAACGAAGTGCCGATACTCTAAGCGCAGCTCATTTAGTGGCTCTATTCATCTCTATGTGACAGAAGGGCCAGTCGTGATCTTTGAACGCGTTTAACGGGAAAATATGACGCACATAGTGGTAATTTTGGGGATTTTAGGAGATTGAGTTACCGCTTGATGATGACGAACTCAAGACTTCTCTAAAAAAAATGTTAATATCGATATATCTCTTTAAAGTGTTGGCGAGGATATTGAACTATACTCCGTTTCACCTTATGTTGTACCGCAGCCAAAGCTAGAAGCGCGAGCTCATAGCGTTAGCAGCTGCCCTTACTGCACGAGAGCTTGTGCCACCTAGCACTGCCGTCTAGATCTGCCCCAGAGCAAGGAGCTCGCGCTTATAGCCTTTCCTGCGGTACAACATAAGGTGAAACTAGGGTGCCTTCATGTGCGCTTTGCTTAGGGTGGAGACATGTGGCCATTTTGTCCCACACTTTTATTTTTCTTTTTTGTTCAGAAGCGCGTGAAAGAGCGTGTCCCTGCACGCGTTTGTGGCGCTGACTGTGCTATGGCGACATTTTGTTTTCGTCGATTTCTTTGCATTTTACCCGTGAGCGCGTGCTGTCGGCATCGGGTACTACAAAGGGTGGCATCACCCTAAACAGAAAGACATTGAGGCACCCTATAGGTGAAACAGAGTATAGTGGCGGCGCTTCGTCTAACTTGTTTCCGCAGAGCTTGGTGTTTACCCGACACAAGGCCTGCCACACGACTCACCGTGACAGCGTCCGGCTACGACTCGTGCTACAGTGTGCTTCACCAATTGAACACGATCGAGCGATAAGCCGAGAGCTCACGCAGCGCCCGGCTTGTCAGCCGAGCTCTGCGTCAGAAACACGCAATAATTTTGTCGTTGTTGTCCCCGTGGGTTCAGTTCTTGTCGTTAGTGCCGGAGGCGCGACATTTCAGTATCCTGTATCCAACCGTTGCCCGATTAAAAACGATTAAAAGGGCGCAGCCGTAAATATACCGTAAAAATGCATAACATTACTCTCTTTTTAACGGGATATTAGTAAATTCTTGAAATTAAAACCTTTGGCCAGGTGGCGCAAGCCGTCGCCCGATTAAAAAAGTTGAGCCATATCCATTCATCCCCATAATACTTGATCACCATACCATGATTTCAGTGTACATGGGTTTCATTTGTTGATAAAGCGAATCGACGTAATCACGTTTTGTTGTTCTGTTACATGAGTGTATGCGGAGATATCTATAAAACGAAGGACGAGACGTGAGGCCAAACCAAAAAGGGACAGTCTGCATATCAGAAGTAAAACACTAACTTGTGGATCGAAGCTAAGGTGTCCGGGGCCCGTGGCCCCGACGCCTGAAGAGGAACCGCGGACGGCGTGCAGGCGGCGGCCGAGCCGTCGCCGCGTCGTCCTTCGCTTCGCTGCCAACGGAGTCAGGCACGCGTGCAGGAGTCGTCCGCTGCAACACGTTGCGTCAGTGCCAAGGCTGGCTTCTCAAGAGTTCTCCAACTTCTCTCGGGCGCGCAGAGCCTTCGCCCGGTTGGGAAGACGACCTTGGCAGTGCACTATGTGCAGGCCTTTGAAACTGGGACCTCTTTCCTCTGATATCTCAGAGAACACGGCAAGAAACTGAGGGAGCACCGTAGCTCCTCTTCTCCCTTCTCTCCCCTTCCAATCGGAGCACCCAGCTCCGATTGGAAGGATAGTAGGTAAACTCAAAGGTTAGCGTTTTTTGTCTCTACTCACCGCTCGAGCGCTGAATGTTAGCGTTTCGGCGTTCCAACGCGAAACACTGCGCGTGGAGCAGACGACGCTCTTGTTCGCTCCCTCCGATTGGAGGGAGACAGGGGGTAGAGAAAAAGGCAGCTGGCCTCCGTGTCTACCCCCTAATCCTTCCAATCTGAGCTCGGCACTCACACGTTCCCACGCGCTTTTATATCCTCCTCTCCCTCATTTTCCTTCCGTATACACTGGCCCGCATCGACTTCGTATTAGCGGCCATTTCTTGTGGCCTTGCAACTGAGCGCGTACCCATCCAACTGCAGCATGCATTTCGCACCACCGAGTTTGTTTTTCTCGGCAAGACCAATTGCCGATGAGCACCAGCATTGTGTAATGACGTCACGTGCAAGCCCTATATCTAACTGTCACATTATGCTCCCGTTGTTGTTGCTGCTGCTGCTTGAGCAGATGAACGTTTATAACATGAGCGAGGTGATTTTTTTTGTTTGTTCATGGGCCACTGCTCTTTGCGTTCATTTGTGCAACCCCTTTCAACCAAATAGTGCTAATGATGATTTGCTACATTATGATAGATTAAGATTCTCGTACGTGTAGTTTTCGGCTAATCTCGTGTTCACGATTGAACGCGTCTCAGGCCTTTCCATCCGCAAGTAACTTGTATACCCTCGATGGAGGTAGACGTCTCTCTCTATACTCTTCTTTTGTCTGCACTTCATTACAGAAAAATACATCGACGACGACACAAAAAAGCGGACCGCGCACGCGGACTATACTCCGTTTCACCTTATGTTGTACCGCAGACAAAGCTAGAAGCGCGAGCTCATAGCGTTGGGAGCTACTCTTAACGCACGAGAGCTTGTGCCGCCGAGATGTGCCCTAGAGCAAGGAGCTCGCGCTTGTAGCCTTTCCTGCGGTACATCATAAGGTGAAACAGAGTATTAACCCCGTGCGCGACCGAAAGCGTCGCTGTGGTCGGCCTTCCACGATTGGCCGAACGCTGACTATGACGTCGGAAAGGGGATTTATCTTCGACGGAAATAAGAGGAATGAAAGAACTTTAATTTTGACGGTGTTGGCAGTGTTCCTTTGAGAGCGCAATGATTTCAAGCTTCCACCATGCTAATAACAAACACCATCGAACTTGTTGTTTGCAAGGTAATGACGTCACAAGGGGGAACCACAGGAGGGCGCCACCAAAACATCTCGCCGCTAATAGGGGGTATTCATTGGCCGCCATATTTGAGGTCACTGTTTAGAGCGCATGCTCAGACTGAGCTCGCATTAATAGGCTGCCAAGACCGGCAATCTTGATGGTGCGGGGTGCACGTTGCAAAATAACTGTGGAAGCTCGCCATCAGCACGTGCTCAACATTAGCGCACACGGATATGGCCGCCAGTGAATACACCCTATAGTCGCGGCAGTCACCCCATGAATAATAAATTTCCACGCTTTCACGATCGCGAGGGTAGTTCTTGGGCCGCAAAGGGTCAGGCGCTGTTTACAATCCAGCAAACGACGAACCGATTATCACCGTGGCAGTCCCAGTCAACCTCACTCCAGTTCGGGGAACTAGTGTGCACGCGATTATCGCCCTTCAACGTCAGTCAAGGTTCAGTTGTGCGCATTTCCCCCCTCCACAACCTTTACCGTAAATGCTTTCCAAGAAACAATCGAAGCGACGAATTACAATCAATAGCAAACGACCATCACGGAACGTTTCGTGGAAAAGACAACTGCGCTAGAAACCTATAAGGCATGTGCCTGCCGTAATCCGCGTTGACATCCGTTAAAAACGATTAGTCACGCGTATTATTTTTATTCAAATACGTACAAACAGTTAGCACCACCGAACGTCACGGAGAGCCACGCTCAACCGCAAATTTAAGCCGCCACTAAAACTCGTCGTTTTCGTGCTCCCCCTTTCAAACCAAACAACGAGCTAAACACCATACAGACCGCAATACGAACTCCTTTGAGACCACCCCCGTCCAATGCGCGTTCACCCCCACCCCGTCTATTCAAACTCGCAACGGAACCTCTCTCATAGAGCGTGGAGACGAGACACCTAATAGACTCCGTTCACCTTTAAGTTGACAGTGCTGTAGGAGCTACGCGCTTTCCCAACCAATCAACTGCCTTCCTCTTATCAGGTGAACCCGCTCTCTCCACGTAGGTATGGGCGAGAGCGTGATCACATGGCAAAAGATGACTGGTCCAACAAGCACGTAGCTTCCGCCGGCACCGCGAGCTTGTAGGATGAACGTAGTATAAGCAGACGTGTGCGACACGAATGAAATTGGTGGTCGAGACCAGAGTGGGATTATCCCCAATTTACTCCTTTTCCTCCCTAATGAAAGGGAAAACTAGCACTTTCGGTGGGGAGGAGGAGAAAGGGGGGGGGGGGCTTAAGCCTATACAGTGGCGCCAGTATGCTGTATCTTTTTTTTTTTTTTGTGTATAGCATGTTTTTGGGGAAGCTAGCAACATAGGACACAAAGAGACCCCCCAAAGTGCCGGTTTTCGGAAAACGGGATTATAAAGACGCATTATGCGGCTGCGGATTTGCCAGCTCTGCTTTTCACGGTGGGCGTCCACGAAGCGACGATTAGGGACAGATGGGGGCGGAAGGCTGAACCGGACAATGGCCGAGTCGCGAGTCAGGGCCGAATGGACCTTTCAGTGCTTAGGGAAATCTTTGGGGACACTCTTTTTTATTTTTTTTAAAATAATTTTTACATAGTCAATAACGGTTATCGTTTAAAATCCGTGAAGACCAGATGAAATTGTATTGGGTTTCGTTTGACGCAAGTTACTTGACTCTGTTCAGCCTGATTAACTTGTTCTCTAGTCCCTTTAGATGATTTTAGCATGCAGCCAAGTTGCTCCACTAGACGGATTTTCGCCGTCTATCACCGGGATGGCGGCTTAAAAAGTCACAGTGCTAACGGAATTTCTCGCAGTAAAGACGTCATAATTCACAGTAACGGCTCGAGTCGAGTCACGGGGATATAGTTGATCAGATTAGCGCTACGCAAGATCGGCTCCAATGGTGAATTGTTTTAGTATTCAGATGGCGTGGGCGTCGTAAAAATGACGAAGCTCTTCCCTCCGCCCCGGAAAAAACGAGCTAAAGTGGGTGAAAGGTTAAGGGTTTAGTGGAAGCTCCTCCCACCTCTTTCCACCTTAGCAGAACGAACACTGGAGAGGAGGTCACCCCCTCTTCATAGTTTTTTCTGATAAATTGGGAAGGGGTGGGAGGAGCTTACCATAACATCTTAACCTGTCACAGACTATACATAGGTGGGATATCATTGCAGTTTGCTTCAATCGGGAAAACGCTGCGTATCCTAAAGTCAACCTTCGCAAGTATGGGCGAGTTCATCTCCCTCCTCGTGCAGCCAAACTGGCAAATTTAGGTAATTAAAGTGACATCGACAAAGAAACCTGAAAAGTAAAAGTTGTGGCGACAAGCTTTATTCCAAGGCGAGAATAAATTGCTAAGAGGGGAAAAGAAAAAAAAAAAACGACAGAAAAATATCTTTTATACAGCAGCTCTGGTGAGTCGACTAATCACAACATTGATTGATACTTTAATGCAAATGTACCCACTGCATTTTGCCTTAGTAGAGGTTTTGCTTAGTATTTTGCTGTTTGCTGTGGGTGGGAAATATTCACTAAGATAGGACTAGAAGACAACAATGACCGGCATATGCGCAATATATCACTTTGGCTGAAACTACGTCATTCTCAACGTGAGACCAGCCACCGAATTCCGGTTCGAGCACTATAGTGGTGCAGATTTAGAGTAGCACTACAAGCCGCTCCCCCTCCTCCCCCCCCCCCCCCCCCCACACACACACACACACACACACAAAGCTCTCTCTTCGCCATGATTGGTTGTGTCCTCCTCTCCATTCACCTTCTTGGCAGTGTTTGCTCTGCCTAAGTGGGAGGAGTGGAGGACTTTGTGGAAGGAGTTTTCCTGATATTCTAAACCTGCGGCAAGCAGACTTCAGGACATTCCGGGCAAGTTGAAAGGTTCAGCGCCCTCCACGTGTTCCCAAATTGTTTTCTGTTCACCGGAAGTCTTCACTCTCAAAAATGTGGGGTGTAGTACATACACCCTTTTGTCCCATATAATACACCCCAGAACTTCAGTTCGACGTACAGTGTACTGACGTCCAACTGAAGGTACCAACTTTCACGAGCGGCTTGATAAACGAGTTATGTGTGCGTGACTGACTGCAAAGAAAGTAATCGTGGTTTTCTTGGCCCCACTGTAATAACTCAGTGTTTTTTTGTTTTGTTTTTGTAGTCTTTGATACGTAATTTAGCTATTTAATAGGTTATATTGCGAGGTTATCAAGCCCCTCGTAAACGTTGGGGCCATCAGTTCGGCGGCAGTATACGCTGTACGTCGAACTTACGTTTTGGAGTGCATTATATGAGACAAACTGGTGTAAGACTGCTTCCCCCGTTTTTTTTTTTTTTTTTAGGGTGTTGGGACAGTTCTTTTGAGCAATATAGGGACATTTATAAAGCAAGTGTTCATGAAGCAGTCCATATCCGGGCGTCGGAAAAAGCCGTTCAGGCACTTGCTAGAAATTCTTCATTAGAAGAGTCTATTCGCGCCAATATGTTCCGGTGACATCACAAGCAGTATTTGCCCTGCCGTGACGTCACGAGTTGTAATCCTGGCTACTTATTATTAGTTGCGAACGACGAAGCTTGATGGGGTGCGTGAAAAGCACGGTGGAAACTTTGAGTCCTCGCATTATACTAAAGCTGTCAGAGTAGCCTAACATTGCTCCTATTTCTGCGTGTAAGGAAGCAAAATTAATCCAATAAAAGGACATAATGATCGTTTGGCCAGTCGTTGAATGCTTTGACCATAGCAACGCTTTCGGCAGCGATAGCTGTGTGCTCATGCGCTTAAGCGTGTGTCAGTGTTGTACGGAACGCCGTTCCAAGGAACGACCCGTTCAACGCGTTTCTTTTAAAAGGATCGTCTATCTTGCTTCGGTGGAACGGGAACGGAAACCCGTTACGTGTTAGGGGAAACGGCAGGAGGAACGGCGTCCATTTTTGGAATTTTACGCATTCCGAGTATAGGCATTTAGGCTTTTTTTTTTATTGGCGACTATTTCAACCTCCCGACTTCAAGGAATGAAAAAGTGTCCAAAATCTAGTAGAAAAAAAATCTGTAACAATTGTGATAGTGGCGATTCCACGCGTAGTTCAGTGTGTATATTTTCACTTCCTCGCATTATTTCATTTAGAAATTTATCATCGCAATATTTCATTAAAATACGCAAACGTAAGGTTAATGCAACGACCCGTTCTAATCTGAGAAATGTGACGGGAACGCGTTATATTTCAGCCATTAGAACTCGTAACGTGAACTCGTTCCAAGATCGAGAAGAAACGATCGAGGAACGAGCTTTCGTTCCTATTTTGGAGGAACCTGCTCGACACTGGCGCGTGCTGACAGCGAGCAACCGCCAGACGACTTTCGCGCCATCAGAACTGTTGTTCACGGCGCAGAACTGTTGTGTTCATCAGAAAGTTGTCGGCTGTCGCATGCGAATTTCACCTCGGCCGTATGTATGCCGACGGCGTGTATACCTTGGACGCACGCAGTCGGTTCGCAGAGTGCCTCCGACAGCAGACGCGGTTCGAACGCGTGGTAGGAAGATGGACGCCCGCCGCCACCCCGTCTCAGCTGCCGTCTCGTCGGGATATATCCGCCGCGACACAGGCAGGGAGCGTCCCAGGGCCCGGGCGGGGACTCGGGCTCCAAATTGGACGGGGGGAGAGCTCGGGGTTGAGGTCGGTCCGAAATACACGGCGCGTCGGGCGACGACGACGGTCGTCTCGGCGGCGCCGAGCGTCCCGCCTCGGGAAGCACCTAACGACGGACACGGGCTCCCTTCCCTCCCGCCCCCTCCGATCTGCCGCCCCCACGCTCCCTCGCTCCTTGTCGAAAATGTGGAGGATGGGGAGAGTCGCAGCTTCTTTCCATCACAGTTTGGCAAGGCAGCGAAGCGACCAAATCAAGGTCCGAGAGCAGGAGCCTGGTGGCCCCGTTAAGACATGACTCTAAAGCCACGCTCATATCACACAAAAAAAGGACAGTCTGCAGGCATTGTTTGAGGCACGTTTCCTCCTCGTTTAACGTCATACATTGGTAATAAAAAATAACCTCTGCAGACATGTTCCAAGCTTAGAAATGTCCGCGGATAACTCTGTCGTGTCTGCAGAGAACTCCACGTATCTTTTGTATGACGTGTGAGCACTCTAACCACACCTGGTAAATACGGTCGAAGATTTGCCGAAAATATGCAATTAAATTTTGACTTTTTTTTTTTGGAGGGGTGAGGGGGTGGGTTTAAAAAAAGGCTGTACCATAGATTTGTGTAATTTCGCACTAAAATCTGGAGAGGGGGGGGGGGGGGGTACTTAGACGAGGTGATGATCGGACTCAACCGGGTGATGTGTATAGAGGTCTGTCGAAGAAGGGGTGGGGGTGGGGGAGAGTATATACTACTGCGTATGGCACGGGTCTAGCCTTCGATTCGTTGCCGACATTTTCTTTAGTAATCAATTATATGATGTACAAAAGAAGGCCAAAGCCAGATTGGAGAAAAGCTAAAAAGAAAAGATGATAAACACAATCTTGGTCTCTTTAAATTTCTTTATCAGTTTGCTTCGGATTTTGAAAACACAAAATAATAACTGCGTGACTTGTTACTGTTGTTTCAGTGTTAGGCTAGATATTATTAGAAACACTTATAGTAAAAATACAAACACAGACAAAACAAGAGCAACAACAACAACAACCGACTCTTGGATCTTTAGCAGGTTCGATTCCTGGCCATCTCACGCGTTATCTTTCGAGGGCACCCCAGATCGTAAAGAAATTAACCTGCAGTACAACAATGAAAAGTGCCAGAGGTCTTTCCCTCTTTCGGTCGCGAGATTATATTAGGGTTATAAAATATAGCAGTCACTTCAATAATACAAGGCTGAGGAGCGTACAGTTCACAAAATTTGCAGGAAAAAAAAAAATGAAGGCAGGAAGTGGGATACAAATATGACATAACCAAATACCATAGCTGATGTTGGAAATAAAAAAATACAGTGGAACAATAAAATGTATCTGAACGACAACTGCAAATAACAGACAACAAAAATAAATAAACAAAACACGCTGGATCGATCGCAGCGAACACATCACAGCCGGTGCTTACGCCGACACTGTCAATTACGTAACAGCCACGAAGGCTTCCGTTTTCCTCGGCGTGTTCATTCACAACACCGACACGCACTTCAAACGACCTAGATAAAAATAAATAAACAAAAAAGAACGAGAAAGCGAACGCCATCAAGAAGGAAAGGAGCAACAAGGCGGAACGAAAGCAAGACACGTGACCCCAATGCCGGTCCGCGATTGGCTGACCCCATTTGGCGGCTGCCAAGCGCAAAGCACAGCCGCCCCCAGGGCCTGGACCGCGTTCCGAGCTCTCGCTGGGTCAAGCACCCCCGAAATGTCTTCCCTGGAAATCTCCCGCCTCGCGTGAGGCGCCCACGCGACGTTCGGTCACCAGCATCCGATCTCGGCGCTGATCGCCGGCCCAGGAACGTTCCTGCTTCATTTACAAACTAGGGAGTTTGAGTCGCGCACAGCTTACAGAGGCCACGAAATGATTTTTTTTTTACTTCTTTAACCTTAGCTCTCCTCCTCAACTCAAAAGCGAAATGAGAAATCACGTGGTCGTGACGTAGTATTTCACAAAATGAGATAGCTCCAGGCTTCCACCATGCTCTTCTTGAGCACACCATGAAACTTGTCAATCGCGAGCGACGATAAGTGGTCCAGAGTTAGGCAGCATCAAATGTATCGCGATAGTATTTCAGAAATACATTTCGTATCTGTATTTCTGTATCGCGATACATTTTTTTCACCAGTATCTGTATTCCTGTATCGAAATACATTTTGGAATGTTTCTTTGTATCGCGATACAATCAGGATGAAATGTATTTCGTTACATTTCTTAAGAAATATTCCTCCCCCCCCACCCCCCCCCCCCCCCCCCCCCCCAAAAAAAAAAAAAAAAAGTCCGAACGCATTTTTTTATTTTTATTTCTTAGGGCATCAGGGTTGAGAGATGCTGGGGCATTGTTGCTATGCTGACCAAGGTTCCTTCCGATTCTCCAAACTATTTTTCTATGCGTCCTCCTCTCTCTTCTGAGAAGTGTTGCGTAGTCGGGGACTCAAACCAGGTGGCGTGCCAGGATTGGGGTCAGAGCATCTTCTGCCGCAGGTCCTTAGGTAGGAATTTCTTGAGTCATTGTTTGCTGGCATTCAATGTCCGCTTATAAATGTATCTCTTGCCTTAGCGTACACAGTACACCCAGCCGGCAAAGCTGAGTCACACCCAGTCCGTTGCAGCACGAGCCTGGTGGTGGTTGACTTGAAATAGTAGGATGACTCCCGCAGTGAAGTTCACACATATTCAAATCACCGTGATTCGAATGCGTCTGCGGCTGCGCCCGTAATACTGCACGGCTCAAGGATACGTCATCAGAAGACGTGAACGTGACCCACTGCTCTGGGGATCCGAAACCCAGGAAGGAGGCCAGACGTGTCCTTGCTGTGCCGACCCAGCCTTCGCGCACCTGCTACTCGTCTCGAGCGCACTGTTTCTCGGAGAGCTCGCACCTGTGCCGGCAATACCAGGTCGCAATCCACGAGGTCTCTGTTTGGGTGATGCTAGGCGAAACTTGATGACTGCAATCCATGCGTCGGTGGCGGAGGGTTTGCAGGAAGGACGTTCACAACAGGGATGCCATCGTATCATTTTTTCAACCCTAACAGAAGATGAGACACGTGTTCCAGGATGGTTCAGGTGGTCCACTATTCTTGAAAATTCCCAATGACACTATGATCTTCAACGAAACTACCTATTGCACTTTGATATACTAGCGTGGTAAAGTTTCATGTTCAAGGCCACACCTACAAATAAAGAATACCAGTTCATTCCACCGTGACGTCATTTGATCAATGTTGGCAGAAACGTCCTTATTGGACAGGGGCGTGGTGATGTTTTGATGAGAATCAGGGTGACAGAATTTATTTAGATGCCGAAGTCATTTCGCATTCCTCGTCAGGCAGACAGGATGTCAGGGAAGGGACCGCGGTCAGTCCTTGATGGAACGTCTCTTTGAGCGCATTGAAGATTCCTCGTCGTCCGAAACCACTACCTTCCAGGCAAAGTGCCAAGCCTGTATACGCGAAAGTAATTTCGGGATCAAAAACTTCCACTTCAAGCTTCATCTCAGTTGGCGTCTCTAAGAAATGTGAAATGTATTGCAGTATCAGTATTTCTGTATTTGTATTTCTGCCCTCCCTAAAATGTATTCCTGTATTTGTATTTCTAAATACTTTTTGCCTCTATTTAAAATGTATTTCCGATACGTATCGCGATACATTTTTACAGATGTATTTTAGTATCAGTATTTTGGCTACTATTTTAATGTATCCCAGTATTTGTATTTCCAAATACATTTTCGAGTATTTCTGCCCAACCCTGAAGTGGTCAGGCTTAAGAAAGGAGGGGGGGGGGGGGGGAGGGGGAGTCGGTCTCCACGGACATGACGCCACGGGCGAAACGTTGCCCATGTCTATTTCACTTACCTAATACTTGCTATGCCAAAGAAAAAAAAAAACGTAATATTTCTCCCTGAAAGAACGTGACGTAGGTAAATATATTTTGTTAAAAAAAAAGTTGACCTTGGGGGCAATCACGCTTCTTGCTTCACGGTTCGTTTTTCTACGTCCCTTTGGGTGGTGCCGCGATCTCAAATGTCCGAATAAGAATTCTTGAAAAAAAAAAAAAAATTGGGAGGACATTTGCGCGGTCCAACCTAGAGCAGTGCTCATTCTGTTACGTCAGACACCACTTCGCGTTAAATAAATGCTCGCAGCATTGTAAAAGAAAGAAAGAAACGCAGTTGGGTAGAGAGTTAGCATGGGACTTTTTTTCTTTTTTCGCAGAATTATGACATCGCTAGAAATTAGGAGATCAAAAGAAAATAAAAAAAGTAAAAACGGTACAGGTGAAGCAAGAAACAGGGTCGGGGAGGGGGGGGGGGGGGGGTGTCGCGGTATTTGCGGAAATATATGCCGATGTCTGAGATACCTCGTGCGAAGTAGTCCGCGGTCCCACCCGTCTGCTCTTCTTTTTTTGTTGTTGGCCCGGAAATCTCGGCCGCCCCTGCCAACCTTTCCACCCCCCTCGGGCTGTCATCCATCATGCTCTCGTCACCGGTTTCATGTCTCCTTCACTCAGCGCTCGTTTACATCTGGGCATTTTCTTCCTCTCTTTCGGATCGGCGTACTGGCGATAGTTACGCGTCCGCGCCGCTTACCCGACTTATTGGGACCCTTGTCATTTTAGTTGAGGACAGGCATCAAGAAAGGCTTCTTTTCTGATTATGGAGCAAAGCCTCATACAGTCTATGTTTATGTTTATCTTGCGATGTCCACGAACAGCAACATGCCTTTCCGGTGGTGCATCACAACACAGACGAAGAACACGCACGCACACACTAACACACACGAACACCTAATATTATGCACGCAGAAATTGCGAACCTAAAAACAAAAAAAACACAAAAAAACTCGCACATTTTATTATAGTTCTGAGCTTACTAAGATTATATATTTTTAAAATAGGTTAACGCCACGAGCGTGTCAATTCAAGGTGACAAAATATTAAACAAGGCTTCCCTTCGGCTGACAAGCGAACGCTGAGAGCTCCCACCAACATAAAACACTTCTATTCATCCGCAACTTTTTTGCACATTAACGCCACGAGGCATGCGCCAAAATGAGAATTTAAATTGAACAACAACAAACATCGCAATGTTTCCCGGGAATATTTTAAAGTGACCATGAAATAAATTTTCGCCTCGTATAAATTGGTATTTTTCTAATTATATATTGTTTAGTGTGCCAAAACAAAACTAGGGCACGAGCGTAGAAAGCCTATAGTCTGCTTTTCGGTACGAAACTCTGAAAATATAGCGGACTATTTCGCAGCCACTTTCCTTCGAAAGCCCTCCGCCTTTTCACTGTGATTCATCCGCGGTGTAGCTCACGCATTGGACACCAGCCCTTCGTAACTCAGACGTATGCGCTCGTCAACACCCTCCCCCCCCCCCCCTCAATTTTTTTTTTTTTTTTTTTGGGGGGGGGGGGGGGGACAGTTTCGCGAATGTCAATCGAAAGGCTCTCTTTTTTGTTTTTTGCTTTTTACAAACAAGCCGGTTCGAGCTATGTACGTGGTGCACACGATGGCCTACCGGTTTAGGTCCATCGCCTCCAGATTTGACACAGATGTAGTTTTCCCATGCAAATCGAGGCTTGGAGACCTGTGCGAGACCGTAAACGGAAAGGGACTCGATCCCGCCGCCTTGCCGCACTAAGAAACATGCTAACAGGCTGATCACGTGCAAGAATGAGCAGGACTTTCCAGGCCCACGTCCTGCAGCGCTGAATACATCGGCCAAACAAGTCGCTGCGTAAACGACAGCTCCGGTAAGCATCACAAAGAAGTAGAAGACGCCGCACCCAACAATCAGCACCCGATAGACACGCCAATACGGCAATGTCGCTACTGCGCTCCCGACTCACGACGATGCTGGTAAAACTGTGAACGCGTCGGGATGGAGATTATAGAAGCCTTTCGAATGGTGACGAGCCCGCAAATCATAGGCTCATCGTCTCTCTCGCTTGGAAAGACCTCAAGGGCCCGGCAGTTCGACTGATGCCATTTTATCACTAAATCACTGCCCCCCTCCCCCTCT
Source organism: Ixodes persulcatus (assembly GCA_013358835.2). Taxonomy (NCBI): domain Eukaryota; kingdom Metazoa; phylum Arthropoda; class Arachnida; order Ixodida; family Ixodidae; genus Ixodes; species Ixodes persulcatus. The sequence continues at coordinate 557,866 of JABSTQ010009285.1, forward strand.
TTCTTCCAATCCTTGGAAGTCCTGGCCTCACAAAGTGCCCCCCCCCCCCCCCTCCCTCGAAAAAAAATTATGACTACGGGCCAGCTTATAATGGGATTAAATCAAGAAAACTAAAAAAAAAAAAAAAAACGATTGCAAAGAGAATGAGAGTTTTAAACATTAAATTCATTTTCGCCGCACAAAAAAAAAAATCATTTAGTCGTGTCATTGTTATCGCCATTCGCTGGGATACTTCTATGCCGAGCGCAAGTTCGTCTGCTTCTCCTGCAGGGGTTACAGCTTGGGTTACAGTGACGTCAGAACGCCGAACCCTGAATCGCACCGATTGGAATGATAGTTGGGCCTCAATGCCAAATGTCCAATCGGAGCCAATCAGAGCTCGGCGTTCTGACGTCACTGTAACCCAAGCTGTAACCCCTGCAGGAGAAGCAGACGAACTTGCGCTCCGTATTGCTCTCCGTGATTGGCTGTCTTGTGTTCTCCAGGAAAGTAAACTCACAAATATTTTATTAGAGTAGTGTATATTGTTCGCACTAGAGCGCGTACAACTGAATAAGTAGAGAAAGTCACGGGCTCCCGCCTGTATTCGCAACTTTCAGCGATAATAATACACTTTAAAAATATAAAAAAGTCAGTTTTTGAAGGGTTTTTTGACGCCTCAAGAACTCTTTCAGCTCGTGAAGAACGGTTTCCTCTCAAGCACAATCACCTGTTAGCGCGCTAGAAAGGCAACTTGGCGATAAAGAAGTCTTTCGTACCAAAAAAGGAGCTTAAAAGTACTACTCTTGATTTTCTGAGAAGAACCCTTTTAAGGGTGCTTAAAATAACTTTTTTTTTTTTAGGGTGCAAAATATAGACAAGCCGAACTTCTATTACGACCAGATTAATTTTAGAGTGTACCGCGGTGTGATAATCGCGCTACCTAACTCCTGGATGATTGGCTTCAGAATGAAGGTGCTTGCTTACACCTTCCACGCGTCGAAGTATAAGGTGTAAGGCTCTTATATCACTTTTATTTTACACAATCAGAGTAACGTACGAGTCGCAGACCAAGCCTCGTACTGCTGTTTTACGACTATCATCCAGATGACCGCCATTTTGCTAGGGAGTGTGCATACTCCCATAAGCTGTGAAAGTTGCGAAAACCGTTGGCACCGTGCTACGCTATGTATGAAACGGAGTGCGACAACAAAAATATATTTTACTGAGACAGTCTGTCAATATATAAGTTCGGACTTTATTATTGTTTTTAGAATTGCATGCTTTAGCCGGGATCCGATCTTTTAATGGTGTTAGAAATGATAGAGTGAAACTTTCAGATCAATTTTTGGAACGCCGTCATTTGTAGCAAGTATTCTTCTGGCATCATTGCGTCATTCCGAACTATGAAGCTATATCAATGGGTACACAGTCGTGTTTAAGGTAAGCTGGAACGCGCTAAATGCTCGTATCGGTGCCACTTTTCTGCGTTTAATATCTTACGATGGGCAGACCCGAGAACGCTACGAGCCATCGGAGCCGATCCAAAGCCGCGTG